>KE373246.1:969963-994838 GCA_000418225.1 Zizania latifolia | reverse complement strand
CCGGTAGTTCAGACTGCGGGGGGTGTTGGAGTGTGTGTATATATGCAGCCCTCCTTAGGGTTACTCTTAATGAATCTTAGCATGCATCTCATAGACATGTATTTTCTTTTCAATAACCAACTTGTGACAGCAAATATTTTCTACATACTACATTTTCCTACATATTTAAAATGGTACCATGAAGCAAAAAGAAAATAAAGGTCTTTTCCTACAGTACCCATTGATAAGTGGACAGAGGTAGGACGTGGCCCAGGAGTGAAAGCTCTATCAATGACAAGCTAATCGTCATATCCGTAAAATAATTCTAGCAGGCATTGTACTTCCATCATCATCTACCGTATGATTGTGTTTTTTTCTTTTCTTGCAAATCAATAATTATTTCAAATACCAAAACTTTACAGTCAACTTGGCATCACTAATCAATAATGGTCATGCTAAACGAATAGTAGATCCAGAAATGGATATTTTGACAAATTAATCCAAAGAACTTAAAGCTTTCTGGGGAAAGAAACTTTGGACTTTAGTTAACTGCGCAATGTAGAATGAACAAAATCAACATTTGGACACTGAAATCAACAAAAAAGGCATATCATAAGAACTTTGATTTAGCATGCAGCCATGCAACGCAAACGAATATAATGAATGAGGGATTGTAGTGGCACAAAAACACCTGATTTTAGGTATCTGCTAAACTCTAACTGGTCCATCCTTGGAGGAAGTAAAACAGCTCTTTTATTGAGTGACTGCAGAAGCAAAATTGTAATAATGTACCTAGATCATGAACAGAAACGAAGTTAGGACTCCACTTGTAAGTTGTAACTAGAAAAAATAATCGATATGCAATACATGATGAATAACTAGTACTAATACAACAACAACAAAGCCTTTCAATCCTAAGCAAATTGGGGTAGGTAAAGTTAAAACCCAACAGGAGCCATTAATTAAGATTCAGACACATAATAGCTTCTTCCATGCACTCATATTCAAGGCTAAATATTTAGGAATATTCCATCCTTTCAAGTCTTTTTTTATTATCTCCTCCAAGTTAATTTCGGTCTTCCTCTGCCTCTCCTCACACTATTGCCGCGCCTTAGGATTCCACTGTGCACCGTTCCTCTAGAGTTCTCTGTTAGACATGTCCAAACCACCTCAACTGGTGTTGGAAAAGCTTTTCTTCAATTAGTGTTACCCCTAGCCTATCATGTATATCATTGTTTTAGACTTGATTCATTCTTGTATGTCTACAAATCTAACACAACATACGCATTTCTGTAACACTTAACTGTTGAACATGTCGTCTTTTGTAGGCCAATATTCTCCACCATACAATATTGCAGGTCTAATCGTCGTTCTATAAAACTTGCCTTTTAGCTTATGTGGTACCCTCTTGTCACAGAGAATGATAGATGCTTGTCATCACTTCATCCACCGGACTTTGATTCTATGGCTAACATCTTCATTAGTATCCCCGTCTCTTTGAAGTATTGATCACAAATATCGAATGGTATGCTTCTTGGGCACTACTTGACCTTCCAAACTAACATTTCCCTCCTCACGTGTAGTAGTGCCAAAGTCACATCTCATATATTAAGTTTTAGTCCTATGTCTAAAATCTTTGGATTCTAGAGTCTGCCTCTACAACTCCAATTTCCTATTTACTCATGCCTGGTTTTCATCAACTAGCACTACATCGTCAGCAGAAAGCATACACCAAGAGATATCCCCTCGTATGTCCCTTGTGACCATATCTATCACTAAGGCAAATAGATAAGGGCCCAAATAACCCTTGATGTAGTCCTATTTTAATTGAAAAGTCATGTCACATCACTTATTCGAACACTAGTCACAACATTGTTGTACAAATCCTTAATGAGGGCAACATATTTTGTTGGGACTTTATGTTTGTACAAAGCCCACCACATAACATTCCTTGATATTTTGTTATAAGCCTTCTACAAGTCAATGAAAACCATATGTAGGTCCTTTTTTCGCTCCCTATACTACTCTATAACTTGTCTTATTAAGAAAATTGCTTCTACGGTTAACCTTCCAGGCATGAAACCAGATTGGTTCATAGAGACCCGCATCATTCCTCTCAAACATAATGAATAACTAAACTGCATAAATATCAGATGATGTGCTAACAACTAATAACTACCATAGTAAAGACCAGAATCACATATATGGCTGTTGCAATTTAAATGTGTGCTGAATTGCTGATAAATGATAAACAAACCATAAGAACAAAACAGATTGAGAAAATGGAAAGCGAAAGCTGTCTTCGATTATTTGAGGGGTGTCTATAACCAAAAAGTGGTTGGTAAGGTATCAATATAAAACTTACTGCGATGCAACTGTCGAAATTGCAGCTCCAGTTATGCCAAGCCGAAAGACGTAAATAAGTAAAGGAAGAAGCACAACAGCTGAAAGATTTCCCAAACCTACATGTTTTAAAATAAATGATACAAGCATCATGAAGTTGAATGTGAGAGATATTTGATGTCAGACATTAGTCTGGAATCAAATGAAACTTTCTTACAAAACACTTGCATGTAAAGCATGCCCTTTGATGTGGAAAATGGAACACCATACGATATTGGATAAATTCTTGTGATTCTGCAAACTATCTGCTAGGACTGCTAAAAGACATATATTAATGAAAACTAGGGGACATCATACCATTATTTGCATCAATAGGACCTTGGGTCTCTCATAACTACTGCAAATCAATGTACCTATGTGATAGAAGAGTATCTCTTGAAAGTTACCTATATAAAATAATTGCTAGGACTGCTAAAAGTAATATATCAACGAAAACTAGGGAACAGCTTTCACAATCTCAGAACTAGTGCAAACCAATGTAAATATGCAATAGAAGAGTATTTCTTGAAAGTTACCTATATAAAATACGGGAGTCTTAGTATCCTTGAATCCACGAAAGATACCCTGAACTGCTAACATAATCACATTTGCAGGTGCTCCCAGAGCTCTCAATGAAAGGAAAAGTTGTGCAGGTTTATGCATTGGAGATGCCTGCGTAAGAACAAAGCTGAGATGCCCTGACGATTCCAACAAGTGGAAACTATATGTTCTGAATCAAATTGAAGATTCAGTCCAAAATGCACATAAAACTGAAAATAAAGAGGAAACAGTACTCCCTACAAAACAAAGCTTGAAACGAGAATAGACATCATAATCTAAAGTTCTAAACATACAGGTGACACGCCCATTAGTTTAAGAAACGATCCTGATCCTAGGAACAATGCCAATGCTTCAATTATACCGATTCCAGCAGATAAGATCAATGCAGAAGATACAGATGACACCTCCAATTTGCCTGCAACGAAACCATAAGTCAGGTTTTAATGCATGAATACTGAAGCATGTGTACAATAGGTTTATATAAGCATGCGAGGAGTGAAGTCTTTGTTTAATTGATGCTGCTGCTACCTGAACTAGAATGATTGCCAACATTTTTGGAAATGTCCTCTGCCACAAATGAGGTTGCAATGCTCAACAATGGGATGTTGAAAATCTTGGACACGATATTAAAAATCGACACACCGATACCAGCTGATGCTAGCTCCAGAGACCCTTCATAATATATACAAAAAAAAGATTTATAAAATATAAAAGAAACAAATGACATCAATTATATATAGACGATCATTTATTAATAAAATGATCTAAAAACATTTTAAAATAGTAGGTCCATGAAGTTCCTACCTAATCTACCAATATATGCGGTCTCCATCAGTTGCGCCAATGGATCAATAGCTTGACCGATAACTGCTGGTAGAGCTAGAAGAATTAGCTCACTTGTGACACCCCCAGGATGCAGGCCACTGCTTATTGGTCGGATGTTGTTATGGAAGGTTCATGCAATCCACAAATGAGGAGATGCAGATGCGATCCAGACAAGCATGTGGGTTAACTAGTACTAGGACACACCCTGACACACTGATAGAAATAGAGAGAGAGAGAGAGAGAGAGAGAGAGAGAGAGAGAGAGAGATTTAAAAGGAACCCGGAATCTTACATGGGAGGCTCGGTTGCATCAGCAAAAGAGATGGCGCGATTTGGCTTATCACCACCACCATCGTCGTCACCAACGACAGCGTGGGTGGCAACAGGGATGGTGCGTCGCCTAACGGACAAGTTTGCAAGGTTGGTGTTGGTCGATGGGGAGGAGAAGCTGCTACCTAGGGGGGTGGAGGAAGAGGAAGGGGAAGAAGGAAAGCTAATCCTTGGACAGAGCGCAGGGCGAGGGCGTGCGTGCATCATCTCGAATAAAGGGCAAGAGATGGATGAGGCTGAGGTCTGAGGAAGGAGAAATGGATGAGGCCACCAACAAAAGCCTTTTGTTCCTTCTCTTTTCTCCTTTTCTAAAAAAACAAAACAATCCGTATCCGTTTCCGGCTTACGGCGATTTCTCACCTCCGTGACAACTGACAGGGACAGCGGCGGCATTTGCTCTCTCAAAAAAGAGAGGAAGAGGGGAAATGTTTCATGTGGCGGTGCAGGAGGTGCAGCATGGAGTAAACCTCCCCTCGTCTCGGGTGCGCTCCGTCCCACCACGCAAACCGCTCGCTTTCGCCGCCGGCGTGCACCACACTCTGCCCGCTCGCCAACTTCACCCCCTTCTCCCTCATCGCCGCCCTCATCCCCGCCGCCCACCCCTTTCCTAAACCCATCGACAGCAGGTACCCCGCCGAGTTGCCCGGCTCCAGCTCCAGCACGCGGGCCGCCGCGCCCCGCCCGACCTCGCCGGCGCCATCCCCGCGGGTCCTGCACGCGCTCAGCAGCGCGCTCCACGCCGCCGGGCTTCTGCCAGTGCCAGTTCCCCTTATCATCTCCGCCGCGCCATCCAGGTCCCCCGCGCGCGCCAGCATGTCCACCACGCACGACAGGTGCTCCACCCGAGGCTGCAGCGAGTGCCGCGCCATGCTTTCCAAGCAGGCGATCCCCTCCTGAACCAGCCCTCCGTGAGCGCATGCCGACAGCGCGGCCAGCATCGTCACGCCGTTCGGCCTGACTTCCTCCACCTCCATCTTGTGGAGGAGCGCAACGGCGTCCGGTGCGCGGCCGTTCATCCCCAGCGCGCCGATCATGGAGTTCCAGGTGAGCACGTCCTTGCCGGGCATCCTGTCGAACACCCTCTCCGACGCGCCTAGGTCGCCGCACTTGCCGTACATGTGGACGAGCGCGTTGCCCACGGCCAGCTCCAAGGCCAGCCCGTTCCTGACCGCCACGCCGTGGGCGTGTCTCGACGCCCTCATCTCCGCGCAGTTGGCGCACGCCTCCAGGAGGCTCAGCAGGGTGACCGAATTGGGCCGCTCCCCGGCCTCCTGCATCGCGGCAAAGCACGCCATCGCCGCGTTCGGCCGGCCGTTTTGAGCGCAAGCGGCGATGACGGTGCTCCAGGTGATGACGTTCCTCTCGCGCATCCCTTGGAAGAGCCTCAGCGCGTCCTCGACGAGGCCGCACTTGGCGTAGGCGTCCAGCAACGCGTTCAGCAGAGCTATCGACAAGAGGGGCCGCCTCCTGATGGCCGCGCCATGGACCGACCTGCACCACATGGTCTGTCCCCCGAGCTTCTTGCACAGCTGCAGCAGCACCGCAAGCGTCGTCTCGTCGCCGGCCCCCATCAGCAAGGTCGAAGAAGCCAGCAGATGGAGCGCATCGGGGCAGTGGCCAGCGCGCACGAGGCCTGAGAGCATAGTGTTCCAGGACACCACGTTCTTGTCGGCGATGAGGTCGAACATCTTCCTCGCGGACTGCAGATCGAGGCATTTGGCGTACATGTCGACGAGCGAGTTGGCCACGAAGACGTCGCCTTGCAACCCTCTGCGTGCCGCGACGGCGTGCACGGAGGCTCCGACCCCGACGTCCTCCAGCATGGTGCACGCTCGCAGAGCCACGACGGCCATGACCCCGTCCACCTGCAGCACGCCATCGGTGACCATCTCCCTGAAGAGGCGTAGGGCGTCAGCGGCGGAGCCGGCTCCCAGGCAGGCCCCGATCATGGAGGTCCAGGACGCGACGTCCCGCGCTGGCATTTCGCCGAACAGCCTCGCCGCGGAGGCGGAGTCCCCTAAGGTCGTATACACGGCAAGCAAGGAGTTGGCGACAGGCGTGTGGATGCAGGCAGCGGTCTTGAGAAGATAGGCGTGCATCATCTGGACGTGGTCGTAAGAGGAGGAGGAGGCGCGGAGGAGGGCGAGGAGGGAGGCGACGTTGGGGCGGAAGCGCGCAGCAGCGTCGCGCATGGCGAGCAGGAAGGAGGAGGAGGAGGAGGAGGCGGGGAGGTGGTTGAGGAGGATGTTGTAGGTGAGAGAGTCCCTCGGAGTGGAGGGACAGCGCAGGTGAGCGAGCGCGAGGTCGGGGCGCGCCGAGCTGAGGTAGTGGCAGAGGAGGGAGTTGGAAGCGGCGGCGGAGAGGGGGCACTTGGCGGCGTCGGCGTGGAGCTGCGAGCCCAGAGCCCGAGCCCGATCCTGATCTGATGACGACAGCTTTGACACGAGACTCAGGAGCGCCGGGAGGAGCGCCGCCGACTTGCCAGCGGCGTACCGCCGGACCGCCTCCTCCACGAGCACGGGTGCCGTCGCCATTAACGGGCAGAACCCCGGCAAAATAGAATGGTGAAGCCTTGAAGCAATTTTCTACGCTTCTGATTGATTAGGAAATTTGCTCGACTCCTCCTTTGAATCTGTAGATAAATTGGAATGCATATAGATTAATCTGAATATGAACAATGTCATGCTTAATATATTGACAATCTTTTATTCCTAGTTTGAGCTGAGCTACCTATCTCATCATACTGCAACAAAGACGTCTATTTCATCAGCAAGCTAATCTTTCTTTTTATCATATAGGCACTGTCGACGTTTGATTGAAAGTACACATATCAAAAAACCATGCCATTTGCTATAGCTGAAAATTCTTTTTGACATTTTTAATAGGAAATTATGAGATCAATTTTAGTGGATTGTACACTTTTTACAACAATATATCAATTTCACCTGATAAGTTTTCGAGATTGATTCGTTGTCTATCTCATGCATGAGCATTTCAAAGAATACTCTACATAATAAGTTGTTCTCTGAAGAAAAAAGTAACAGCAAGAAGTGTTGAATTAGTGTTAATTTGTAGTTAAGGTTTGTAATACACATTTAATTCTACTTCATGCATCAATATCATGCATGTCATTAACAAGAGGGGACCGCTTTCTTATACTCCAGAGTCCAGATACTACTATACATCATAGTAGGCAACAACAGCACATTTTATTCATTGGTCATTGAGACACCGATTTAAACTAATTAACTACGACACAATTCATTGGCCTCAATTCGTAATCAACTGCATATAACAGTAGCACATATTTGTGACCGTTTCGCTTTAAGTTTTGCAGCTCCGCTCTATGAATTTCTAGTCAAACACGTCCAACTCCTAGTTTTCAAATCTGTCAAAAACAAATATCCAAGGTACTATTCCATGTTTTTTTAAGCACAGGGTGCTCTGTAAAATAAGTTATAAAATGAGTGTTCATACTTGCTTGTAGAGTTAGACAGTAATTACTCACCACCGTCATTCGATGCACATATACCCCTTTGTTCTTTTCAATTTTTTCATCTCCTATAAGTTGATCTGAACAGTGCCTATGGAAGGTGAGGCGATGGGGGAGAGGCAGCCCACGCTGAAGTTGTGGCCAGCGGCACCAGGGCAGGGAGGGGCCAGCCACGTCGTCGTCGCCATCGCTGCAGCCAATTTAGGATCCGTTTGGTTGAACGACTTTCGCTGGATGGGAGATGGTCGTCCAAGTTTTGAAGCTGTTTGGTTGAAGGGCAGCAGTGGCAGGGGCGGCCAACGGAGAGAATATTCTTTAAATATGCTAGATAAGTTTGTCTAGGAAATTTGGCTGGATGAGGTCGGCCAGCGTCGCAAATTGCACGAATATACCCAGCTCATCCAGGTTCACCCATCAACCAAACAAAAAACTGAGTGGCTCCATTCATCCAACCAAACAAAAAATTAGATGGCCTCATCCATCTTACCAAACAAAAAACTGAGTGGACAAATTCTAAAAAAACTAGATGTCCATCTCCCATCCAACTTTGTCTTCCAACCAAACGCACCCTTGGCTCCACGAATATATACGCAGCGCCGTAAGAGGCCCGCGCATGAGCCACTACCCACTGGCCATTGCACCGAAGAATAATAATACACCTCGTGTCTACCGTGTTATTGTTAATTAGTTACTTTGGTATAACAGATCAGTCCTAAATAGATCCTTAACCGCCAATCAAATCATCTGATATCCAACATCACTAGGTAAGCTAGGCTAGGCCACAGGGTATGCACATACCTTATAGGACTTGAACTACAATATGGTCACTGTTGTCATCCAGCATGGGCTCTTCAACAACTTCTTCAAGGAGACAGCGCGTTCTAGAGTTTTCAATTCTTCTGACAGGTTTCAGGCGCTCTAGAGCTTTCAATTCTTATGTGAGGTTTAAGTTTCGAGGAGTTATAAACTAGTTTTTAGATTATGTAGCTGCTAAATTTTATAATATGATAGAAAAAACTAAATTATTTGGAGAGATATAGATTATGAGAGCAATTACAAATGCTAGAATAAACATATAATTTCCCTCAAATAGGGCAATATATTTATGTTTTGTTTGGGAAGGTGGATATTTCCGAGTATCTGGTTATTGACTGGTTAGAGTAGCAGATGTTTTAGTTGTAGCTGGTATGTTTAGTAACCTAGCTTTTAGGTGGCTAGCTAGTGTTCTAAGAGTATGTTAAAAGTTAAAATGTCTTAAATATAAGAATTTTTTTAAATAATACATTTTTATTCAAAATTTCAAATCCGGTACGCGGATTTCAAAATTTGCAAAAATGACCTTCTGTCGGTAATTAGTGTACCGATCTACGCTGATCGGCTAGATCGAGCGATGGCGGGCTTCTGTCGGTGGTTCAAATACCGATCTAGACCGATTCAGCCTAGATCGGCAGACCATCTGCCGATCTAGGCCTAGATCGGCAGATGGTCTGTCGATCTAGCCGAAATCAGCCTAGATCGGCACATAAAGCATCGACAGAAGCCTGCCTCCAGCTGATCTAGGCCGATCGGCATACCATCTGCCGATCTAGGACTGATCAGCCTAGATCAGCAAACCAAATACCGACAGAAGGCCATTTTTGCAAATTCTAAAATCCGCGTACCAGATTTAAAATTTTGAATAAAAATATATTATTTAAAAAAATTCTAAATATAATACCCTTAGAATATTTGATGTTCTAATTATATGATGAGTATTAATTTATATAGATGTTGTTCAATTTTAACATTTTGTAAGATTATTTTGTAATAAAAATAGATATGTTAAAATGTTGATAATAATAAATTAAAAAAATCATCAATGTCAATATAAGTCATTTCTACTAACTTTTGATGGCATATTAATGAGAGAATCTTGCAAAATCTGTGGAAGCTAGGAGTGGCAAACTACACGACTACTAGTATTTTGAGCAGTATCTGTGTTTGGATATTTTCAAAATCAGGAGAATATCTATTATTAGTTTAGGGTTTAGGGTTTAAGAGGCTTTCAAGTGCTGAGAGTATCTAGTTAGCCTATAAGCTCTCTAAATAGGGTCTACTTTGATTTCTAATGAACACATTTCTAGTAAGCAAGGCAATTAGCAGTGTATTCACTTCCAGGTTTTAGTGGCACTCACATATTTAAACTTTCTCACTATTTTAAACTTTAATCACATATTTAAACTCACATATTCACATACCTGGCCAAAAAGGTGTAAAGGGAGATAGTATACAAAATTTAAACCTTCTCACTATTTTCTTTCCTAAAGAAAACTTTATCATTCCATGCTGTGATGTCATACGGGAACTTTTCAGAGTGTAACTAATACGTGCGATAGGTGCGATCGTGCTGTGTATATACCGTAAATCACAAGTCCAGGTTAGACTTGCCGCACCTGGTGATGCGCGCATGCCTCCATTTTATTTATACACAACACGTTGTAATAAAAAAATAAAAAATATTACTAAATTCCAATGAAATTGCTCCCCACGAGTGTACATAATTCGGTGAAATAAATATTTACATGTTTTCTTCGTGGAGACGTCCTAAGGGTATGACGCAACGAAAAAAAAACTAGTTCTATTTATACTAGTACGTGTTTAGATATTAATGACTGTGTAATTGTTCTATTTATACTTGATGTATCTTCGTTCACCACACCAACATTATTCTCCTAAAAGAAATATCAAGATATAAATCTAAGTCAATAAAAAAATATTTACCATAGTTTCATGTGTATATACATTTTTATCAAGAATTCAAGATAGCTTGTATTTATGTATATGCACCAATTAGATCCATACATGTGTCACTAACCGAATGATATGAAAATCCAACAGTGTACACGTATATTACACCATTACATAGTTGGTGAGAGGCTGAGAGCTAGCTAGCTAGCACTGTTGGATGAAGGACGAGACGACGAGGATGCAGACGAGCTAGAGCAGAGGGCATCGGGCGTGGCTCGTTGGTTGTCTTCTTCCCATGGATGGGCGGCGACGTGCTCGAGGGCACGTGTGACGTCTGTCATGGTGGGGCGGAGGTTGGGCTTGTCGCGGAGGCAGAGGGAGGTGACAACGGCGAGCTGGTAGAAGGCACGGCGGGGGTAGCGGCCCTGCAGCGCTGGGTCGGCTAGAGCGAAGCACCTCTTGCGGTCGCCGGCGAGGTAGGGCCGCGCCCATATCAGGAGGCGCTGCTCCTCCGGGACAGGGCGCGCGGCGTCGAATGCCCTACGGCCCGTGATGAGCTCGAGGAGCACGACGCCGAAGCTGTAGACGTCGGACTTGACGTTGAGCTTGCCGCTCATGGCATAGTCAGGCGCGCAGTAACCATAGGTGCCCATGACGCGCGTGGTGACATGGGTGTCGTCGCCGATGGGCCCTAGCCTGGCGAGGCCGAAGTCCGACAGCTTGGGGCTGAGGTCGTCGGCGAGCAAGATGTTGGATGACTTGAGGTCGCGGTAGATCACCGGCGGCGTCACCACCTCGTGCAGGTAGCGCAGGCCCCTGGCCGCGCCGAGAGCGATCTTGACGCGCGCGCCCCAGCCCAGCGGATCGTGGCCGCCGCTGCCGCCGGGGAAGAGATGCGCGTCCAGGCTGCCGCGGGGCAAGAGCTCGTAGACGAGGAGGCGCTCGTCAGCATCGACGCAGTAGCCGACGAGGGAGACCAGATTGGGGTGGTGCAACATCATGAGCATCATGCACTCCACCAGGAACTCGTTGGTGCCCTGCACACCGCGGCGGCAGAGCTGTTTAACGGCCACCACCGCCGGCAGGCCGGATCCGTCGAGGCCGATGCGGCCCTTGTAGACCCTGCCGAAGCCGCCCTCACCGATCAGGTTGGTGTCGCGGAAACCGTCCGTGGCCGCGGACAGCTGCGCCAGCGTGAATTTGTGCGCCGGCTGCGGGTACCACGGTGTCGCCTGCTCCGAGCGGCGGCGCATGCCCATAGAGCTCTGCGCAGCATAGCTGCACGGGCTGCACGGGCCGCCGCCGCCGCCGTCATTGGAGCGATGCGAGCACCGCAGGCGGGGGCTCCACGAGAAGCAGTTCATCGTTCATGGACAATATTGGAGCGATCGAGCTAGCTCATCCTCCACAGAATTACACCTAGAGGACGACACAAAGAGCTCTAAATTAAGAGAGCAGCCAGCTTAATCGATTCTGTAAAATATAGCTAAATTTAGATGTAGACAAAGACGCAATCTTTGTCTTTTTTTGAAAAACGAAAGACGCAATCTTTGTCAAGGCCAGAAAAACTATGTAACGTACAACACTCAGGGTCAGGTGCATTCTTGTTAGTGTTGCTGTATCCGTGAACGACCAAAGGTATTTGCCTGGCATATGTAATCACCGCATAAAACGATTTGAGATCCTCTGCTGTTAGCTTTACCGACTGTAGAGGGCAGTCGTCCCCTCCGTACCATCCGATGGGTGCAGTCGTCCCCTCCGTACCATCCGATGGGTGCTGGAGGGAGGCTTCGCGCGTGGTGAGACTCCGCACCGTCGGATCCACGCTGGATGAATCGGATCGACGATTGTATAGGGCAGTCGCTTCGGTGAAGTTAGGAGCTGGATCCTTAAAAAACACCCAATTTTGCCGGACACAGTGTCCAAGCTCACGAAACTTTTCAGAAAAATTCCTTGATTGGCTGTTATCTTTTGCCCATAGTTAAGTGGCTTTTAAAATTGTCACAATCTTTGTTAATATGCTTACTAGTTTGCTATAAGTCAATTGTAATGACATTTGCCACCATCTTTTCTTTCTTTCCCTCAACTTGTCGGTCGAAATTCAGCGGTGCCTGTGACGCGGCTAGTTGGGATTGGATCCGCCTAACACCATCCACAATGTTGAGGTAAGCACTTTTCTAGCAACTCCTTACCACCATCTCCAATCGTCAGCACGCACAAGCTCGTCATCGACCCACGTCCTGCCCCCTCAACATCCCGTCTCCGGTCACCGGCACAGGGTTAGTCCTCGAGCCACCGTGCCTCAGCACTCACTTGTCTCTGCTGCCGGCAGCCTATGCGCATGCCCTAGCCTCCTCCTGCCAGCCCACACTTGAGAGGAAGAAGATGGGAAGATGAAGAAGGGTAAAGTAGGCATTTTGTAGGTTAAAAAGTTAAATGTGGCAAATTAACAAGCATAACAACAAAAATTATGACAAATTTACAAAGCCACTTAACTACGGGGCATAGGAGAGCATCCCACCCAACTTTGTAGCATGGTAGCAGTTTTCCCTAAATCTAGAGGTGAAGGAAGGCAAACAACGATCATGCCATTGCCATACAAATGCATCCAACCAGGGGACACCTGCTGTTAGAAGTGCAGCATCACACACCACTTCTTTTAAAAAGGCAATTCGGGGTCTTATAAAGCTACCACACCAACAGGTAGTGGCAGGGGAACCACACATAGACCTAAAAGCAAGGATACAGTTTTAAGCATGCAAGATGAAAGCTTAGCTAGAACATAGGTGCTGCTCATGGCCACGGCGGAGTGGAGCACTGGATCAAACCATTCATTGCCTGGCTCGCGATTTTGCTCGGCTTGCCTCCTCTGGGGTCGATGGAAACAGCTCCACGTACCTTGTCCCAATGGTCATTTTGTCCTTGCACATGGCTGTCTTGGCAACCTCAGCTGTTGGGAACTCCACATAGGCTTCCCCGGTGGCCTTCCCATCTGAACGGTACGCAATGTGCACATTCTCCTCTGTCAGCTCGTACTCCACAAAGAACTTGATGATGTCTTCAGTAGTAGTAGAGTAGGGCAGCCCACGGAGCTTCAGCACCTCAGTATATTCCATGCTGCTCTTGTCTTCAGCCAGTTTCTTGGGTCGTGGAGGTTGTGGGGAGTGACGGTACTCTGGGTCAAAGAAGCCACCCTGGTTCACCTCAGCAGCTATTGCACTGTAGTACTCCTGCTTCTTGCATCTGAACACCTCAACATACCTCCTACCCATGTTCTGCCGGTTGCGATGCAGGGCAAAGTCTGCTTGCATGGCTGATGGAAAGACAACAAAAGCCTCACCAGTGAAGCGGCCATTCTTGTGAACCAAGAGGCAGTCCACTATGTCCAACCCCAGAAAGAACTTGCAGATGTCAAGGTCATCGCAGTCAAAAGGGAGTCCTCGTAGACGGACACCTGGAAAGTTCTGGATGCCACTGTTAACCCCTGCACCAGGTAAGTTGCCGCTGTAGGGCTGATAGAAGGCACTGCTGCCACCGCCAGCGCTGCTGCCCATGGCTCCAAAATAGGGAGTGCCTGATTCCATCATCCTGGCCCTCTTTGATACATCCAAGGGGCTGCCTGCGGTCACTGCGAAGTATGGATTCGATTCCATCATTCGTGGCCTCTTTGATCCCTCGTACCCATCCGAAACCCCCCCGCCTCCCATCATTGCCCTTCAGATAATCCAGGATCCCAAAAGGAGAAAAAAGAAAAAGGAGAATAGCCCCCCATCTCTCAATCCCCATTTCATAAATAACCCAAATATAAAGGTAACTGCGCGGGTAAGAAATAATCTAGACAAGAGTAGACTAGTATCAAGGCTTAAAAGATAAATGAAACCGATACATGAGTACATTCATTGATAGAAACCAAAACATGCTGACAGCATATGAATAAAAGAAATGCCTAAACTACTGAAACTGGTTGAAATCAGCATTTGATTTCATCTCAGTACAAAGTAGCAGATTAAATCTTACAAACCAGTACAGTTAAAATGCGGATGGTGGTGCAGTTGATGAAATTTTAGATGCACCAAACAAGAAGATTTGCTAGCACATCTTGGTTGGGACGAGTTTGGTGGGATAAGTGCCAGAAGTCAGATATCTACTGGCGCAACAAAAGTTTATTGCCCACTTGGAATTTACACTTTTCTTGCGGTCTGGTTATGTATGGGCGAAAATTGAAAGATGCATGGCTACCCTATTCCTACGTATATCATGTCAGCAAAAAAAAAGTGACCTAGCTGGGGGCTAGAGCAATTGATTTGCGAAATTGATGAGATCCGAAGCTAGAACGAAACAAGGTTGCAACGAATCGGCTATAGGGATCGAGTCTCCAAAAGGAGGTGATAAACGCATGGGACGATGAATCGGGAGCAGCATAGAACGAACCTACCTACCAAGAAGAGTAGTAAGGGGGAGGGGGACTTTGGCTTACCCGCGGTGGCTGTACATGACGAAGCAAAAGGCGGCGGCCAACGACAGGGAGGAAACCCTAGCGGAGTCGAGTCGGCGGCTCGGCTAAGCGTTCCGTCTCGACTTGTTCCTGCCGAGGACAGGACAGGGGGAGAATGGCGAAGGAAGAGGGTGGCTCGGCAGCGGCTGGTGCCTGTATAGAAGCCCATGACAGGTGGGGTCCCGGCCCACCTCACCCACAGCAATACTGTTGGGCCCATTACCAGCTGGCCTGAGTTCCTGACCTGTGCTTGCTCCTCCACGCAACTGCAGATCCACCGTTCCCCCTCGGAGAGCAGCGCAGTAAATTTGTGAATTTATCATTTAATGTCATATTTGTCAAAAAAATAAATTCTCAATTTCGATCTAAATAAAAAATATATGATCAAATTTTTGTCCGGATCCAACGACGTGGAGCTCCTGGTACCACCAAAAGATCATCAGACACTCCAAGTTTACCAGAATGACACCATGGGATATGGTAATGACATTAACAATTGATATAACAAATCCATCAAGTTGGCTCTACCTCTTTCATCAGCAGCAAAATGACATTAACAGTTGATATAACAAGTTGTGCGGTGCCATCATAACAAACACAGAGAAACAAGAAACAGTAGACAAAATGGCACAAACATATTACTCTGTCAACGGGATGATCCACTGTCATACGGCAATTGCATGACTTCAATCCGTCATAGACAATTATGTACAGTACCAACAATAGCTTATGCATCTTCCATGAATCCATTGTCGATGCGTCAAGCCTGAAAGTGCCTGCAGGCTGCAACAGCAACCTCACCCCTTTGACCCAGGATCAACCATCTCCTTGTCAACGTTCTCCGGAGCCTCCTCAACAGCAAAACGTGACTCAAACGCCTCCAGCCGGCGCCTCATGTCAACCAGCTCCTGCTCCATCAAGAAAAGCCTCTCCTTTAAGGTGAGGTTCTCCTCCTCCAGGCGAGCCACATGGGCGTACTCCTCTTCCTCCAACACATAGCCCGCCGCATCGTCGCCCCTCCCAGGGTACAGCATCTCAAACCTGCTGAGATCATGGTCAATCCGGCGCTCCACCTCAACGTGCTCCTCCACATCACTGCCGCTGGAGTTGCCGTCATTGTCTTCGTCGGAGGCATTGGGGTTGGCCGGGTGGGGGGAGCTGCGGAGGCGGATAAGGCCCTTCATGGAGCCGTAGCCATCGACGCCCCACTGTGCCTGAGCCATGTCGGCGAGGCCCTCGCGGGAGGGGGAGATGCGCGGGGTGGGAAGCACGGCGGGCGTTACAGGGCAGGGGGAGACAAGTGAGGCGATGCCGCCAGCGCGCTTAGCTCGGATGATGAAAGAGGTGGTGTTGCGTGGGGCGGCGGCCTTGGGCCTGGGGGAGAAGTGCTTGCGGTTGCTCTGATTGGGGTTGTGATTCTTGAACCAGCGGCGAGCTTTGGCGCGGTTCTGCACCTGGAGGTCGCCGAGGGCGGGGGGCTGGTAGCCGCCGGCGCCGGCGCCACCGGTGTTGGGGTTCTTGCGCTTCCAGCCGCGGTTGGGGGCGAACTGGGCGTTGGGCGGAGGGAGGAAAGGAGGCGGCGGCAGCGGCGGAGGCGGCGCGGCGGAAGGGTCGTCGGGGGTGGCTGGCACCCACATGGAGAAGCTTCGGCTCATCATCAGGTTGGGATCCATGGCGGCTGCTGGTGCTGGTAAGGATCTGAAAGGAGGGAGAGCGGGCCTAGGGTTAGAAGAGATCTTAATTTGCGCAGGTATAAATCGAATCGAAGAAAAATCAATCCCCTCGTCGCCCGGCCGCTTAGTCTTCTTCTCTAACGTATGCAGCACGGAGGGATCGATAGAGGATCGATGTATTGCGCTGCGCCGGAATCGACTTCCGAACGCAAACCCTAACCCTAGAAAAACTTGTGGTTGTTGTCCCTCGACTGAAACGGACAGGGGGAGAAGAAGACCCCACTAAAAACTTAGTCCACTCTAATCTACAGTTTTTTTCGAAAATGCTTATGTAATTTTTTTTAAATATATTAATAATTAAACATATCCGAACTTAATATAATTGATGAGAAAAATTGACCGGGCTAGATTGGATGTGAGAATGGAAACTTGTTGTTTTTGAAGCATATTTGACCGCTCGACAACCAACTAGTGTGCTTGCTTGTGCCATACTTAGAGAAAATCAGTTGGTAAGCAGAGGTGATCCGAGTTGTAGGCTGCTTCCGGCAACCAGATCTTTAACCAGATGGTGGATATACTCGTAGAAGAGAAGAGAGCTACGTAGTTAAGTGGTCTAATAATGCATAATGTGAAATCGATTTGTATCACTGCATTTTTTTCAAAAAAAAAAGGTAAAAAAGGGAAATGCAGCCCGTAGAATAGAATAGCGTTGGGGTGACTGTATAATATTTTTTGAAATTTCTATTTTAATCGGATGTGTCGTGCTCGTAACCGTCTTAAATTTTAATATCTTAAAAAACACTTTGACCAAAAATATCATAAATCAACTAGGATTTACGAGGAATTTTCAATTTGCCACAAAATTTTAAAATTCAAATCCAAAATTAAATCTGATTACCAAACCGAGCCTGGTCGAGAGAGGGTCCTTTGTTTGTTTGGAAACGTGGGCCATCGTCATCCTCGTCTCAGTCTCATCATCATCGTCGTCATCTCCGCGGCTCCCAAACCCTCCCCATCCCCCGTACCCGTACCATTACCAAGCAGGCAAGGGCAGGCCATATATGGAGACCTCTCTGCGCCTTCGCGCCGGCTCCCAGCCCCAGGGCCAGGGCGGCCTCCGCATCCACGCCAAGGAGAAGCTACCCATCGCCTCCAACGCGCTCCTCCAGGTACTACTTTTAATGGAGTAATTTGGGAGTCCCCCCATTCCTTAAATATCCTCCTCATCAGCTTGCCGGCCGCTGCCTAGGCTCACGGTGAAATCCACGCCACCACCGGCGCCCCGACCTATCTCGCCCTTCTCCTCAGGCACTTCTATCCCCGCCTCTCCGCCAACCTAGGGCTGGGCATCCATTTCCACAACTGCAAGGCGCCATGGGACGACTTCACCTACACTCTCCGCGCCAAGAAGGCCATCCCGTTCCCCTCCAACCCCTTGCTGGGGATCAACCTCAAGGGACTCCTCCTCGCCGACACACATTTCAGGCCGGTCAGTGACCCTTTTCCCTTTGCTCTTGTATACGCTATTACTTACTACTAGAGTGGCACACTGCACTCGCTTAGCTGGCTTACCTTGCCAATGCCGAATCACCAGACCAGCCAGGCCGCAGCCGTCGAGTTGGCCTGGACCATACTTGACCTCAAAAGGGGTCAAGATGTCAGGCTCAAACTTGGATACCAACTCTTTCACAAGGTACCTTCCTCCTCTATGCATGTTTTCCACTGCTGTGCTAGCCTTCAGTTTATCTATTATGTACAGCCAGGATTTTCTATCCGCACAAGTCTTGTGCTAATGCAGGTGCGGCAAACTATCTTGCAATTATTTCTTATCCAAAGGTCTCTTTCTTTTAATCAAAATAATGAGGACTTCAAAAAACAAGATGGTGTGAATGTCTACAAGAGTTCAAAAACACCTGGAGTTCCACATGGAGATCCTGAATTTTGGAGGAATTTTGACTTCTTTCCAAAGGAATTTTGTTAGAAATTTGAGTTGGTGTGTTTTACAACTATTATGCATGGACATCACAAGTCCAAGGCCAAATTATGTACCTGCTTCACTTTTTAGGGGGAGAGTCCAAAACATTTCCTTGAGTCATCCCCAGAAATTCAGAGTTTCTAAGCCACCCGCATGCACACACACACAAGAAGAAGAGGAGTTCTTCTGAACTTACATCTGAACCCTTAGAATGAATAATCTTGCAAATGATCCAGCTGGATAACATAATGCGCCATTGATTAAGATCATCTATACTCTGTAAGTTAGCATCAACCTCACAGGAAATACTGAAATACTAGGCTATTCATTTCCACTATTTTAAGTAATTTCTGACCAGTCAGTGACCACCAGAGTTCTATTCTTTCAAGAAACCTTATAGGAGATAGCAGTATATTGGATGTCTTGTTACAGCTAACTCAATTTGCCTTTAATAAGTGCTGTTGTGTACTTGTGGACTGATATGCTATACTGCACCTCCTCATGC
This sequence comes from Zizania latifolia, assembly GCA_000418225.1. NCBI lineage: Eukaryota > Viridiplantae > Streptophyta > Magnoliopsida > Poales > Poaceae > Zizania > Zizania latifolia. The sequence goes on along the minus strand of KE373246.1, from coordinate 975,894 downwards.
CTTATTAGTTCTTGTTCAAGTATGAGGTTTCCTAGTTGTGTCCATCTAATGCTCTAAACTAGTTGAAAGCTATATAATCTCATGAGAATTTTTCGAGCATACCTGATGCCTAGGGATGGCAATCGGGTGCCACAGGTATGGGTAGTGCCCATACCCGTGAAACATTTTCATACCCATACTTGTGCCCATACTCGCCACCCGTGGGTGTTGTATACCTGCGGATATACCCATTTACCCGTTAGATTAACAGCGGCGACGGGCCTGACAGGGGCCGGCGAAGGTGGGTGGTGGCTCGGAGGCACATGGGGGACAACCGTGGGGAGGCTGGGAGGCAGCGAGGGGGGGACGAGGGGGCTGGCAGGGAGGCGCGGGGGGTGGCGGGGAGGGGCGAGGGCAGGTAGCGGTTGGGTTTTGGAGGAGAGGAGGGTGACCGGGTGGCTAGGGTTAGGATTAGCTTATATATACCTATGGCTAACGGGTAAACGGTCGAAGTAGGTATGAATATTCAGTATTCACTACCAATACACGTACACGTTTACCCATCAGGTATAAAATATGACCCAATATCATACCTGTGGGTATGAAGTTAGGAACATACCCGACCCTAATAGTGTTTTTACCCACGGGTAAACGAGTAATTGGGCAAAATTACCATCCCTACTGATGCCATTTTTAGCGGTTACATTTAATCAATTATCTCTTTTGGAGTGAAAATGTATTCCTAGGTAGCATATTTCCGATTGAAAACATATTTCTAGGTAGCATCTTTTAGAGTGCCCTATAGTATCAAATTTTGCTTGCATTTAGTGAGCTTTCCTGGCATCCTCAGAAAGCACACATCTCGTAAAATATTCTAAAAAGAAAATTTATTTGATTGCAGATGCCTTATTTCCAGCTCAGGGAAAACAGTTGGACTTTCACTTCCTACATGGATGGAAAATGGGATGTTAGATTTGAACTGTGATCAGAAAGTCATTAATGGAGGTTGTAGGGTGGCCTTCTGTGGTGATCATCTAGGCCCTTACCTGTATTCCTTTTTGCATCAAGCCATCAACTATTCGAATTGTACTTCTTCATTCATCAGTAAGCACTGTTTTACAGAAACCAGAAGCAAGTATATTGCTTTCATAAGTAATTGTACTTGTGGTCATTCATAGGGATGGAATCTGTAACCAACTCAGATTCTTTTTATATAGTACCTATGACCTATTGGCTCCAACCATGGACACAGCCAGCAACCAACACTGAGCTACCTACATTGCAGATCATACCACCAAACCATGTTGGTGTGCGGTTCAGCCATAGACTCTATCGGTGCACCAGATGGCTGATGGTATGGACCAAGATTGAGGCCCTGTTTGCTGAGATTCTGATAGTTATAGCTACTTTCAGGATCTAAAGCTCCTCCAAACAGTACAGATTCTTATTTCAGATAGTGAAACTCAATAGTATTCATAAGTTAAGCTCCTACAAACAGGGCCAAAAACCATGTATTGTTCTAACAGCTAGACACTCAACTAGTACCAGAATTCTATGGGGCGAAAACCATGCATCATTGATGCATGCCCAGCGAAACAGCTTGGGGTTGAACTTTCATACTGTGTTCAATGGCCCATACTTTTCTTACTTTTCAAAGTGCCAGCGATAAGTTACACTTGCCCCTCTTTTTGACCTGGGGGCTCAAGTGCTTAGTTGCTCCGTTATACTGGTCCTGTCATATATGCGGTATGGCAGTTACTCTAGAGATCAATTCAGTATTGTTATTCTAACGTGGTGAAAGTTGGCTGATAATCCATGACGTGTCTTAGTCCCTTCGCCCCAAAGAGGATCCACAGATTATGCATTTGGGCATTTTGTCGGCTATTTTTGGCTTTGTATATAAGCTTTTGGGGAATATTCAAAGGTGGAGATCGTTCCTATTGTTTTCGTCTAACATGAGTGGAATGAATGGGGTTTGGAATGCTCTGATTGATATTATTCTAGGCACGAACAAAGTTGGGTTTTTTTTGGCTTTCTGGGCTTTTAGATAGGATGGAGCTTCCTCCTTTTGCATCTTCTTTTCCTGCAATGATAGCCGGTAATCCTATATAGTACTGAGTTTCTTCTTGATCATTCCGAGATTGAAACAGGATGGATGTTGTATTGTTAGAAGCAGAGGTCTAGCATGCTGCTGGGCACATTGGAATGCATGGCCGGTATCTCCATAAACAAGCAAGTGAATAAGAGCGATGGCATCAAATTGGCCAGCAGTTGTACTGAGGTCACCTGTGGTAGTTCGTTTGTTAATTCCCTTTTGGTGTGCTGCACCCCGTTAGACTGAGATTCAGGCCAAAGGAGCTTAAGATTACGATTATACGGAGCAATTGTTGAGAATTCATTTCTAGATTATTAAAAAATATCAATACATGGCAGTGTTTGCAGCATTAAGCATGCGTACGCGTATATCGAGAAAATATCGTATCCAGTCCGGAGAGTGGCATGTGTTGATAAATATCTGCTCTTTTGACGATAAGAGAGAGATTAGGAGTGGAATGGATGACTGACAAATTGGCAAGGGAGGGAGTTGAAATGGCAAAATGAAAGCAGAAGAGGTGGATACACTTTTTTTAAAAGAAAAGCAAGAGAGTCGCTTTTCTTCGATTAAGAATGATAAAAGAGATAGGTTTTTTAAGATGGTTACAAGCAGCAAGCAAGCTTGGAGTACTAAAAGAAGGAAACAGCAAACCTAGCAAGGGCTACTAGATAGAGGGACAAAGGAAGAAAGAAAGAAAGAAAGAAGAGAAGAGAAATGAGTGGTAGCTAGCTACAGGAAAGAAGAGAAGAGAAATGAGTGGTAGCTAGCTACAGGAGATTTTTTTAATAAAATCAGTAGTAGAGGCTCCTACCAAGATTTATATTAAATTTAAAATAGGTACATGGTAGACAGAGAAGAGAGAGGGATTATAGGGGGAAGAAGCTAGAGAAGATTGATCCAATTAAACAAAGAATGACGAAGCACTACTGGGAACCTCTGAGCTTGAGCTTGGTTCGAGAGTTAAACAAGGAAGAGTGATTTCCAGGTCGAAAGAGAGATTGGATTGTCGAAGATATATCTATTCCGACGGAGCCATATTGACCAACAACCGATCATCATGAGCTCCATGGTGAAGGGCTTATTAAAGCTAGCTTTAGCTCTGGCGATCATCTTTGGCAGTTGAAGAGAACAATCCCATTGGAAGTGAAGCGAGCGCCAGCAAGCCTGATTGAAGTTGCAAGAGAAGAAGAGATGAATAGAGGTTTCCCTCCATGTTGTCATGACAGAGAATGCAGTTGGAGCGGGTTGCCTGAATTATGATGTGCTTTCTTCAAAGGATGTTCTTAGTGTTGAGTCTGTCCATGGTTAGTAACCAGAAGAAAACCTTGAGTTTGTTGGAGCACTTAGATCGTCAGATCCATTTATAAAGCGGGTGAACTTGAAGTTGTTTGAATTGATACTTGTAGAACCGTTGAAAGGAAAAATCAGAGGAACCCCAAATAAAGGACCAATTGTCATTGCCATTATTTGCAAGATTCGTTTGGTCCAGGATATCTCTCAGCTGGGTGTACTCATAAAAAGCTTCTTGAGATAATGGGAGAAAAAACAGGCGGCCCATAATTACTTTTGGTACCTGTAGGAGATTAGAAGGTATTACAAGATATTACAAGCCGTATCCGTGATCAACTAAGTGAAGAAGCTCTATGTCGTTGATAGTGTATTGAACAACAGAGTCAATTGTCTCAAATGCACTTTAAAAGATCCTTGTGTTGTGTTCCTTCCAGACGTTCCAGATTATCAATCCGTTGAAATTTTTTTGGCTCGATCTTGGAACGTTTCGTACAGAATTATGCCATCATAATTGAAGGTTGTCAAAGGCTAAGAGAGGTGGGATCCTTGAGATGTGAAAATGTTGCATTACCCGGAGCCAAACTTGCTGAGTGAAGGTGCATTTGCGGGCAAGGTGATTCGGAGTTTCAAGAGATGACATGCATAATTGGCAAGTGAGATTACACGGCCATCCTCGTTTCATCAAATTATCGGCTGTTAGGATTTTATACTTGATTAAGGTCCAGGCGAAGAATTTGCACTTGGGAGCAGCATTAGCTTTCCAGATTTGTTGATGAACGATTGGTTTGGTTGAGCCAAGGAATTGAGCTTTGTAAGCTGTGCCTGAAGAGTATGTGACATCTGACGTCCATCTCCTGAAGATCTCATCTGGCGCGCCTGCATGAAGGCTAATTTGCAAGGTTAAGTTAGCAATCAATAGGTATTGAGTAAGCTCCTCGGTTGAAGAGATATGGCGAACCCAGTAGATTCAAGCGTTGTCGGTTATGGCTTGTTTAATTGAGATGTTTTTCTAAGAACTGATTTTGAAAAGATCCAGAGCAAGTTCTTTGAGAGGGCTTGAGCTGGCCCATTTGTCTTGCTAGAAACTGGCCGTCTCGCCGTTGCCCAATGAGATGAATGTAGAAGCTCGAAAGAGGTCCATGCCCACTATATTTCTCTCAGCGATGGACAATTGGCAGCCTTCTGGACCTCCAATTGGCGCCCTGGTAGCATTGGATCTATTGAGGCAACAGCGTCAGACTTGTTCTCCTTTATTCGCAACAAAAGGAGATCGGTTCACTTAGTTCTTTCAAATAATCAGGGTAAGAGATCTTCGTGGAGGCCTCTCTATGACGGCTCTAGTGTAGTTCCTACAGGTTTGGGATTCCATCTCTCCGGTGCAGCTGATAGAGGGAGTCCCAGACTCGATTCGTCTCATCTCCTAGGAAGAGGGGCAATTCTCTTCAAATGCAGTCTACAAGCTCTTCTTTGCAGGAATGACTTCATCCTTATGTGGAAAGCTAATTTAGAAAGCAAATATTCTAGGGCGTTGTCGTTTCTTCATGTGGTTGACTTTAAAAGGGCGTTGCTTAACGGCCAACAACCTTAACCGGCGTGGCTGGCCACACTAGTCGTTGTGCCCTATTTGCTCAAGGGAACCAGAAACTTGTGCACACCTCTTCTCGTCTTGTGGCTTCACGCTTTAGATTTGGAAACATGTTCTACAACATACAAGCTTCTCTTACACTTTGATCAGCAACTTAGAGTTAGACAGCTGGTGGTGTGACACACAAAAGACCTTTCCTAAGTCTCGAAGATAACTCTTTGATTGCCTAGTGATTCTGGTTATTTGGATGGTGTGGAATGAGCGAAATGCTCGTATTTTTAACGTCTACCACACAGTTAGCGAGGTGGCCTTGGGCATTATTGAGGAACTAAACCGGTGGTGTGTAGCTGGTAAGCTTCGCGATAAGTACACTACTTAGACGGTCTAACCTTTATTGTATTTTCCTATAGAGAGAGTTGTGAGCTAAGGCTTATATAGGCTAGATTCTCTCTTTCGTTATCAATTTTGTTTGTTATTATATCTCTTGTATCTTTCTAAGCTCCTCCTTAGTAAATTTAATTGACGCTCCGTCGCCATTCCAACAAAAAAAAGAACCAAGGTATGTCCTTTTCGGTCCAACTGTATCAGAACCATCTCAGCCTGAGAGCTCTACTTAGGGCCTATTTGGTATAGCTCCAACTCCAAGATTCATGCTGAATCTAGGATTTTTATAATATAATAAAATAGTTTAAATTTTTATTTTTAATATAAAATAAAAACTAAATTACTCAACTAAATACCCTTAATTCATCTATAGCTTCAGCTCCAGGATTTTTTAGAGCTAGACTAGATCAACTCTAAAAAAATTTTGAAGCTGAAGTTGTCTTAAATAGGGCCTTAATTTCTGGAGGTCTGAAATGCCTAAGCGTCACCGATGAAGTTGAGTTGTCCCGTTGCCAGAGCTAGAAAGGAACGGCGAATTTTATCTAGTTGTCTGAACAGCCATTTGTTTTCCTAAAGAATTGTTAAGTAAAAAATATGG
>KE373246.1:952096-969923 GCA_000418225.1 Zizania latifolia | reverse complement strand
GCCGGGGAAAACTGAGCCATCTGGTGAAATTCATCGTCTGCAATGCCGGTGGGTACACTTTTGCCATGCATACTCAATAAATTAAAGTTTGCCATAAGTCTTGCTGATCAAATGATCGATATAGGACGCATACACCTGACTTGGCCATATATATATATATACACGCATGGATCGATCAATCTGTGGAACATGTCCGTAGTTTTATTAATTCGATCGGTCGTCCTAACTAGAATCATCGAGCTGTATGCATGTCGAAATTAATCAATCTTGAAGAGTATATATACATATAGCATGCAGTTCGATCGGAGTAGGTTGTCAATTTAAGAATCAGTTGCATGGCACTGGTCATTGGCAGGCACCTCGACGAAGCTAGCAGAGATGGAGATTAGCTAGCCAGCGGCGTGGAGGACGCTGGCATCGGGAGCAGTGTGCCTCATGGTGAGCCTTCCATTGCAAATGATGCCCTTCTTCATCATCGCCACGAACTCGCCGTAGTCGATGCGGCCGTCCTGCGTGAGTTAAGTGCTAATCAATCAAGCAAGCTAGGAATGTGCACATACATATCGAATGGAAGAAGAAGTACAGACAGATCGACGTACGTACGTTGTCCTGGTCGACTTCGCGGATGATGTCGTCGATGCCGACGTCGGCCATGTTGTGGTCCCTGCAGGCCTGCTCGAGCTCGTCGACGGTGATGTAGCCGCTGCCGTCGCGGTCGAAGTAGAAGAAGGCGGCGAGCAGGTGCTCCTCGCGGTCAAGCTTGTTGAGGTGCACGGTGGCGGCGATGAACTCGTCGTAGTCGATGGTGCCTCTCTTGTCGACGTCGGCCTGGAGTGACACCCAGATCCAGTAGGATTAATGCGATACATACGCATGCAGCCAGGAATGGCGTTAAAACTGAGGGTACTGACTGCGTCCATGAGGTCTCTGATCTCCGCCTCCCTGAGGTTGTACGAGCCGTATCTGCGCAGGCCCTCCTTGAGCTCGTCGAAGGTGATGGCGCCGCTGCCGTCGGTGTCCATGGCCTTGAACATCTCCTTGAGCCCGGCCAACTCCTCCTCCGACAGGCTTTGCGCGATCACCCTCAGCGCCATCTTCTTGAGCCTGTTCATCGCCGAGAACTGCTTCAGCCTCGACAGCACTGCCGGCGCCAGCGGCCTGTCCGGCGCCACCCCGTCCTCGCACACCCAAGGGTGGCAAAGCACCTGGTGCGCCGTCAGCCTCTCCGACGGCGGCGACCGCAGCATCCGCCGGATCAGGTCCTTGGCGCTGTCGGAGATGCTAGGCCAGGGCTCCGACTCGAAGTCCAGCGAGCCGCGGAGCACGGTGTCGAAGATGCCCTGCTGCGTCTCCGCCCAGAAAGGGGGCACGCCGCTGAGCAGGATGTACACGATCACCCCGGCCGTCCACACGTCCGCCTCCGGGCCGCTTGCACAGCACCTCCGGCGCCACGTAGTAGGGGCTGCCCACCACGTCGGTGAACACCTGGCCGGGCTTGAAGAAGACGGACAGCCCGAAGTCGATGGCCTTGAGTGACGCGTCGCGGCCCCGGTCCTTGAGCAGGAAGTTCTCCGGCTTGAGGTCGCGGTGCATCACGCCCAGCGAGTGGCACGCCTCCACGACGCCCACGATGACGCGCGTGATCTCCGCGGCCTTGCGCTCCGAGAAGTAGCCGCGCTCCACGATGCGGTCGAACAGCTCGCCGCCCTCGCACAGCTCCATCACGATGTGCACGTAGAGCGCGTCCTCGTAGGCGCCGCGGATGGTGACGACGCTGGCGTGGCCGGCGAGGTGGTGCATGATCTGGATCTCGCGCCGCACGTCGTCCACGTCCTCGGGGGTCAGCAGCTTGCGCTTGGCGATGGACTTGCAGGCCAGCGCGGCGCCAGTGGCCAGGTCAGTGCACAGGTACGTGGTGCCGAACTGCCCCTGACCGAGCTTGCGCCCCACCGAGTAGAGCTCGCGCAGCGGCGGGGTCGCGTGACCGAGCACGGCCGTCGGGGAGGACAGCTGCAGCTGGTGCCCGCGCATGGCGGCGGTAACTCGGGTAGCGGTAGCAGCGGTCGGCGATGCTTGCAGGCGCGGCACGAGTTGCCCATGCAAGGATCATCAGCCCAGCGGGGACCGGGAGCCGGTGCAAGCGCCCCGCCGCATCCTGTACATTCACTAGGAGGAGGAGGCGATCGGCAATGCCAAGCCATTAATTGGCAAGAATAATGGATGGACGGGCATGCAGGCAGGGAGGTGCCGGGAAACAGGGCCGCCCTCTGCTCCTCTTGTGATTGAAAACAGCTACCACTTGGTCACTCACTCCTCCAAAATCCTACCTCACCACTCATCCAAAACAAACCTGACCTCACAAACAGTACATAACCAAATCAGCTTCATTGCAAATCAGCATACAAAGAGGAGACCGTGAACGGAGAAGAAGATAAAATTGTTGAAGATAGGAGCAAATCTATCATTACACATGGGGTGTGATATTTTAGCAAAATCAAATAATTTTATGGCAGAGTGTACCATTTAACTTTTGTGCTAAAACAGAGTAAACTTTGTATTTCTACCTCACCCTCAATACATGGTAACTAGACAAAGACCATATACATCCATACCTATAAGATAAAAATATAAAATGCATCAATTTATATGAATCCTATGGATTCATATAAATTGATGCATTTTGTATTGAATCCACACCGATTCATATAAAACACATTCCAGGATATTGAATCCATACCGACAGCTCTAGTTGATCATATACGGATGAATTAAGAATGTGACATGCAGAAGAAGCGAAACATCTCACGAGTTTTTTGGCATAGCTCTATGTTGATGTCTTTGTTGGTTTTCTTTGTAGTGTTTCTCTCTTCTCCTATCTCTGTCTTTCTTGTTTTCTTTTTAGCTCATATAACTTTTAACTCTGTTTCCTCTATGAGTAATATACTATGCTAATTGGCTTAAAAAAATGCAAATCCCTCTGGCTGTGGCATTTGACCAATTGTCCGAAATGAGACTGACAGGTGTGTCCCACCATAAGGGAGAGACCGGCCACCCATCCATCCAATCCAATCTCTCGACGATGCCGCCCAGATCGCCGCTTCTCGTCTTCTTCGTCGCCACCATCTTCCTCGCCTCCGCCGCCTCTCCACCGCCTCCGCCGCCGTGCAGCCGCTCGTGCGCCGCCCTCAACTGCGACTGTGCGTGAGCGCCCCTCGAACCGGTTCGTTCTGGCGTCGCGCCATCTGATGATCTTCCTCTTGTTTCCGCAGCCGTAGGGATCCGGTATGGCAAGTACTGCGGCGTCGGCTGGAGCGGCTGCGATGGGGAGGAGCCCTGCGACGACCTAGACGCCTGCTGCCGCGACCACGACCACTGCGTCGATAAGAAAGGTACCCCACCCCTGCTCCGGCTGCCTTCCTTTCTCCCTTTCCTCTCTGGATCTCTCTGTCATCTGTATCAATTACTGCATAACCATAAACGCAATTCGGATAGGTCTTTGGACATAATTACAAAACAATGGAAAATTTCTGAACATCAATTCACGAAGGACATGAATGTCGCATCACTGGACCATCAAACCTGATCTTGCAGTTGGAGCGATATACCACCATTATAATATTTCGCCAATTGCCTGATCGTTCTCACTGGGCTATGCATGAAACACACCCAAGGGTGAAGAAACCAACCCAGCACTCATGTTGCTTCTTTACTACTCACTGGTCCGTGCGTTGCAACGGAGGATCAGCTAGGATCAGGGTTAACAAAACCGTTTTGGGACTGGATACTGCTCGGACTCGAGACAGCGGTTACCGCGGTAACCGAACGGTTACCGAAAAAATTCGATCAAGTTTTGCATTTCAAAATCTGAATTCAAATTAGTTCTGAAACGGTTTTAAATTCGGTTACCCCGGTATATACTTCGGTTACCGCGGTACGCACTTTGGTTGCCGCTGGTTCGGTACCAGCTCGGTAACTGTGGCCCGGCTCGGTTATCGTGGTATCGGTCAGATAATTTTTTAGAAAAAAATAAAAATTATAAAATCGCATAAAATTATTTTTCAAGATAAATAGGAAATTTACAATACCACAAATTTTATAAGTTTATAATAAAATATAAATTACAAAACAACATGGTTAATTGGCAATTCAAGTATTTCTAACTTATCATTGTTGGCTCCATTGGTTATAAGCGGCGTTGTATTCATCTGTAGACATTAGTTGTATGCCACGTGAAGTAAGAATGTTTGTTTTGTATACATTAAGCATAATGTTTTATTTGATAAAATATATGACATTAATTCAAGAGGCATGAATGCAAAGAATCAAACAATAACAAGTGATGAAGATTAAAAAATAAATTATTTTTGTATTTTGTATTTTTGTTCATCTTGCTTGGTTCATAACTTTGTGATAGTTCAATATTTTTGAAAACTAATTTCACCATAAATCATATTAATTTACCTACTATTTTTAGGAATTTTTGTCAATTTTTTTTATTTTTTTCAATTTTAAACTTGAATTTCAAATGAAACCGGTCGATACGCCGGTACCGACCGCGAGCGGTATGTCGGTTATCGAGCGGTAACTGTGGTTACTGAACGGTTTTATTAACCTTGGCTGGGATCGAGGCATACCATTTTTTGAGTTCCGTTTTTACATCCATGTAGGGTTTTTTATATTACGGATTTTTTTAGGTAGATAGATTTTTTTGGAAGTGTTGTTTTTCTGGGAAGTTAATTTTCACGGGGTGGGAGGAGCGGGACAAACGAAACTCTCCCATTATATTAGTAGATATATTAGTAGATAGATAGATAGATATTTTCCTTTACATCTCTTACTGAACCCAACTCATGCTCAGTTTTTTTTCTTGGTTTCAGGTCTGATGAGTGTCAAATGCCATGAGAAGTTAAAAAATTGCATGAGGAAAGTGAAAAAGGCTGGCAAGGTTGGCTTCTCTAAGAAATGCCCCTATGAAATGGCTATGGCAACAATGACCTCAGGGATGGACATGGCAATCATGCTCAGCCAGTTGGGCAGCCAGAAGTTGGAACTATAGGATTAATTTGGCCTCAGGGAGGTACATTTCTTCATTGAAGGTTAACTTTGTTTTACTACCTTAGTTTGATTTTGTTTTAGAGGAATGTACTACTACTTTGACAGGCAAACAATTTTTTTCCTTGCTGTACAATTTGTGGCACATAGTATCAAAACATTTTGTAGTTTGTACAACAGATTTGGCATGTAACTGAATCACTTCTTATCATGTTCTGATTTGAGTTGCCTCACTGGTTATGGGTAAAAGGTTTCTTTTTATGCTGCAGCATTATTTCTTTACTTTGCTTTGAGTAGACTGTTTAGTAGGTCTCAGCAGTCAGCACCTTTGAGCGTCTTTTCAACAAACTCTGGTGCTTTTGTAATCAGTAGTGTTTATTGATAGATTTGGTGCTTCAACCCACGACTAGAAGTCTGTTGTAAAACAGAAGACATTACACATAACAAAGGTAAAGTAGCATAAATACAGTCAATTTTTTTGAAAGGTCCATATACAGTTAATTTGTATCTGGAGCTCTTGGCCACTCATCCTAAATACTGTATACTTTGTATCTTTTATCTGAGGCTACGAAGAGTTAACACGATGCAGTCGTCGTCCTCCGGGGAAGGCTGCAGAACAGCAGAAGGGTGTCTTCTCTGTAAAGCTTGGTGGGGTGTTTTATAATCTGTAATGCATGTTCTTATCTGAGTTCTTTAGGCCTTTGCTTCAGTGCCTTGATTCTCCATTGTTTCCCAGGATGAATGATTGATTGATGATAATGATGCTATATAATATATCCAGTCCAGTCGAGACCGTGTTTGCGATGCACACGCAGAAATACCAGCTGAAGCTGCTGCTGGCACTACACTACTTAAGAGACGACGAGCATGTGCGTTCGCCGAGAAAGAAAGCACACAAACGTTTGTATTTTTACATGTCAGAGGCAAGAGGCTAAAGCCTTTAAAGAAAATATTTTTGGAAGTGACATAAATAATCCGGTAAAGTACTCCCTCAAATTTCTTATTTAAGTCACTTTAGACTTTTCAACTCTTTTAAAAATATAATGTGTTTTAGAATTTCTAGCCACTTTTTCATCTTTTCTTTCACGTTTATCCTTATAAGATAAATACTAGCCCTCTCATAAATAAATAAATAAATAAGTTATGTGAAGTATCGAATTATTGAATAAAGGTGGTGATCTATTTATAGTTTAATGTGATTGTTGGAGTTTTACCGAGCAATCCACCAAATATATCCTTTGTGGTGATTTGTACATTGAGAGAAGAGTTGGATCTGAGATTATATGGTAGACAGGTTTAGGTCTCTGTTAGGATAGATCTACGTCCTATGTTTAGATCTGAGTATGTAAGTATGAATATAAATTTGGATGAATTTTTTTGGGTCTTCTTGTCCGTCTTATATAGTCCGAGGACTGAGGGTGAGGTTACCAGCGAGGAGTTATATCATTATTTGATTTATAAATCAATTGTACACTTTTCTTATCTCTAGGTTTAATACCTTTCCTAATACATCTCAGTGCGATTGATTAGGCCCAATAAAAAACATAAAGGGATACCCAGTTATATCCCCGACAGGGATACAAACAAATTTATATGGACTAGTGACATTCTCATATGTATGTACTATCTTTTTATAAACGTGACACGAATAATCTGATTAATAATCCACCTTTGTATTATTGGTACTCTTCGTGGCATGTACAAAAAACTTTCCACACGAGCATTACTTCTTTCTAAAATCTAAACGATTTAATTTTAATATAATTATTCATCCATGTCTATAATTTTTACAGATAGAAGAGAGAGGGAGAGCTAATCGGTATCGCCAGGCTACTACTGCACAACACTATTCAGGCGGTCCTACAACTGGCCGTGGCCCGTGTGCCACCGGATCATCAAGCAATGGAAGCTCCCCGTTCACTTAAACATAAACACTAAATAAAACATGTATGGGTTTAATACAATATTTTCAACATATTACACAAATAATAGATTTAAAAAACCATATAGAACAGCCTGTTTAAACTGTCTTATAATTATAAATAAGTCGGAAAGCCGTCCATAGACCATAGAGCGGGGGTGGGGGAAGTATTTTGGGCCGAAACAGCAAAAGAAGCACTTTTACTTGAGAAACACCAACGGTCTCCACTATGCATTTGCTCCATCGAGTTCAAAATCCATCGTATTACTATTATCCCCCCGCCCCTCCCACTTTTTCCAAATACAAACAGATCGATCCAACCCTCCCTTCCTCCTCCGCCTCCGCCTCCTCGTCGGAGCAAGAGAAGGGTGGACGACGACATGGAGCGGGACGCTGCTGTTGTCACCGAGCTTCCCGCCGGCGCCGACGACTACGTCCGTGACTCCATTCAGAGCTCTCTCGGCCTCCCCGTCTCCGACCGCTCCCTCCGTCTCAAGCTGCTCGCCTCCGAGGACCGCCGCCGCCGCCTCCAGGACCACGTCTTCTCACTTGAGGAGGACCTCCGCGCAGCCGCACGCCGCATCGACCTACTCAAGGTAATCTGATCTAATAATCTGCCCGTTTTCTCTTTCTCCTTCAATTACTTCTAGTTAGTTGCATACTGAAGCTGGATCTGATGACCCCCACCCACCACCACCACCCAGACGGAGTCCGCCATGAACGCTGCGGGCCTTCGCCGCTGCGTAGAGGACAAGGAGGCCATGACCACCGCCTACAACGACCTCTCCGCCCACTCCGCCAAGCTCGAGAGTGAGATCGCCCTCTACGAGCGCGACCTCGAACGCGCCATGGAATCGTGCGACGACCTCGCCAGGGAGAACGACGAAATACGCGCACGCCTCAACGACGACACCACCGTCAGTTTCTCTTTTTCTTCTTGGCACTCTATTGTATTGTTAATCTGTCACCAATACCAAAAAGAAACTCGTACTTACTACTTGATCGCAATTGTGCAACATTACAGACTGTTTTGTTTTGTTATTGATGATAGGTGGCGCGCGTAATAGTACCATTTCTTTGGGTTTGGGGTTCACCGTAACCCTGTCTGTCTTGTTGATAAATGCCACTGCTCAGTAATCAGTATCCTGCTTGTGTCGATCATCTTCTCACGCTTGCAATTCTCTGAGTCATTTTGTATTGGCAGGCTATTCCTATCTGTTCTTTGTTACCACAATTCTTTTGAGTGCATATGTACCATGATGATTTAATAATGCGATTTTTCCTTCCCCTTTATATCCCAAATTACACATTCATGGTTGAACTCCTCTTTCATAAGCACTCTCTTCTGTTCCAAGGCATAATAAATAGACGGATTTGATCAGCGGTTGTTGGTACAGACTTTTTTCCTGGTCTGCTTAACTAGTTGATGGATCTAAGCTCATGTGTACTATGGCACCGTCTGCCCCCCTGCTTAATCTGATCGTCCATCACTCGATATGCAGCTTACTGCATTGACCAATGAAGTGCGAGCTCTACAGAAGGACAAGGAGAACCTAACGATCAATCTTAATAAAGCAGAGGAGGAGGTAAGATTTGTTGTACCTCCATCATTAGTGAACATCAACTTTGGCAGCCGCTGCCGTCATTCTGATTGCTAGAAATTTTATCTTCTTGTGTTCGATTAAAAGGTCAAGCTGCTATTCGAGGAAAACAAGATTCTTGACGAAGAGAACAAAAGGCTGTTGGGTTTGTTGGAGAAAGAGCGACAGCACAGGTGTGAAAGGAAGCAGCATTCCTCCAGTGCGGCGTCCACCAAGGTAAAATGGCAAGAATAGTTGCTACAGCCTGCTAAGACGATCCCGTTGAACCTAACCTACTGAGATCATCTGTTTGCAGCACAAGCGGAAATCGTCAAGTTTGAAGGAGACGAGCCCAGTGAGTCGGGGGGCTATCGATTTCAACGCCGCAGATGCATCGAGGCACCCGCTGTCACCGTTGCCGCCAAACTCACCAGGCTACAGGGCGCACAAGAAATGAAAGCTGATGGTTCAGGCGTGTTGGCTGATCTGATCCTATCAATATAACTTGTTGGATAACTTCTTGTGTAAGGGCAGAACCCCCAAGCAAGCCTACCTCAACATCTGATCACTCTTGTTTTGGCTATTGCTTCTTTCTGCTAGGAAGGGAAAAAAGAGAGAATTTCTGTTAACTCAAGGCAGTTAAATATGTTGGTCTCGTGGCAGGTTGTCTTGTTATTATGGAAGCTCTCATCTCTGCTTGTTGGTTGCCCACATGTCTCTTTGCTTTGTAAAGAGATTTGTTTCTTTTGGTTCATCACATAATCTAGAGGCTTATCTTCTCTATATATAATCTATTTTACATGGAATGTTAGGATACTAATAGATGGATACCTAATATTAGCTATTCTTGTCTTGTATGATAATCTTATTCTTATCCATACATTCATGATTATCAGTCTTAACATGCCCCATGGATCTCAACTTCCTTCAACCAGATTGAGATCGCCATAGAATCTTCTGAACAAGGGTTGAGGAAGAGGTTTGGTGAATATATCTGCAACTTGATCAGCTGATGGAATGAAATGCACCTCCATTTGTCCTCATGCTACTCTTTCTCGTATAAAGTGTACATTATTTTCAATGTGTTTGGTGCGAGCATGAAAAATTAGATTTGCAATAAGATATGTAGCACCTAGATTATCACACCACAATCTTGGCTTGCATCAAAGGGGCACCTTGAGCTCGATCATTAACAAAGAAAGAAGTGAGATGAAATTCAATATAAGCATTATTATCAATTGCTAGCTTATGAACAGAAACAATATGCTTGCTAATGTTTGTTGTTAGGACCGGCCTCCACTATGAGAGGCGCAGGCCCAACTAGAGGCCCACTTAGGGGCTAGATTTATTAGTTATTCTGTTTTAAAGATAGAGATCAGATTAGATTGTATTAGGACTATAAATACCCCATAAGGGTCATGGAATAAAGTAAGGCTAGCAACGCACTTGTTGCCTAGGGTTTCTCCCTAGCCGCCGCCCTCTTTCCACGCCTACAGCGCCATCACGGCGCCCACACGCCGCCGGTGCCCTAGCTGTCGGCAGCAATCCAATCACCCCTATCGCCTACGGCCCAGGAAGATACGTTCTACTAATCTGGTATCAGAGATGCCAGGCTCCGACGACGGGGATCCACCCCAACCAGTGATGATTGCTCCGTCGACTTCGGCGACTGATCCTTTTGTCAAAATACTGACAGAACTGGAGCAATCTGTCGCGGGCATCTCGACACACCTAGCAGCCATGGATGCCCGATCCCCCTACGGCCTGCCAGGGGTCGGCACTACTGCGCCGTTCCGGCCAACTGCCATCCCTACAGCCGCACCACCAACCATACCAATCCACCAGATCCAATTCCCCCACTCACCCTCGCTAATTCCATCCATGGGACTGCCTTCGGTGGGCCTCTCCATAAGCGGTGGTGTGGCTGCGCCCTGCACCAACGCTCCTCGGCACGACGTCTACAGCAGCGCCCCCATCTTCAGCAGCACGGCGGGACCACTCCTACTGGGCATGGGCGCACCGCCCCCGCTCCAGGGGCCGCACCAGGCACTCGACATCGCGTCGACCGTCGGCGTTCCCCGCTTCTACAAGCTTGACTTTGCCACCTACAACGGCTCTGAAGACCCCCTCAATTGGCTGAATCAATGTGAGCAGTTCTTCCGCGGACAACGCACCCTAGCCTCAGATCGGGTGTGGCTCGCATCGTATCATCCGGTTGGTGCTGCCCAGACTTGGTACTACGCCTTGGAGCAAGACGAGGGCATGCCTAGCTGGGAGAGATTCAAGGAGCTATGTCACATGCGTTTTGGGCCAGCCGTCCGCATCAACAGATTGGTGGAACTCGCTCGTCTGCCGTTCCTCTCCATGGTGCAGGAGTACTTCGAGCGCTTCAACGCACTCCTCTGCCACGCCCACAACTTATCCCTGGTGCAGAAAGCGGAGCTGTTCGTGGGAGGGCTCCCCGACCAGATTCGCGTCGACGTAGAGCTGCGAGAGCCACGCGATCTTCAGACAGCAATGCACCTGGCACGCGCGTATGAACGCTGGGCCGAGGCTACTCTTCCATCGCCAGGACAGCGCATCACTCGGGCTCCGTAGCGGCCAGCACCGACCACACCGACACCTCCTCGGCCGACCGCTCTTGTCCAGCCGGCGCACGGACCAGCGGCTGCGTTACCACTAGCCTCCCATGTTCCAGCGTTGCTGGCCCCAACCCGAGCCTTCCACCGGTTGTCTCCACAAGAGCTGGCAGAACGTCGCCGCCAGGGACTCTGCTACAACTGCGATGAGCCCTACATCTGTGGCCACAAGTGTCAGCGGCTGTTCTACTTAGAGGTCTCCGACTTCGACGACAAGGACACCATAGAGGGGGCTGTCAACATGGCAGCCGATGATAACATCGACCAGCCGGTGGTGTCACTACATGCCATCGCAGGCATCCGTACGGAGGACACGATGCAGCTCCACGTCGACATCTATGGCCATCGCCTCCTCGCCCTCCTTGACTCAGGCTCCACTCACAATTTTATCAATGCAGGAGTTCTCCACCAGCTGCAGCTGCCCACGTCCACACACCCCACTATGTGCATTGCCGTGGCAAATGGCGACCGTGTATCTTGTAAGGGAGTGGCACGCGGCGTCGCCCTCAGCATCAACCACGAGGATTTTATTGTCAGTTGCCTCAGCATTGATCTCGGGGGATTCGATGTCGTTCTTGGCATTGAGTTCCTGCGTACTCTCGGGCCCATCCTGTGGGACTTCGAGAATCTATCCATGGCGTTTTGGCGAGGCCCCAGAAGGATCCAATGGAAGGGCCTGGGATCGCCCCGCGGCGACAACCAAGAGTTGACAATTCATATGGCGGCCGCGACACCCGACCATCCCTTGCTAGATCGCCTGCTACATCAGTATGAGGCGGTGTTCACGGAGCCCCGCGGTCTACCCTCAGCTCGGCCCTACGACCACCGTATCCATCTACTACCGGGGACCGCTCCAGTGGCCGTCCGACCATACCGCTACTCGTAGCTCTAGAAGGACGAGCTCGAGCGACAATGTGCCACCATGCTCGCCCATGGGATCATTCGACCAAGCACATTGCCATTTTCCACGCTAGTCCTCTTGGTGCGGAAGGCTGACAACTCCTAGCGGTTCTGCATCGACTACCGCGCCCTCAATGACACAACCTCCAAAGACAAATTCCCGATCCCGGTGGTCGACGAGCGCCATGGCGTGTGATTCTTCACCAAGCTCGACCTTCGCTCAGGGTACCACCAGGTGCGTATGCACCCAGTGGACATCGAGAAGACGGCATTTCGGACTCACCACGGCCACTTCGAGTTCCTCGTCATGCCGTTCGGCCTCTCTAATGCGCCGGCTACATTCTAGGCCCTGATGAACGATGTGCTCCGCAGTTTTCTACGCAGGTTCGTCTTGGTGTTTTTCGATGATATTCTGATTTACAGTTCGTCGTGGGCCGAACATTTGCAGCACGTCCGCCTTGTCCTCGACACACTTCGAGAACACAACCTCCACCTCAAGCAATCGAAGTGCTCCTTCGGGGTACTCTCGATCACCTACCTCGGCCATGTCATCACCGCCAACGGCGTCGCGATGGACAGCGAGAAAGTGGACGCCGTCACCACGTGGCCAGTACCGTGCTCGGCTCGAGGCCTACGTGGCTTCCTAGGCCTCGCCGGCTACTACCGAAAGTTCATTCGTGACTTCGGCACCATCACGGCACCTCTAACATGGCTCTTACGGAAGGACTCGTTCACATGGTTCGAGGAGGCGACTTCAGCATTTCAGGCACTGCAGCGCGCCCTCTCCACTAGACCAGTCCTCCAAATGCCGATCTTCGACAAGTCCTTCATCGTTGATTGTGATGCCTCGGGTGCAGGGTTCGGCGCCGTCCTCCACCAGGATGCTGGGCCGATCGCCTTCTTCAACTGGCCATTTGCTGCACACCACCTTAAGTTGGCGGCCTACAAGCGTGAGCTGATCGGCCTAGTGCAGGCAATTTGGCATTGGAGGCCGTACCTATGGGGCCGACGCTTCCTCGTCCGCACCGACCACTACAGCCTCAAGTTCCTCCTTGACTAGCGCTTGTCGACAGTACCACAGCATCAGTGGATCAGCAAGCTATTTGGCTTCGACTTCACGGTGGAATACCGTCTGGGTCGCTTAAACACGGTGGCAGACGCCCTCTCCTGCCGTGACTCCAACACAGCTGAACTACTGGCCATCTTGGGGCCCTCATTCCAGCTGCTAGACGAGATCCGAGAGGCTACCATGTCAGATGAGGCAGCCCATGACCTCCTCTGGCAACTCCAGGAGGGAGAATTGGGGGAACCATGGCGATCGGCTGAGGGACTCCTTCTACAGAGCTCGCGCATCTTCGTGCCGGCGCAACAGGACTTGCGCCACCGTGTCCTCTCCCTGGCGCATTCAACAGGCCACGAGGGCACACAGAAGACCTTGCAACGACTTCGGGGTGACTTCTTCATCCCGGGCGACCGCGCCTTGGTACGCGATCTGGTGCGCGTATGTCACACATGCCAGCGCAACAAGACGGAGACGTTGTAGCTAGCCGGCCTGCTGCAGCCCCTGGATGTACCATCTCAGGTGTGGGCTAACATATCCATGGACTTCATTGAGGGCCTTCCCAAGGTACATGGGAAGTCTGTGATCCTCACCGTCGTCGACCGCTTCTCCAAATATGCGCACTTCAACGCCCTCAATCACCCCTATTCCGCAGCATCCGTCGCTAGAGCATTCTTTGAGGGGGTGGTTTGGCTGCATGGTTTCCCCTCCTCCATCGTCAGCGACAGGGACCCGGTCTTCACGAGCAACATGTGACGTGACCTATTTAAAATGGCAGGTGTGTCCCTCCGCATGAGCATGGCATTTTACCCACAGACGGATGGCCAGTCTAAGGTCATCAACAAGGTGATCGCTATGTACTTGCGCTGCGCCACAGGAGATCGACCCCGAGCATGGGTGGACTGGCTGCCATGGGCAGAGTATTGCTACAACACATCATTCCATACTGCCCTGCGCGCGTCTCCATTCCTGGTGGTCTACGGCCGGCCACCACCACCTCTGCTGCCACACAAAGAGGGCACCGCACGCATGGAGGCAGTGGACGAGCTCCTGCGCAAACACGACGATTTTCTGGCAGAAGTTCAAGAGTGTCTTCTTCAGGCACAACAGCTCTCCAAACGCTATTACGACGCTCATCATCATGACTTGGAGTTTTAGACGGGCGACTAGGTCTGGCTGCGTCTCCTGCACCGAACAGCCCAGTCACTCGAGCGTCGGGCGAAAGGGAAGCTTGGTCCGCGCTATACAGGACCATTTCAGGTCTTGGAATGCATCGGCCAGGTTGCCTACCGACTTCAGTTGTCGGAGGGCGCCCGCCTTCACGATGTCTTCCACGTAGGTCTGTTGAAGCCCTACCGTGGCAACCCTCCAGTAGCCCCGCCATCCCTGCCACCCACGCTGGACAGTCGCCTCCTGCCTTCACCCGAGCGTATTCTGCGTGCTTAGCTTCCCTGGGACATGTGGCATGTGCTTGTGCAGTGCCAAGGGATGCCCGCGACCGACGCCACTTGGGAGTAGCTCTAGGAATTCAAAGAAGCCTACCCCGACGTTCAGCTCGAGGACGAGCTGCTTGATGAGGCGGGGAGAGATGTTAGGACCGGCCTCCACTATGAGAGGCGCAGGCCCAACTAGAGGCCCACTTAGGGGCTAGAATTATTAGTTATTCTGTTTTAGTTTTGTTTTAAAGATAGAGATCATATTAGATTGTATTAGGACTATAAATACTCTATAAGGGTCATAGAATAAAGTAAGCCTAGCAACGTACTTGTTGCCTAGGGTTTCTCCCTAGCCACCGCCCCCTTTCCACGCCTACAGCGCCATCACGGCGCCCACACGCCACCGGTGCCCTAGCTGCCGGCAGCAATCCAATCACCCCTATCGCCTACGGCCCAGGAAGACAGGTTCTACTATTTGTAACATGAAGAATGTTGTTGAGTTGCAAAGGACTATATGAACAAGAAATAGATGTATGACCAATGTGCAAAATAGCAAACTTGCCCCATTAGTAACATGTACTTATTCGACACCATTGTAGATGTTGCTCACATTTAGTTGTTGCATGTCAGAGGTGATATGATCTATTACCCCTGAATCCATATAATAGTTGGTGTCAACTTGGTAAGCATGTGCATTGTTATCTTCTAGTGGATAACCTTCTGAGTACCTGTTCCAATAGTTGAGAGCATTGTGCCTTCGCTTGTTGTAGATTCAACAGGTCAAGAATGGCGAACGAGCTTGTCCTGGAGTATCATTTGTGGCGGTTCCCACCTCCATGTCCTATAGCTCGTCCACGTGTGTCTCCTATGTGAACACAACCACGACCATCATCACTATTACCACATCCACGCCAATCGTGATAGCCACCACCTCCCAAATGGCCACGAGACGTTTGGTTTGCCGATGACATGAAGTGTTGTTGTGCACCTTCAGAGGCATTCTACTTAATCTATAAAGGTCACCCAGTGAGACTGGATCTAGATGAATCGCCATTGACACTACTAAAGAATCATAGCGTGGTCCAAGTCTTACAAGAATATAGGAGACAACGTCCTCCTCGGCTAGAGGACTTTTGGTCACGGAGAGTGTATCCGCCATATTCTTGATTTTATGAAAGTAGTCAACAACCGGCATGTTATTGCGTTTGAAATTTGCTAGCTGAATGCATACCTGAACTACGTTGCCACATGACCAAGATGTGAACATGCATTCAAGCTCACCTTAGATATCCCTCGAAGTGTGGTGAAAAAGGACATGTCTAAGAACTTTCTCGGACAACGAAGAACTAATACCACTGATGGCCACCTGAAACTAGATTTGGAAGGAGTTGCACCTCAACTCTTCCTGTGATTAGTGCAGAGATGACTTCTGATAGTGCAGTCTTGGATCCATCAGCATAGCCCATGAGGTTATACCTCATGAGACAGGTAATCATCTATAGTTTTATCTCTTGAGCTTGATGGTGACAACTTGGGCAGATGGCGGGGTGATGAGCTGTGGAGTGATGTTGGCGGTGGTAGTGGCAGGAGTAATGATGGTGCCAGACTTGATGGAGTCGAAGGAATAGCTTGATGTAGCATTAGCCATGGCTCTGATACAAAAGATTTGTTTCCTTTGTTCCTCACATAATCTAGAGGCTCATCTTCTCTATATATAATCATGTAGCTATAAGTACATCACAGGTGATAGATGGATATTAGCTATCCTTGTCTTGTATAATAATCTGATTCTTATTCATAGATTCATGATTATCAGCCTTAACACTTTGTACATCTCATTTTGTAATTGCATTGCAACATGTTGAGAAGCCAATGTTGGTTAATATCTCCCGGGAGGAGAGGGAGATCGAGTCCCTCTCCTCCCCGAGCCCTGGTCTCACACGCCCTGATCGGGGGTGCCCTAACCGAATATGGTTGAGGGGCCCTATCGGGCAGCGCACATTAAAAGGGGGAGGCCGGGGCACACGCCCAGGTTGTTGTTCGTGTGCCCATACTCCGCCTTACACCCCTAACACGAACCGATCTCTGTGTGTGTGCGCTGAAGCAGCGGGAAGCCTCCCTCGACAGCTACCCCGCCGACATCATCGTCGGACAGACTCCGAGGACATCGACACACGCCGGCGCCATGGCGTCATCCTCGTCCACCAAACCTGAAGGTACCCTAGCTATTTCCTAACCCTAGAGATCCCCCTAAGTATCCTATCAATGGTATCAGAGCACATAGGTTATTCGGGCTAGCTAGGGTTTAGGGTGGCGTCGGGCCCCCTTGAGCGGACGCCACCACCGCACCAAAAATCCCCGCAGCAAACCCTAAGAAATGAATTAAGTTCGGCCGAAGAACACCAAGAACACACAAAAAAAACCAAAAGTGAGGGTGATGGAATTGTGTCCAAGAAAATTCTGGGGGAATCGGAAGTTCCGGCTATAGCCGGAAGTTCCGGAGTTCTGGACCATCCGGAAGTTCCGGGCCAGCCCCTGAATTTGGTTTTCTGGACTAACCGGAAGTTCCGGTTGTAACCGGAAGTTCCGGGTCGGAATTAATTCGATACAGAAGGTCTGTTTCGGAAGTTCCGACTGGAGTCGGAAGTTTCGGGTCGGAATTAATTCGATACAGAAGGTTTGTTTCAAAAGTTCCGGCTATAACCAGAAGTTCCGGACCCAAATTAATTCGATACAGAAGGGTAATTTCGGAAGTTTCAGATAGGATCCGGAAGTTCCGATGACCGGAAGTTCCAGCTATAACCGGAAGTTCCGGGGTGCGCAGATTAGATCTGTTGGGCTTTTAATCTGGATTAAAAGGCCCATGCAGGGCACTATATATAGGAGGAGAGGATGGCACGCAAGGGGCTGCTGCTTTTGCTCTACCCTAGCCCTAGCCGCCACCTCTCCTCTCTCCCAAGTAATCACAAAGGTTGTGATCAAACCCTAGAGACTTCACGAGTGGCGCTAGCACGCCGGCGTGGAGTGTTTCCATCCCTGTACGTGTGGACTTCGTGGAGGTGCTGCTCGAATAGCAGCACTCGTCGTCTTCTTCGTGTGAAGATCGCTGGACTTCATCGACTTGGTCGTCGGCCAACGGGCAAGGCAAGAAGGAAACGAGCGAGGACGCGCTTCTCCAAATCTTCTTCCGCTGCACTAGCGCGTCTCGCGTTAGAAGGTAACGATCCATGATCCCTCAC
>KE373246.1:899305-944637 GCA_000418225.1 Zizania latifolia | reverse complement strand
CGGGCCATCTGGAGCTGGGACCAGATCCAAAACGACGGCGTCGTTGTCCCCTTTCCAACGCATCCAAGATCTCCCCGTTTCGATGTCGTATGAGGGAGTTATGACCGAAACATTGATGACGTGTCTGCTGAATCCGAGGGTGACGTGGCATCTGAGTTGGAGATGAGTTGCCATTTGGAAGAGACGATGGCGTAAGCGTGTCCAGCGTGGTGATGTCCTCATCATCCTTCCCTTCTTGAATTGGAGTCGTCCTCGACTCCATCGTGGCGATGTCCTCATCAGTGTACATGACATAGCCTGAAGGTCTTGACGATCTAGAGAATGTTGGGAAAGTTTGCAAACTGCAAAGGTCCATTTATGGGCTGAAACAGGCTTCTCGGAGTTAGAATCTTTGTTTTGATGAGGTAGTCAAAGGGTTTGTCTTCATCAAGAATGAAGAAGAGCCTCGTATTTACAAAAAGGCTAGTGAGAACTCACTTGTGTTTCTGGTCTTATATGTAGATAACATTTTATTGATCGAAATGATATTCCTATGTTAGATGTTGTCAAGTCTTCGTTGAGAAAAAGTTTCTCAATAAAAGATCTTAGAGAGACAGCATACATTTTGGACACAAAGATTTATAGAGATAGATCGAGAAGGCTAATTAGATTAAGCCAAAGCATGTACATTGATAAGGTATTGAAACGGTTCAATATGCAGATTTCTAAGAAATGTTTTCTGCCAATGTCACATGGCGTTTCTCTCAGCAAGAGTCAGTGTCCTTCAACACCTGATGAGCTAGAGAAGATGAGTGCGATCCCGTATGCCTCCGTAATAGAATCCATCATGTATGACATGCTTTGTACACGCCTAAATATTTCTTATGCTCTAAGTGTTACAAGCAGATATCAGTCAAACCCGGGTGAAAGTCACTGGGCGGTAGTAAAGAGTATCCTTAAGTACTTGAGAAGAACAGAGGATATGTTCCTGGTCTATGGAGGTAGGGAGGAGCTCGTTGTAAATGGTTACACCGATGCCAGCTTTCAAACTGACAAGGACGATTCGCGATCGCAGTCTGGATTTGTGTTCTGTCTCAATGGAGGCGCAGTGAGTTGGAAGAGTTCCAAATAAGAAACGGTTGCAGACTCAACAACAAAGGCCGAGTATTTTGCAGCTTTGGAAGCTACGAAGGAGGCAGTTTGGATCAGAAAGTTTGTTTCTGAGCTGGGTGTTATCCCTAGTGCGTCCAGTCCAGTGGACCTCTATTGTGATAATAGCGGTGCAATTGCGTAAGCCAAGGAGCCTAGGTCACACCAGAAGTCCAAACACATACTTCGGTGCTATCACTTGATCCATGAGATTAAAGATAGAGGTGATATGAAGATATGCAAGGTGCACATAGATTTAAACATTGCAGATCCATTGACGAAGCCTCTCTCACAGCCCAAGCATGAGACACACTTGAGCTCTATGGATATTAGATACTTACGTGAGTGAGTCGAGTGTCTGTGAGAAGAAGTTGTTTTGTCTATGCTGGTGTACATTTGGATAATTGGTTATCTTATTCCTTAAAAAAATGTCTTTTACATTGATCAGCAAGTACGTGACTTGTTTGTGAAACTTTTTGTGTTACGATGTTATTCTAAATGATCCCTAATCTGAGATCGTCATGTGGGATATTGATGATTTATATATTAGCACATCTGTCTGATTGATGATCAAGTTTCACAGATTATAGACATAGAGATGTCAAATCAGTGATGTGGACTCATGTTAGTGAACATGAAGTTGGATAGACCCACTTTGAGATACTGCTAGGATTGTTATTTTATACGTGCCATCAGTTGTCATCTCAAATGGTGTACCTGTAGAATCCTTAGACCTGAGATCATCATTGATTCCAAAATGTGTAGTAACACACTTAGGGGCTTCCAAACGCTATTCCATAACAGGGTGGTTATAAAGGTTACTTTCGGATATGTTATGAAACATGTCATGGGATGTGAGCGATCAAGATGGAATTTACCCCTCCTACATAACGGGAGAGACGCCTCTCGGCCCTCAAGGTAGTCGGATTAGAAAGTGCATGGCCATGCCACTATGATCAAAGAGTTGATCATGATTGAATCCACTACTTGATCGAGTGAAGAGTCGAGCTATCACAAGGGTGGCATGAATCTCGTCTTGAGCTTGACTGATGTCGTGTGGTAAAAGGATTGGTGCATGAGTATATCAAGGTTAAGAAAGTATGATTTTTACTTTGTATGCTTCCGGGGGTCAATAAGTGCTGCTAGGTACCGCTATTTATCGGTGATTCGGAAAAGGTTTCCGGGTAGCGGCCGTTTGCATATGAACCTATCGGGTCGCACGCTTAAGGGATTGGATTTAATACTTGCAAGAATTGGCTCTTGTGCATTTGGGAGATTGATGGAAATATGCCCAAGAGAATTCTGGGGAACCGGAAGTTCTGGATAGAAGCCAGAAGTTCCAGGTTCTGGAGCATCCGAAAGTTTCGGGCTAGCCTAGTTTCGGTTTCAGGAAGAGCCAGAAGTTCCGGTTGGACCGGAAGTTCCGGACTGCCTGAAAACTGGATTCTGGACGAATCGGAAGTTCCGGTTAGAACCAAAAGTTTCGGGTCCATACGAACAGATTAGATCTATTGGGCTTTAATACTGATTAAAGGCCCATGAGAGGGCACTATATAAAGAGAGGTGGGGCTAGCACGAAAAGGCTGCTGTTGCTCCTGGTTTCTAACCCTAGCCGCCACCTCTCTCCTTGCTACCCCGACTGTAGCGATCTCTCCCCGGATCTCGCGAGTGGTGCTAGCACGCCGGTGCGAGGTGATCCTGTTCCTGAACGTGTGGATACCGTAGATGCACTACTCCAATAGTGGTGCTCGTCTTCTTTCCGCGGAGTTCACTAGATCGCCGTATCGTGTCGTCTCCACTACCGGATCGCCGATGAACGGATAGAAACATGAGGAGCAGCTCGAGGACACGCTTCACTGACTCTACTTCCGCTGCCCGAGCACGTCGCGAGGCTCGAGGTAACGATCCATGATACTATTACACGCATGGTTCCTGGGCTAACGGGGTAAAATTTTGAAATTAAGCGCTAGCGTAGCCTCCCCATAACCCAACACGGACCCACTGGCGGCACTCAGCCCTCAGCGCCGCCGACCGCCACCGCTCGCTCTCCCTCTCGGGCTCTCGCTCGCGTTGCGCGCAAATGGCTAGGGTTAGAGTTCTGGGCGGTCGGGCGGCGTTTTTGTGCGGACGCAATCGACGCGTGGCCAGCCAGCGTCACTCAGACCGTTTTGAGCCCAGGCGGGGGAGCGAATTTGTGGCCCAGGCCCAGGATGCGGCCTGCGCGCGCACGAGCGCGGCGCCTTGGGCTGGGGCCGATTTCAGTTGTGGGCCAGTTAAATTTTCACTGTGCGGGCCGAATTCCTTTTCCATTTTCCTGATTTTTCAGTATTTATTTTCTGTTTTCTATTTTATGGAAATTAAGAAATTTACCTAAAATTAAGATAAAATAAGTTTAGACTACGGGCAAAATTTTGGTTAAATTAGAAGTCACTCGATGGCAATATTCTGAATTTTTTTGAGAATTTTTATAGAATTTTTCTGATTAAATTTGGTCCAACGACAATATTTAATTGGAAATTAATTCATTTATAATTTTGATTAAGTTTAAATTCAGAATTTTGCTACTGTTTTAGCGATGTAAGAATTTTATTTAAGTCTTCTGCTGTGATTTTACGATGTTTTAGATATTTTCTGTTCGTCCATTTTATTAAGTATTGTTTATTTTCCTGATTAAGTTGAAACCAATGAAAAAAATATAATTAGGACGATAAATAATTTCGTTGCAGTAATAATTTTATATACTGACCAACATTGTTGATAAAATTATTATGATTAAGTTAAGTTAATTCTATTTCTGCCCAACGGTGATGTAGAATTAATTTTGCCCTTAAGATTGTTACATGTCTAAGTTTGACCAACGTTGAATTTGTTCATGCACTATTTATGTCTGCTGAATTAATCCTCTTGATAATTTTGTTCCTTATCAGGCAACATGCTAAGTCAGCTCTCCTCCATTGAGCCTCTTAATGGAGAGAACTACAGTGTCTTGGAGAGAGAACATTAAGATAGCGCTTGCGTTATGGGAAATAGATCTTGCATTGACACATGATTGTCCTGTTGAGCTTTCTGAGCCTGTGATTCAAGATGGTGAGAGTCCGGAGGCCTTCGTCACTAGATCACGGGATTTTGCTAAGATCAGAATAAAGTACGACATCGATCGTACTAAGTGAAATCAGTCCAATCATAAGTGCCTCATGGTTATTAAAAGCTCCATCATAGAAGCAATAAGAGGATCCATCCCACCATGTGAGACCTCTAAGTAGTATCTCAAGAAGGTGAACTCTTCAAAGGCGTACGCAAGTACCCTCATTAAGAAGCTTGTGACTGAGAAGTACCGAGACAGTGGGGTAAGAGAGCACATTCTAAGAATGAGCAACATGGCTTCCAAACTCAAGCCAATGGACATGGGGCTCAATGATGATTTTGTTATCAATTTGATCATGGTGTCTCTGCCCAAGGACTTTGAGGCATTTGTTATCAACTACAACTCGTAGCCTGAGCGCTGGAGTATTGAGAAACTGATCTCTTTATATGTGCAAGAGGAAGAGAGGATTAAGGAGGCACATGGTGATTCAGTTAACCATGTGCATCACAACAAGGGGAAGAAGAACCATTCTAATTTTTCTCCTAAGAAGCATTACAAGAATTATTCTAATGATGCTAAGGACTCCTCTTCTAAGCCACGTGGAAAGGCTCCCATGAAGGAACACGACGTCCCTAAGGGCGTCTGCAGATATTGTAAGAAGGAGGGACATCATATGAAAGACTGTGTTGAGTTCCTCAAATGAATGAACAGAAATGGTAAGGATAAAATTACATCTATAGATAAAACTCTGTATTTAGAATTCTCAAGTTCTACTTGGTGGAGTGACTCAGGTGTAACCGTTCATGTTGCTAATTCTTTACAGGGATTCGCTACGACGAGAACATTAGCAAGAAGAGAAAAAATAATTAGAGTAGCGAACGGCATCGAAGCAGAAGTTGAAGCCATTAGAGAACTTCCATTAGTAATAAACAATGGATTTACTATTAATTTGCACGATGTTCTCTATGTACCTTCCATGAGAAGGAATTTAATTTTAATATCTTCTTTAGATAATGATTGTTTTGATTGTCATTTTGGCAACAAACAATATTCTATTTTATTTGATAATAAAGTTATTGGTCTTGCCTTCAAGCATGACAAGCTTTATTTTGCTTTCTCTTAATGAGTTTGTGAATGTTGTAAGTGCTGAAAATGTCTCCTCGTCTGTGAATAAGAATAAGCGCTAAAGAATCGATGACGTATCTTTGAAATTATGGCACTGTCGTTTAGGCCACATTTTGAGGGGGAGGATTGAACGTTTAGTTAAGGAATCAATTCTTCCGCCATTAGAATTTTCAGACTTTGAGCAATGTATCGATTGCATTAAAGGAAAATACATCAAATAAATTAAGAAAGACGTAAAGCGAAGGGCAAGAATTTTAGAAATAATCCACGCGGATATTTGCGGTCCATTTCCTGTGACGTTTGCAGATGGTTATGACTCATTCATAACATTTACAGACGACTATTCATGAT
Source organism: Zizania latifolia (assembly GCA_000418225.1). Taxonomy (NCBI): domain Eukaryota; kingdom Viridiplantae; phylum Streptophyta; class Magnoliopsida; order Poales; family Poaceae; genus Zizania; species Zizania latifolia. Next base: position 938,948 of record KE373246.1, on the reverse strand, counting down.
ATGGCTATATTTATCTAATTAAAGAGCGATCAGAAGCTTTGGATAAATTTAAGATATTTAAGACTGAAGTAGAGAATCAGCATGATCTAAAGATTAAAATAGTAAGATCTGACCATGGGGAGGAGTACTACGGTCGTCATACCCCTTATGGCCAAATTCCTGGACCCTTTGCAAGATTTCTCCAGGAGAATGGCATAGTTGCTGAGTATTCTACACCGGACGAACCTCAGCAAAACGGAGTGGCAGAAAGGCGCAATCGCACCTTAATGGATATGGTAAGAAGCATGCTAAGTTATTCCACTCTGCCAATTAATTTGTAGACGAAGGCGTTAAAAACCGTCATTCATATTCTTAATCGAGTCCCTACTAAGTTGGTGCCTAAAACACTGTATGAACTGTGGACTAGAAGAAAGCCCTCACTTAATTATCTAAGAGTATGGGGCTGTCCTGCTGAGGCTAAGATATTTAATCTAAATATTGGTAAGTTAGATTCTAAGATAGTAAACTGCCATTTTATTGGCTATCCAGATAAATCTAAGGGTTTTCGTTTCTATTGTCCTGATCGACATACTAAGTTTGTAGAAACGAGACACGCGGTCTTTAAAGACACGGTGATCAGGGGGAGCACATTGTTTCGAGAGATTAGCCTTGAAGAGAAGTGGGTCTATGTACCCACTCCTATGATTCAAGAGCCATTTATTCATGTGCCTGTGGTAGAACCAATTTGTCCAGCACCTGTGGTTCATGAGGCTCCTGGTATACAGGAACCTGAAGTTCCAGATGTTGTTAATAAACAAGAAGAAGAACAGCCTCCGCACTTAGAAAATGATGTGCCTTACCAAGAGAACTTCAGAAGATCACAAAGAGTGAGAAGGTCAGCTATTCCTGACGATTATGAGGTTTATATGAGTGAAGAAATTCAAATGGAGAGCGATCCCGCCTCTTTTGAAGAAGCCATGAGAAGCCCCCACTCATCCAAATGGCTTGAGGCTATGGAAGATGAGATGAGATCTATGAGTACCAAAAAAGTTTGGAAATTAGAAGAAATTCTTGAATGAGCCAAAAGAGTAGGCTGTAAATGGGTCTACAAGATTAAACGTGACTCTCAAGGGAATATCACAGATTTAAGGCAAGACTCGTGGCAAAAGGCTTCACTCAAAGAGAAAGAATAGATTACAATGAGACATTGTCACCTGTCTCATCTAAGGATTCATTCAGAATCATCATGTCATTAGTAGCGCATTATAACTTAGAACTACATCAGATGGATGTAAAGACGGCATTTCTCAATGGGGATCTATATGAGAATGTCGATATGACACAACCCAAGAGTTTTGTCATAGAAGGGAAAGAAAATTTGGGGTGCCATTTAACTAAGTCCATTTATAGATTAAAATAGGCCTCTAGGCAATGGTACCTCAAATTTGATGAAACCATAAGAAAATTCGATCGCAAATTAAAACTGGAAGTGTTACTAGCAGTAGGTGCAAAGATCTATAACAACAATGCAATGTTCAGCACTATGCTATGTTAATCTTCTATCAAATAAAAGATATGCCACAATATGTAAAATGATCGCTTTCCCTGTAACGACACATTGTGGGACAAGATCTATATTCATCTAACTCCTAGTGAGCTTTGGCATCACTACTAAAAGATTAGTGACAAAGGTAAGCAACACTTTACTAATCACATCTCTATGTGACTCTTGTTCATTGGGGCAGCATCCAATGCTCAACTCCCAACTCCATGCCCTAAAGCTTAAAACCGTTTTGATAGCTTTGTTAAGCAAACCAATACTATGCATGTGGTGTCCGACATTCACCCTAACTGGTCAAGATAAAAGACGTCACCCTGATTTGGCAGACCCACCATCGATGATCGAGAACCTTAGTAGGTGCAGCTGTTGGAAAGAGCATCAATACTTAATTTTCTGAGGAAAACTATTCTAACATAGTAACGATGCCTACCGCACACGGAACATGAAAGAATAGTATGACAGGAACATAAGTAAACATCACAGGCAATCATATTAACTGTGATATAGTATGGCTCTCTCGCATGGTGATCTCCATCTCCATGGTTCCTGTCCGTCGGGTCATCACACTTCAGGCCTCCATAAACTTGTATCAGTCTATTACACCTAATAGCACTATACTAATTACATGAGCAGAAGCATCACATGTCGACGCACAGGTCGTACAACATTTGAACAGCCTTGGGCTATAATCAATCATGACGCGCAGGCCATGTTATTACAAGCGGATATCATATACTTTGCAAGGCCATACCAGTCACAACATTCCCTGCAAAAATAAGTTAGGCGGAATCTAGACGTGACTGAACCAAGCCCGGAACTTCCGGCTCAAAGGCTCGGAACTTCCGGTCGAAGGGCCCAAAACTTCCGACTCAGGGCCGAAACTTCCGAAATCAACCTTCTGACTCGAATTTATTTTGGCCCAGAAGTTCCGAGTCACACCCGGAACTTCTAAAAACAACCTTCTGTACGGAATTTATTTCTGTCTAGAACTTTCAGTCCAACCGGAACTTCCGAAAATAACATTCTGTATCGAAAATTATTTTAGCCCGGAACTTTCGGTCCAACCGGAACTTCCGAAAATCCAACGATAAAAACAATATATCCAATCTATTTCCATAACATATCATCATATGTGATCGATCCAGATCGAACACTACGCACGTAGGCTCTGATACCACTGTTGGGTTATGGGGAGGCTACGCTAGCGCTTAATTTCAAAAATTTGCCCCGTTAGCCTAGGAACCATGCGTGTAATGGGATCATGGATCGTTACCTTAAGCCTCGAGACGCGCTCGGGCAGCGAAAGTAGAGTCGATGAAGCGTGTCCTCGAGCTGCTCCTCCCGGCTCCGTTCGTTCGTCGACGATCCAGCGGTGAAGACGACGCGATCCTACGATCCGGTGATCTCCACGGGAAGAAGCGAGCACCACTATTAGAGTAGTGCCTCCACGGTATCCACACGTCCGGGGACAGGATCACCTCACGCCGGCGTGCTAGCACCACTCACGAGATCCGGGAGATCAATCACAACACTTGTGATCGTGGAGAGAGGAGAGGTGTGGCGGCTAGGGTTCTCAACCAGGAGCAACAGCAGCAGCGGCAACAACCTTTTCGTGCTAGCCCCTCTTCTCTTTATATAGTGCTCTGTCACGGGCCTTTAATCTGTATTAAAACCCAACAGATCTAATCTGTTCGTCTGGGCCAGAATTTCCGGTTCTGACCAGAACTTCCAAAAATAACCTTCTGTATCGAATTTATTTTGACCCAGAACTTTCGGTCTAACCGGAACTTCCGGTTCATCCAGGTAGGCTGGAACTTCCGATCCAACCGGAACTTCCGACTCCTCTAGAAAACCAAAACTGGGGCTGGCCCAGAACTTTCAGTCCAACCGAAACTTCTGGATGCTCTAGAACCCGGAACTTCCGGCCCTTAGCCAGAACTTTCGGTTCCCCCAGAATTCTCTTGGGCATAATTCCATCACAAGGGTGATAAGTTTGGGAATTTTCAATGTCCCAGGAACTAATATGAGATTGATCAAATGAAGTCGGTTCCATATGCTTCTGCTGTCGGAAGCTTGATATATGCTCAAGTTTGTACTTGTCCTGACTTAGCTTTTGCTACCGGGATACTTGGCAGATATCAGAAAAATCCAAGTTTAGATCACTAGAAAGGAGTTAAGAAAGCCTTACGATATATACAAGGCACAAAAGGCCTCATGCTAACGTATGAAAGATCAGATACCCTTGAGATAGTGGTTTATTCAGATTCAGACTTTGCGGGATGTGTGAATACTGAGAAATCCACGTCAGGTTACATATTCATACTAGCAAATAGAGCTGTATCATGGAAAAGCTCCAAACAGACTGTCACTGCATCTTCAACGATGTATGCCAATTTTGTAGCATGTTATGAGACCACCGGACAGACATTATGGTTTAAGAAGTTTGTTCCCAGTCTTAGAGTGGTCGACAGTATTGAAAAACCACTTAAGTTATACTGCAACAATGAGCCAGCAGTATTGTACTCCCATAACAACAAGAAGAGTGGTGCTGTCAAACACATCAACATTAAGTACTATGTTGTTAAGGAGAAAATCCAAGATCAAACTATTAGTCTTGAGCATATAAGTATCAAGCAAATACTTGCGGATCCGCTCACTAAAGGCTTACCACCCAATATGTTCAGAGAACACTTAGCCGGCATGGGTTTAAGGAAAAGCCTATGATCTTTGGATTCTAAGGGCCCAAAATAAGTTAAGAATATGTTTCAGAGTAGAAAGGTACATTGTAGTTGTTGAGTCTCATAGTACGTAACTGACTATTGTGATGCAGCATGCTCTATGCATTGATCTGTGATGGAACAGGTATTGAGTTAAGTTTAGGTTAAGCATTAAGTAGAGATCTAGAGGAAGAATGTTGGTTAAGATCTCCCGGGAGAAGAGGGAGACCGAGTCCCTCCTCCCCGAGCCCTGGTCTCACGCGCCCTGATCGGGGGCGCCCCAACCTAATATGGTTGAGGGGCCCCGTCGCGCAGCGCACATTAAAAGGGGGAAACCGGGACACACGTCTAGGTTGTTGTTCGTGTGCCCATACTCCGCCTTACACCCCTAACGCGACCTGATCTCTGTGTGCGCTAAAGCGACGGGAAGCCTCCCTTGGCCGCTACCCCGCCAACATCATCGTCGGACGGACTCCGACGCCACCGACGCACGCGGACGCTGTAGCGTCATTCTCATCCACCAAACCCGAAGGTACCCTAGCTATTTTCTAACCGTAGAGATTCCTTAAGTATCCTATCAGCCAAGACCACGTTCGAACAGAAGAGCCTCATCTTATCTAGCACGAATCTTGGAGGCCCCTCTTCTTCTTCTTCCGCTCTCTTTCACTTAGGGCTAGGGTTTACCCTCCCCGATCATCATAGATTCAGAGGGAAAGAAGCATCCATCCGATTCAAAAAAAAAATGGATTCCGCTCCCAAGCGCAAGCGGCCGGACGCCGACGAGGAGGTGCCGGGGGCAGGAGCGGTGGATCTCTCCTACCTTGAGGCCGCCGACGCCCTCGATGTGCTCGACCTCCGCGCCGCCAAGCGCCTCCTGCTCTCCTTCGAGCGCCGCCTGCGCGACAACCTCGAGGCCCGCATGAAGCACCCCGACGACCCCGCCCGCTTCGCCGACTCCGAGATCGCCCTCCACGCCGAGACCGACCGCCTCCGCCTCCTCGCCGGCGCCCCGGACCTCTTCCCTGACCTCGTCCCCCTAGGCCTCGCCTCCTCCCTCTCCTCCCTCCTCACCCACGACAACGCCGACCTCGCCGCCGCTGCCGCTTCGCTCCTCTCCGACCTCACCGACTCCGACGACCCCGACGACCTCGCCGGCCTCCGTTCCCTCGCTGACGCCCTCGTCGACGCCAACGCCCTCGACCTCCTCGTCCACAACCTCTCCCGCTTCTCAGAGGCCGACCCCGATGAGGCCGAGGCTGTCCACCACACCCTCGCCGTCCTCGAGAACCTCCTCGAGCTCCGCCCCCACCTCGCCGACCTCGTCTGCGACCGCACCAAGCTCCTCCGCTGGCTCCTTGCCCGCCTCAAGGCCCGCGAGTTCGACGCCAACAAGCAGTACGCCTCCGAGATCCTCGCCATCCTCCTACAGGACAGCCCCACCAACCAGAAGCGCCTGGGCCAGATCAACGGAGTCGACGGCCTGCTTCAGGCCGTTGCCATGTACAAGTCCAGAGACCCAAAGACCACCGACGAGGAGGAAATGCTTGAGAACCTCTTCGATTGCCTTTGCTGTGTGCTCATGCCAACGGAGAACAAGGAGAGATTTGTCAAGGCGGAGGGTGTTGAGCTCATGATCATCATCATGAAGCAGAAGAAACTGGCCTACAACTCTGCCATCCGGACCCTTGATTTTGCCATGACTAGGTTCCCACCAGCTTGTGAGCGTTTTGTTGATGTACTTGGGCTTAAGACTGCTTTTGCAGCGTTCATGGGTAAGGCAAGTGTCTTCTGCTCCTTTCCTCTCTTCTCATTTAAAGGATTTCAGATGCTGAGTATCAATCGATGATGTGATGCAATAATATGTTTGCTTTAATTCATCACCATTTCTTGCTACCTCAGTCCTCATATGCTCATGGTCTGCTGTTACGGTTTCCATTGCTAAAGTATTTCTGAAAATGGATGAAAGTGGTTGCATACTCCTATATAGATCAACCACATCAGAATTTTCGACCAAGGTTACATGGAAAGCAATTAAGCACATATATTTCTGATTTAACTAACTTGAAAGATATTCCTTGCTGCTTTTCCAAATAATAGAATGTCCTGTTTGCCTTTCAGTTTCAGTCGACTCAATCAAACTTATCTGAGGTTCCTGTTTTCTGTTGCACAAATCTATTGTAGGCTGTAGTACTAGTAGTATACACTGTATTAGTTGTTTCAACTGAAAACAGCTAGTAGACCTTTGTTACGAAACATCTTTCTCCATCTTCGTTTTTAACTTACTGTAACTGCTTTCTGATATAACCTTAAGTAGTTACTTATTATCTCAGTTATTTTGGGATATGTTTTTTCAGATTCCTGTGAGCAAGAAAAATAAAAAAGAGAGCTATCAGGAAGCACTGGAAGAACGGGTCATTTCACTAATTGCTTCATTATTTGGTAAGCAGGCAAGTCTTTCCCAATACCAGTATGCTTTTTTTATGAAGTTCCTTTGCAGGATAACTCTTCTTCCAAATTTCTGTATATGAACCTGCAACTGAGGATCAACAAAAACAGTCTTATACCCATAAATCAGTTTAACTGACATTATAAGTCCACACTCCACACAGTAGACTATTAAAACTAACTTTGTAGGGGGCAGTGAACAATGAACATGCAACCTCTTATTTGCTGCTACTCTTTTCTAGATAATGGAATAGAGGATCATTTCAATCATCAGTGCCTTTTAGGTTTTAACCAAGGGTATAGCATGTAAGAATTTCTGATCTGATTGCGTATTTGGACAACTGCAGTTATGTTATGTAAATCATCTAACAGTACTTGGAAAATCACCATCCTACTTGAATATTCAATGGTTTTCTAACAGACTATTAGTAGACTAGTAGTTATTTCACAATCATGTCTGCGTCTATATTGAACAGGACCAACACAGCATCTGTTTTGACCATTCTGTAACTCAATTGCCCCTGCACTTAATCATCTTTTTTCTTTCTGTAAATCATCCAACTCAGCGGGGAATTCTTTCTGAATGTGATATAGCTGATGCCTTTTTACATTTAAGGACTCTGTTACCGTCTGTGGTACACATAGATAGGTTTGTTGATGCTGCAGACACATCTGTGAGAAAATTGTTGAGCTCAAAGTGATGACATCACCCTATTAATTTATAGGTATTTCTTCGTGTTTACTGTTTTCCACTTTTTCTTAGGTGGCATTACAAAAGGTTCACGAAGAATCAGGTTATTAGGAAAATTTGTTGAGAATGAATGTGAAAAGATAGACCGTTTGATGGAGTTTTACACAAGGTATATCTGCTTTAAAGAAAATTAAGAGAAACAATTGCTTGTGTTTTTTCTGCTAATGGCTGCATCCTCCATGCTTTGCTTATAATTTGCAGGTATTCAGAAAGAGTGAAAGCTGAGACTGAAAAACTTGATAATCTCGATTTAGATGATTTAGAGGTGCTTTTAGTCTATCTTTTTGCTTTCATCTTGGATTTGAACAGGCAAAAATTCCTGTAAACACATTCTCATTCTCTCAGATGGATGAAGATGAGCGCTACAATCGAAAACTTGAAGCTGGTCTTTACACGCTTCAGGTACCATTGTAATAACTTGAAAGTGTTGTATACATGTATATGGTAGTTTTTCAACTAGTCTGGCTTTCTTGGTTGATCCTTAGTTTACTTTACCAAGTGTCTATAATAATTTTGTCTATGTTTCAGTTAGTTGCACTTATTCTGGGGCATATTTGGCACTCTGGGTAAGTAAAGCTTCAGTATTCATTGCTCTGCTGAGTTAGGAGGTTGGGGTGCAGTGCAATACTCATATTTTTGTCCATACAACGTATTTTTCAGCAATTCACAGATGAGGACAAGAATAGAATTGCTTCTGAGACAAAATAAACTGACTAAGGATGACGTTAAAGATATACTTCAGGTATGTCATTCATTTTCCATTTTCAAGCGGTTGTGATGGGTCTAGCGTGGCTGGCAGTACGCCCATTCCCAATCTGATGGAGTGTTGAATTGTCGGTGTTGGTGGCCTGGGTAACATAACAATGAATGTGTTGCTTCTCCAATACAGGAGTATCATGACAACATTGGAGATCTGGACGGGCCTGAAGAAAAGGAAAGAGCGCAAGCGCGGACCAAAGAAATTATAGCAGCGTTGTAATTTGCGTCACCCTGTTTTTAGGCAGCCAGAGAAGACTTGTGTATGATTCATTAGTGTAAACTACTCTACATTTTAACATATTTGCTGCTCACAATGGTTTTTTTCTTCGGTTCAGACTCATTCTTTTTCAAAGAGGACAATGGGGGCTGTACATAAGTTGAACGCATGCCCCAATTTAACCCAAGATATATACTTGAGGAATGCAGTGTTTAGTGAGATTAAGGGCATGTTTGGTAGGGATTCTTGGACCATGAGAATCAGCTGAAGCTGAGCTAAACGGACAAAATTGTCACAGCTCTTGGGTGGAATCAACTCGAAGGGATTCACACGCACAATAATTTGGTTAACCATATATCGAAGTATTCACAAAGTTCTCAAAAAATTACCTGCCTGCCTAGTTGTATACCCCTCTTTCGAGGCATTCCCGCACTCCCGCACACGAGGGTCGAGCTCTGCATGCTGAACTTGTCCGTATGTATGTGTATTGCCGATTGGGTTCCAGATGCTTGTATGCTCCTCAAAGTGTCCTTTATGTACATTAGATATTAGATGCGTCATTCAAGTCAAGCTTGAAATTCATTTTCTTTTGTGTATATGTCAGTGAACATGTATATGTGGTTCAGTTCTCTGTTGAGGAGTGAGTTTTTGTCCAAATAGAAATGGGATGGTTCTAACTTTGATCACATATTTGTTGGAGCCATATACAAGGGTAAAATGGACAACTCAGGTAGAATCATCTCCTCTCTTGCGAGTATGTGGAGCTAATATAAGAGCTAATACTTCTAGGAAGTGATTCTGATTCTTCGGAGAATTTGATTCAGAAAAATAGAATCATCATCAGGATTAGAACCCTAAGATTTGTCACATGTTTCTGTGTTGATTTGATTACATGAAAAGAGAAAAAGGGCATATATCATATATGTTTGGTTGCTGAGATGTTTGCGAGACAGAAAAAAAGGAAAGATTATCCGGGTGAAGAGGAGGGCAGGAGGATGACGATGTTTGGCGTCGCTGCTCCCTGCCGACCAGGGGGCCTCCCCGTCCTCCTCCTCCGCACCCGTCCGACCACCCTACTCCGCCTCCATTCCTTCCGACCATCACCTTCTCCATCCCCAATCCCATGGAAGCGCCGCCCCGCCGCCGTCTCCGTCGACGACGACTTCTTCACCGTCGACTACGATCCAGATGACGACGACGAAGAGTCTGATGAGGGTTCGCCGTGGGAGGGCGCGCTGGTGTACCGGCGCGACGCCGCGGTGCACCACGTGGAGTACGCCACCACCCTCGAGCGCCTGGGCCTTGGCGACCTCTCCTCCCCCAACTCTCGGGCGCGCGCGGCCACCATGGGCATCCTCTCCACCAAGCCTCCCGGGGACGGCAACGAGGACACGCCGGTGCTCGTGTCCGTCGACGTCGCCAGGCGCCGTGGCCGCCTCCGCCTCGACGGCATCGTGCGCACTGTCATCACCCTCGGCTGCTACGGGTGAGCGCCGCCCGCCCTCCCTCCCTCTTGGTAGCTTAATTTGCAACACATTACATAAATATATTTCACATAATTTGCAACTGTACTCTACTTCATCTATCATAATGCACACTTGAGTTTAGGCTTTGTGCAATTTTTCACTTGAATACTCATGCTGCATTCGCCATTGGCTACCAGTGAACTACTTTGAAGTGCTCCGTACAGTCCTACGGCTAATTAGTTCATCTTGACTTAGATCAAGAGCAATAAGAGAGCCGGCTGCTGCCTCTAAAAACTCTAGTTTTGTGTTACACTAGTCAAACAATAGAAACTGTTTTATAGGTTAGGAGGATAAATTTGGCTAATGTGTTCGTGACTCATCAATAAAGTGTACTGTATCTTTTAAAAAGCAATACAGCATATGTCTTAGCTCACAAGCACTGTTGAAGATGGAAAGTATCCAAAATTATTGTTAAACTGAGCTGTGCTTCTGTCAAAACCTGGAAATGTTGTAGAATTAGTAATTGCATAACTGTCTACGGAGGATTGAATATAAAGCTAGTATAATATTCAGTTCACTGCTCCAGGTGACATCAATATAATTGTCAGCAATAGATGAATTGTCTGGAAAGCAGAAACAGGCTAGTTTGGCTTATCTCTTGCAGAACTTGAGCAAGGTTGTTGGTTCTCTACTGAAATGTGTTTTCAGGTGTGCTGAGCCGGCGCCTCAAGGTATATTTGCGAATTTTTCCCTCCTACTGACTGAAGACCGAGTAGCGGAACCTGATGTCGTTGATCTCGGTACAATATATGAAGAAGACCAGACCAAAGCTCCTTTGCTAACCGGCAACCAAGATGAAGACGATGAAGACATAGACTGGGATGACCGGCTGTATTTTCCAGCTGGTGACAAGGAGATTGATATCTCAAAGCACATCAGGGACATCATTCACTTGGAGATCACACTTGATGCCTTCTGCAGCCCCACTTGCAAAGGTCTGTGCCTTGGCTGCGGCGCAAACCTCAACACGAGCAGCTGCAACTGCAACAGAGATAAACTACAGGTCAAGAACGTTGAACGGCGAGGACCTCTCAAAGACCTGTTGAAGCAATTGCAAAGATGATGTAAACACAGCAAGGGAAATTTTTATGTAGTGATATGTAATGCATTGTACACGTATTCTGATTTCTAGTTCTTTTGAGTTCATCTCCTACTGTAGTAGGGAGACTTTGGATCGGGTCAAAATCTTGTCCCCATGACTTATTGTTCGTTTGCTTGTGCTCGAGGTATCTGAGAGTTCAGCATCCCACAACCACACACACGCCCCCACAGCATCAAACAAAAATTTGAGACAAAATTCGAAGATAAAAATGAAACAGTAAATCTGGAGGCAAGAGCAATGTATTCTCCACCAGCAAAGGCTCCACTTGTTATCATCTTAAGCACTAACGAATAAATAGAAGTACATTGTGTAACCTGTTTGGTCATTTTAATTTAATTAATGATACAACACAAGTAGGAGAGCACACGCCCACACTAGAGTTACAAGCAGCCGCTTGGCTGAAACACAAGCCAATTTTGCCTCCATCTTTATCTTCCTCTCAACTTTATTAGCTCAAGTCTTCAGCGCAGTGAACTAAAAGTATCTAGCGCCAGAACAATAGAGATCAAGATCTTGGGAGGAATACTGGATATCCTTTTTAGCTCATCACAGTCGCACACCTACATGCTCCTCACCTCAAGAGATCATCACGCCCACTTTGCGCGCAAAATCGTCATCGTCCTCCAAGTCATCGTCTTCATACTCTTGGTAGTCATTATCCTCCTCAGCATTAACGTCAGCCATCTCGTAGTCATACTCTTCCCCAGTCTCTAGCTCTTGCTGCTCCTCCAGCTCTTTGCTGGCATTGCCTGCAGCTTCAGCAGCACTCTCATCAACAGGAGACAAGCTATGGCCATACACCATATCGTCTTCTGGTTGGAAGGCTTCTTCTCCATCCTCCTCATTGTTCATCCCAACTACCTCATCCTCAATGTTTCGCAACTTATTCGGAGATCCTTCTTCATCGCCTGCAGTGTTCCCATCCTTGCTGTCAGAATTGGTAGCATTTCCAGAATCCGCCTCTCTTTTTCTCTTCAAGATCGCACTTAGTGGTTTTGGGCCTTCAAACAGAACAGAGTCTTTGACGGCAACTATTTCAGATGTCATACGAACTGACCCTGCTAAAGAACCAGCACTCTTGATAGCATGTCCACCTGAACTACCTGCAACTTTCTTTGCTTTCAACTCTGCAAGGCTCTTTGGGCCAGCAAAGTTCAACGATTCAGCATCTTCACCACTATTTGCTTTTGCCAAAGAACTTTTTACATTACCAGGCACATCCTCATTTGGTCTAGCCTTTAGCCTATCATGAAGCTTTCCTCTAAGATCTGTTTGTTTGGGTGGTGACAATCTTGCTCGAGGCCCTCTGTCTCTCTCTTTCTCTGTCTGTAAGCCAAGTCTGTCAAATGATGTTTCTGCAGGAAGTTTTATTCTACCACGCAATCGAGAGCTTGAGAGGCCATCATGGGTAGACTGCTCTTCACCATGCCAGCGATAATGGTCATGGTGTTCATCCTCATGATAGATATCATGCAGATCAGAGACCTGCCCTGATCTCGGATTATTGAGCCTTCTTTGCTTTAATAGTCTGTGGCGCAAATCTGAATTGTCTGCAGTCGCAGGCATAGGCTCTCTCTGAGGAAACCTACTCTCTGACAACAATTTCTCGGCTGTACTTCTGCGTGACCTTTCAAATCCATAACTACCATGAGTTTGCCTAAGCATCCCGATGTGCTGATCCCCATTGGTATGGCGGAAACTATTGTGGTCTCCCTTGAGTGACTGATCATCATCATCACCACCACCACCGACGAGAACGCCGGAACCAGCAGATGGTTCCCTCACAAATTCGCCCATTTCTTTACCATTCTCAGCTAAATCATCTCCAGCTGAGGGTGGAGGTCGGTAATTCTTTGTTACACAAGATGGCACATAAGAAATATATTTATTGTGACTCTGAATATTTTCTAATGAGTGACCAACCCTGTTTGTCAGATTTTGCTTCTGAACTGGTCTACCATTACGAGCACTGGCCTTAAGCTTGTCAAGTATAGCAGGAGGTGTATTCTGCTGAGCAGAAGAGTTTGGTTTTGTCCACGAGTTCTTCAACTGAGGATGAGGCACCAAAGCAGGAGCAAAAACCTTTACTGTCTGATGAGGAGCAAGACTTCCAGCAGCCTGTGGCACATGCAAGAAGGCACATCTGTCCCCTTTTACGCACATACCCTTCTGAAAGTAATAACATGGAACGCCTTGCTTGGCTGCGACACTGGCAGGATTAGATACAGGAGCTTGAGAAGGCACAGAAACCTGTGGTGCAGATTGTTGAGAAGTCCGTGGTGTTGCCGGTGCTCCTAGCAGGACATCCAATGGCTACAAATAAAGCAAGCTTATCAGTTATCAGTCCCAGCTGTTCATAATATTTGAGTATTATCATGTGTACAAGAATTGTTGCCACAACAAAAAGTCAATTGCACAAACTTATAGAACTTGAGTACTGGTCTGTTTCACTAAGGCACTAACTCATTAGAATTGCAGCAGTTTTGATTCAAGATGGACAGAAAGCAAGGGAGTACCGGATGCCTGAATGAACATTTAGGATTAGCGCAGTTGCCATTGAACCAATACCAACAGTCCCTAGGATTCACCCTGGCAGCATCGCTATGACGGTACTCACATTCACTTCCCTGAGCAAAGGAAAAAATATGATGTCAGCATATTCAGATAAAGAACATTGCCGTGAAGAATGAATCAGCAACGTCATTGGAAACGACAAGGAAATAAACCACTGGCTAAAACTGATGATGATACATATTTGCAGTAATACCCAGTCAGGCCAGGCAATCGTCTAAAATGGAAGCTTGCATATATGCATACAGAGGCAGTATTTAGATCCAGAAAAACTGACAAGAGAATTTACGCTGGCAAAGTATTGATGGAAGTAAGTAGACAATACTAATATACTATACTAGCCAAGCAAAGGAGTACTTGACATAGCTAGAGAAACTGCAGTGGCCATAACGCCCCGACAGTTTGGTGGCACTAGCTAGGATTTCCCCCAACACAAGAGGCGTTTATGCATGAGAACCCTGCACGACCTTGAGCTAAAAACCTAGGATGTGCCTGGGACAAACGGGCGAGGGGCAACGCAAGTTTAGTTTTGTGTATTGTTTGAAAAAACACAAATTTTGTATGAAGATAAAGGGCAAACAAATCTCTAGTATACTGTACCGTCCGTCTAGAGATTCTATGCAAGAATTTCTGAGAACCATAGTCGTAGTAATAATAATGAAAAGAAATCCTACATGCGAGTATACGACAGATCGAAAGGGGAGATGGGTGTGGCAGATGAAAGATGTGGCAGATCGGAAGGAAATCGAGCTAGAGGAGAGGAAAAGGGTGAGAGAAAGGAGGAAAGCAAGCAGATAAGGGAAGAAGAATAAGACCTTTTTGCAGGTCAGCGGGGAGGCGAGGAAGTAGATGCAGTCGGTGCTCCGGCGGCAGCGGGCGTCGTCCTCGTCGACGGGCGGCGGTCGCACGGCGGAGTCCATGGGCGGCGAGAAGAGAAGGATGGATTCAGTGAAAAGGCCTTTTTTTTCTTTTTTCTGTGGTCGTCGGGAGCAGGAGAGGGCACTAAAAGCCTCAGGATTCCCGTAGTCCCGTGCCATGCGCCCATGCTCCTCCAGATCTGCCCTTCCGGGTCCCACCCAATCTGCCACTCTCACCTCTCCACCTGCGCTCCTACACTGCTTCCTGCCTGCGATATCAACATGTATCTGTCTACCAGAGGATTTACACCGTTACTCTATACCTGCTATTTTACTCTTAAATAGATTGGAGCATAGATCCGCACCACCAAGCTTGTTGTCGCCACCGCAGTCCGTCGTCGCTCCGAGCTTTACAATCTGCCATCGCAGGCGCAGCATAGATTGGTGCCTCCGTCGAGTTCCTCCATCTCTCACGCTGGTGGCTTCGCCATGCCATCACACCCATAGTCCATCACGTTGTTGCTGCCATGTCGGTGGCTCCACCAAGCTTCTTCCTCCCTCTCCATCGAGCTCCTACCTCTCCCAAGCTCTGCCTCTTTGTCATCAAGGCAACCACTTCGAACGTGCATGCGCTTCAAGAAATATTTCTCAAACTAAATTTTCCAACCAAACAGCTAGAATTAGGTCCCACCGTATTCCTCAACCAAACACAACCGTATTCCTCAACCAAACACAGAGACTGTTAACGTAAACGAACATGTAACAATAGTGAAGAATCAACACCATCCTAGAGTCCCTTGGGGATAACACCAAGCATGGATAGCAACACGCGTCCAATGTACACACTGCCTCAGCCAAAAAGGATAAAAGAAACTTATCATGCTGTATATACTGTACATCCAATGAATTTCAGTCTACAGCTACAACATCTCAAATCTGCAACCTTATGCAACTGCAGGACAAGTAAACACATTACAACATAGAGTCAAAAAAATTGGACTAGTATATCGGAAAGTGCACATCCATTAATTCCGGTATACATAGGACGGCTAAAGCCCCTTCCTAGCTGTACAAGCTGCAGCGAGGGAGCACAACATAGCTAAGTGCGGACCTTCTAGCCGATGTTTGCCACAAACGGCACCAGGCGCTTGTGATCCCGTTTACGGCCAAGAGCACAAGTATCAAGGACACGGCCAAGCAGCAAGCGGGTATTCTGGAGCGCCACGTCTCGGGGAACCAACCCACCATCTGCAGCGCTGCCACCGGCTTGGCCCATTGGAGTCCCAAAGCCTGAACCGGCGGCATACTGAAGCGGTCCGCTCCTAGCCTTGAATGATGATTGCGGAAGGAGCATGCTTTGAAGAACCTTCTCCCCCATCCCGTGACTGTTCTCACCAAATCCATGATCATCGGCCTGCCCGCCAGATACACCACTGCAGCTCCGCAGAAGTGCCTCCAGCACATTCAGTGCCTCCGCACATAGTGTGCCCTCCACAAGCTGCGACACAACATTATACACTTGAGGTATCTGGGATGGATCCACAGGGGTTTGTTGTAACAGTGATTTAAGCATCAGAAGCACCACTCTCTGGTAATCCAGAGGGCCCCTCTCAAGGAGCCTAAGCAGGTGCCCAAATGCCAGAGATGAGTGCTTAGGGAACCACTCAGCACAGATTGGCGGCGAGGCGCGTGCAAAGAGATCTTCTAATGAGATGATTTCCCCAAAGGAGTATGCTCTGAAGACTTCGGCTAAATCATCCAATGATTTCACACTGCACCATACTGAGATGTTGGATGCCACATAGTAAGTTTTCTGGTTCTGCTCTTGTAGAGGTGAAGATGACCCGAGGGAAGATGCATCTTTAGTGAGCTGCAACCCAAGCCATGGAAGAAGACCTGTGATGTGCATCAACAGCCTTGTGTCAGGATTCCCAAATATAGAATCACATGTTGATATGGTAATCCTAGATAACACCTCAATTGCATATCCATGACTGACTGTGGACATAAGCCCTTTCAGCACCAATGGTTGCACTCCTTCAAAAGCAGGGACTTTTCCGGTCTCTGTCACAGATAACAATCTCTCTGAAGTAGTTCTTGACTCCAGCCTGTGGATGTCACTTGTATACCCATTGATGTCAAACTCATCACGTGGCATGCTGGAGAGTAACACATTTTCAGTTGTCCGGTCACGGAATGCCAAGCGATCAATTACCCTACAGAATAATTCAAGCACCTGGCAATATATGTGTACATAGTCAGTATGCATCAATGCAACACAGCCCCAGAAGAGCTGTGGGTAAAGTATCACCTTCTCAGGCTCCATGTTCTCGACCATGACTTGCAATGTCAACAATATCTCCATTGCAAAACCCAGAACAGCTGGAATAGGGTTACCCAAGCATCTGTGGATGCACCTCATAAGCAATACGCAACTATCGCTTTTAACACTAGGGCGTAAAGCACGATATATCTGGTGTGACCGACATGCCAGGTGGCGAGATGTGCACTCCATAGCCCACCTAAGTGCTTCAGAACCCCAAGTCTCACGAAGATCCCCCTGGAAGAATATTGCGCTAACCATGCTTTGCACAAGTGCTGACAAGAGTGAAGCGCTAGGTAGTTCAGTTCGAACTAGGGTAGGATCCTCGTTCTCCCACATGAGGCTACCTCTTTTAGACTGAATGTATTTTATCAAGCTCACCACATGCTGCTTATTCTCCCGCTCACTGCTTTCAACCTCATACAGTTCAAGATGGCGTCCAGCAAGTGAATAGAGGAGATTCACAAGCAAATCCTGGCAATGCTCAAGCACAATGTCTTCTGAACTATCCATGGAAACACAGGTGACATGGAACAATAGAGGTAAATTTTCACGGAAATCCTCATCATTTTCATATGCGATTTCAGCAAGGAGAATCAAAGCTATGTCAGCACGTGAAAGCAAGTGCTGGTGCCCCTGTAATGCAGATTGGAGCTCATTGGCATTGACCCCATGAATTCCACTGCCACCTTGATGTAAAATATCATCATTTGAGTTTGGGGTATCTAAGTAGTAGTCACCACTGTCTCTGGAAACATGACGGCTCCTCGGATTTCCAGCTGAGCTTCGGACACCCATCAGCGGCCCTGACATGTTCATTAACGCTGGAAGGAGCTGGCCTGACCATCCCATAGTGGGGTTCGGAATGTTTACTTCGGGAGCCAATGGGCTCAATGGGCCAGATACGCTTCGGACAGGAACTGCCGATGTCCGCCAGCTTAGGTTTCCGCTAACATTCCTGATTACACCATCAAGGGAACCACGTACAAGCAGAGGGGACATGTGAGGCTGGCTGTCAACTATTGTTGCCACCTGGGAGGTACTAGGTCCTTGAGAAAACTCTAATACGACATTTGCAGAAGTATCAACCTTTCCAGGCCTGACTGGTTCCTCATTGTCCTCAAGCATTCTCTGAGACAACTCACAGACCAAGTGATCAATGGTCTGTTGTGGGCAAATCCGAGCAAGATACAGACTAACACGTTTGGCAACTGAAAAATATGTAGCAAAAGCACCAGTAATCTCTGCTGATGGATTGGCATCGCGGTCCTCAATCCCTCTGGTGATCAAGAAGTTGAGAACAGGAATGATGTTACGAGTATTGCTCGCAACGGTGCTCCACAGTTTCTCAATCTCATCAGGAAACTGATCACCATGTTTCCATGTCACATAGTAAAGACTTTTCAGCAATCTCTCACTCCAACCAGATTCCTTTAGTCTCACAAAGTTGAGATTCTCTATCCAAGGAGCCATGCATGTGAGAACCTGATGTTGAGCAATAATGTCCACTGCATCAAGCTGGCGCTGCATAATTTCCTCACATAGATGTTCACTGAGCTCAGGATGGTCCTTGGCAAGCTTTGAGGACAGCTTGTACTGAAATTGCTGGTAAGAATCAGGCAGATTGCCAACAACAGAAGCCCGGTAATGCCCAACACCATCAGCATCATCTTCAGCCCATTCGCGGAGAGAGAGAGTCTCCAACATCTGAAGGGCGCTATCACGGATCAGTTTTGTTTGATCAACCACCTTGTAGAGGATTAAGCTCAGAAGTCTCTGGATCTCACATTTTGGAATTTCCTGACGCATGTATACTTCAGCGAGGACACTGAAATATCCATCTGATATTGAAGGATCCGGAGAATAACACTGCAAATGATTGGTATAGTCGAAATTTAACAGGTGATGGCAAACATAAATTAAATTGTCAACATAACACTATCCAAATTGCTGAGCGAAAGCTTTTTAGTTCAACAAACTGTAAATGTAACTTGAAGCATCCCTAACATCTTTGCTAAAAGGAAATGAACTGCTTCAAGAAGAAAAACAATGATGACTAGAGGACAAAAAAAGGAAATGGTGTATATGTGTAATCGTAAGTTATGCAGGATAATGTAACTAATAAGATGCAACCAAATTAATAATGTGTTATTTCGAGAATGCAGCTAATCCATGTAATAGTGTAACACAATGGATACCATCGAATTAATCCCACAACAAATGCAGCTAATCTATGTAACACAAAACGTAAACACAATGCAATTAGTTGGCCCGTTACAGTTCAAAGATGGAGCAAAACTTACCTGATCTATGCAAGCAGGAAACAAATCCAAATTTGTCTGCAGAATATTCTTCAATGCAGTTTTTGCTAACAGAACTCGCAAGTGACTAGTTTTCTGTTTGTCCCTTCCTCCAAAACGTCCCCCATCAGCGTGCTTTGAATATGATGGTGTTCGAGGATCAACTGGTGAATGCCCAAAGGGTGCTTTTGGAGCTAGTTCAATGAACAAGCTATTGATCCACAATATTACCCGACCGGTCATCTTTCTTGCATTATCATCAAAGCATGGCCCATATAGTAAAGATGCAATGGCATTCATGGAAGCCCAATTGATAGCTTCCAACTGCTCAGCCATTTCCCTGTCAAATGCAAGTTTGTCAAGTGATTCCCTTGATCTATTATGTTGACTAGCTTTATATCGTTCAATTTCACGGCGATAGTCACTGTTCCCTTCCTGTCCCCATGTGCTGCCAGAATCATCACTCCAGGTAAGGAGAAGATCAAAAAGCCTCTTGCGTATTCTGTTGTCAAACCTCTCATACTTAGCATCAACAAATTCTGGAGCTAGATATCTCAGAACAGATGCTAGTGCATATCGGAGAGGCTGCAAATCTTGAAAACTATCAGATGATGACAGGTTGATTTGGCGGTATGTTTCTTCAATAAACCTTAGAAAAAGTGAACGGAGAACAGGTTTCCGAATAAGCATCCCAGGCCAAATCTTCTCAGCTATCATTCTATATATGTTTGCCACATGAGTTCGCAGATCCTCACGGCGGGACTTAGGATTCTGCAGAAACAAACACATTTGGTCATTAGAACAAGAGGTAACATGATTGTGCCTACTCATTCATATGATTTGCAGTGATGAATTAAAGGTTTACACCCTCCAGACACATACTTTCTGTTTTGGACATAGACACAATCTTCTAACTGTAACTTTGACCACTAATGTCTATTGTATTATGTGTGTAACACCTAATAAAATTGATTTACATATATGATTCTCATATATCCAATTTAAGCATTTAAAAATATTAAAATTTCGAAAGTTTGACTGGAAGTGTGTCCAAAACTACCAAAGTATTTGTGGCCAGACAGAGCACTTGTAGCTTTTTTGTGGCCAGACGGAGCACTTATAGATTTATTATTCAAGTGGCAATGTATTTTCTCATGGAAAATTGTGTGAGGACTGAGGAGGTTACCATGTAAAATACAAATATGAATTACAATATACAGATTAAACAGGCACTATCAACTCACAGCCTAACAGGTATATGAAGAAATAGAGATTAAAAGTAGATTAGTAGGCATGCAAATAACTTTAAATCAAATGGCCTGTCATTGTTATGCAGTAAACAATGAAACTGGGATGAAAGGTTGGCAAGTTACATAGCTAAAACCATGAAAATTATTTCAGTTTGTTTAAATTAGATAAGGTATTTTAGGTTAACAATGAAAGTCGTTTCTTCCCAGAAATATAGACAGGTATATGCAATAAATGCCCTCCCTTGAATATTGCCATAGCAGAGGTAGTGTGAACTAATTCACTGAAATGATATACTGGCATTGGAACAAAGTTAACCTGCCGTACCTTCCACTTTGGTTTTGCTTCTGTTTCTGATGAAACATCCTCAAGGAAAGATGTAAGCTCACTAAACATGATTTCACATACTTCCAGATGTGAATGCCCAAGGGCAGCTGTAGCAGCAAGCTGCGGATAAAGAAATCACCCCACAGGGGAAACAGTTAGTGTGCTTTATCCATAATCAACTAAGCAATGCCGAAAGTAAATATTTAGTGGAAAACCGCTACACAGCAAAATGGCATTAATACTATGTTAGCTCAACATCCCATAAGCATGCAAGTCTAAGGCACTTCCATAATTCCATTAGATATTTCAAGTCAATATTGCATAGGCATGCAAACTTGTTTATCAATTCAGAAAAGATTTACCATTGCGGTTTATCAATTGGGCATTGAGGATTTCAGTTGACCGAATCAGATTTGTGCAAAAGAAGACACAATCAAGGAAAAAATCAGGAAACATAGGAGATGTCATTGGATAGGATAAGGAGCAAGCTACAGTACATGTGCAATTGTGTGGTCATATGCAAGGTAAGTTAAACACTTAGAAAACTGTAATCACATGACTTACAGCATATGATTCGGAACCATGGCGCAGTGATGGGAAAACCATATGGAAGATCTCTCTGGCTGCTCTGAGGGCAAATTCTTCTCTACTGTCAGGTGGGCAAGAGCATGCAAACATTGCATATATCAGCCATTGGTCTAGCTTAGTTTCAGTATCTTGTGATTGTTGAGCTTTCCCACCTAGTTCGACAGGAGTGATCTGTTCAAGTCTCCTAACAACTTCTAATCTGTGGGGTCATGAAATAAAGTCAATAATAAGATGGCTGACCAAATAATCAGATGCAGAAAGCACTACTGTCTAGAAAGTGAGACCTAGCAACATCAAACAAAATATTGAGATGATAGCAAATGTACATGTGAAAGGCGGCTCTTAAAGAAATAGGCAAATAACCAGAAGAGGAAGGTGACTAAGTGTATCCAATCCCTAGAAAGTCGTATGCTTTGAGTTCAACAGGTTAACAAAGCATACCAAAGTCAAGGTATGCATCTTTGTTAAATGTCCTCAGACTCTCAGCTAGACAACTCTGCATCAATCCATCTATATGGAGATCTCTAACATCCCTATGACACCTAATTGTATTCATATCATGAGTTTCTGGTCAAGTTTCATGAAATGTTGGGTACACAGCTTAAATAAATTCTAAGCGCCAACTTTGGGTAGTTTTTGCATACTGCAGTGAAGCACTGCCAAATTGAATCCCACAATGGAAAGTCAAGATTTCTACCGGAAGGGAATAAAGGGGAGGCTTAACAAACTAAATCATATTACACAGAAAAGAAACCCCAAAGTCCTTGCCTTGCATCCTGAACAGAGCTCGGGCAAAGTTCAGCTGCATATTTTACAATCTCACTGAGGTAGCGGGCCCATCTGCTTTTATCTATGCTCTCTAAAATGGATTGAAGAGTCACATCCAAGGGAACAGGATCCATCTCACGTCTCAGATCATAAGGTCGCCCAGGATCCCAATAACAGCTTTGAACAATGTCTTCCTGTGAATTTATATAGATAGATGAGCAATCAAGCATGGGAAACAGTTAAATGATAACAGTAAAAATCCTTAAGGCCCCATTGGGACAGGAATTTTGGAGGATTGAAAACATCCTCTTTTTCTTCCCAGCAAAATTCCTTCATTTCAAACAAGTCTGAAAGCAGCTCAAAGAAACTTAAATCCAAACAAACAGAAATATATTGAAAAACTAACCCCGTTTTCCTCTATGATGTCAATAATAAATATAGGCTCTGGTTCAAGCTTCAGTTTATTGTCACCCCATTCGTTTGCCGAGTAATCTCTGAGATCGTTTTTTAGAGCTCGAACACATCGCAATAATTCCAAAGCAGTAAGCCTTATTTGAACATCAGCAGAGCTGAGAAAGACAAGGCCAACTGCATCCATTTCTGAGGCACGAAATTCAGATACATCCCTGGATCTATGAAAAGGAGACCTCTGTAGTGCATCGCCTCCTAGGCTAGTACGCTTAGCATTTTGCATGTCTTTTGCCAGAAGTTCCTCAGATAGGCATGCTCTCCACAAACGCATAAGCTCTACTAAACGTCCCAATGATGTTTGAATCAAGAGAGGAAACTCGTCAGGAAGTTTTAGGATAAAGTTGGCCATTCCTTTCAACACAGCAAACCGACGATTAGGCAAGTATCGTACAATCCTGTTCAACACTTGCACTGCTTCTTCACGAACACCAGGGTCAATGCTTATGCCATGCTGAGGTATAATTTCGGTCATTTTATCATTACGGCCCACCTCTTCTATTAAATATGGTATACATTTCAGCACAGATCTGAATAGTGATCCCTGAGATTTATCCTTCGTTACATTATCTGAAAATACCAATATTAGAAATAGCGAAATATAAGGGAAAAGTAGAACAGCTGAACAAGCATTTGCTTTGTTCTGACATGATTTTGGTATCAACAGTTTTCAGAAGACGGATGAAAATAAATTGGCAAAAAAATAGCACTTGTCAAATAATTTGAACATTTCCTTGAATGATGAGAAGTAGCAGGCTAGCAGCATACCTATTGTAGCTTTTGATGATGTGAGAAGGGCTAGGCTATATGCCTTGTTACAAGACCTTAAAATTGACTCGATTGCTGACTTTACTTTTGGAATATAGTGCCCAATACCAAACACTGAAATTATACGAGAAAAATACTGATTAACATATTTTCAGAAAATATTTAAGTCCAAACAGAATGGAACTGCTCTTAAAGCAGTGTTACCTTGGAAAACATCCAGTCCAATTTGTTTGTTTGATGGAGAAACAACTATCTCAAGCAAAGCCCTAAGACCAACCACCTTTGCTTCACTTAAATTATCTGGTTTTAACAGTTCTAGGATCATATGATTCATCGCAAAATCCAGGTTGCTCTCAGCTAAGGTCATACAGAACTCAACAAGCTTATCATGCTGGACATCTTGAGTCAGTAAGCCTTTCTTCAAAATGGTGAGTAATTGAGAGGTCACACTGTCTAAATAGTCCCAAACATGATTTCTGGGCTGGTAATCTGCATAAACATTTAAGTAAAATTTCACTAGCCTGTGAAGACAATCTAATGCCATTGATCGGTGATTCTTGTCCTGCATAATAAGAAATTAATCATAATTAGGCTTCATGCAGCACAAAGGAAGAAAAGTTTCAGAAATCAGGATCGCTGTTTAGATTTGATACAATGAGAATATAGCATTTAAAAAATACAGTGGTGAAATTTTTTTGAATTTGTCACATGATAAGCCTTTCTTATGATCAAATGTGCATAGGCATAATCACCTTGAGATACTTATACAAGATTTCCATGTGTTGAGAAAAGTTAGTGTTGAACGTATGGGAATCACCGAGACAAAGAAGAAGCGTCACAAGGGGAAATCCAACCTGTGATGAAGATTCAGCATTAAAAATTAAAAATGCATGGGGCAACAGCAATTAATAATGCATAAAAATGACTAATAGTGTCAGCAAGATGATAAGATAGAAACTGGAGTTTACTGCCCTATTCAACCAAAAACCCTAATATCATTAAATTCCATTACCATATTCAAATTTACAAATCAGGTTCAGAATTTCCGGTCCAGTATCATTAAAATCCTTTTGCACGCTAACAAATAAAGATGTAAATAAATTATGTGCTAGCTATTCAATGTCACTAATGTGAACAAGTAATTCCATACCTTAGCCAGCTTACTATATTGTATTGAATTTGATTGATTAGAGGTACAAATGCACAACTTGGTTGAGAAGGGAATCTAGGAAAAGTTGGGTAGATGAACTTGCAAGATGCAAAAATGACTCCAAAATAAGATTCAAAGAAGCAAAGATGTCAGATAAATTTAGCCCATTGAACCTTAATATGCAAAATAAAATAGGAAGAACTGGAAAAGGCCTCACTTGCGCAAACAGTACTGACAAAAAATAAAATTTTTGGAGCCTCCTAAAGACAAGATTACAAGAAGAATAGCAAACAAAGTCAGGGCATACAACATTTTGTACAAACACAGAATTATATTTCAAGTCCTCAACTTACTGCGATATGTTTGCTCTGCTTATCCATCCAATACATGAGCTGGAGTCTTATTCGAGTAACAGCATCGTACCAAAGTGACAGCGCAGGTTCTACACCCAGCGGAGGCCAATGATGTTTGCCTCCCTCAGCAAGTGGGGCCAGTATACTTGAGAGCATGTTGCAGGAAGCATGTTGCATTTCACTCTTTCTTTTGTTGGGAGGACGAAGTAGAGGATTTGCTTTTGCAATGAAAGACGCAGAAGCATTCAGTCCACCCTCTGTCTTTACCTGGAAAAGTAGATTAGTAGGTATGCAAATAACTTTAAATCAAATGGCCTGTCATCGTTATGCAGTAAATATTAGTTCAAATATGATGAAGTGACCAGAGTATCAATCCTGTTGTTTGTTCTTGTGTAAGTAAATATATATTTATTATCAAAATATAATTATGTGAATCGAAGGTACTTTTTAGATTCGGTATAGAAGTAAAAGCTTGGATGATCCAGATTCATCAAAGTGCTAATGCCATTTGCTTGATCATAGTTTGGCACTTTGGCTAGTGGAGAGTGGGCTTGGAACTAGAGCATGAAGCATACTAGCAAACGGAACATTTAGATTTCTATATGATGGTGACAAGACAAACCAGATTGGTATTGCCATGCACTTCAAATCCTCATCACCTCCCAACTGGCACAAAAAAAGTGAAATAATAAAGTGGTATTTGTATTATCATACCCCCAATTTAAGGTAGCGCATCCCATTAATAATGCTGAGTGACTCGCTTCTAGCCAGAGGCGTATCAATACGCCGATTATTAAGCTCTATGAAAAACCTCTCCGTCACAGAACTAAACCTGTATGAGTAATCAGAATTTATGTAACATAGACAAAGAGGTCACATAACAATGGAAGAGCTTTCACATGGCCTTTCCCCCATGACCCATGTAGGTTAAGATGATTGAGCATACCTGATACGTGATAAAGCTCCCAAAAGTTGAGCAACAAGATCTAAGAGGAGACCTCGCAAATCAACCAAGGAAGGATATTCTACTTGGCTAACAACCCTGCAGAGAGTAAAGAAATCGATAAGAAACTCAGATTCTACAGGTATATTAAGTCTTTTTTGTCCTGGCAATCAAGAAACAAAATTTTACAGAATGATAAGATTTGAGAAATTTGGCACATGCTGAAACACCAAGATACCAAACATTTGTTGTACATGATGTGCTATTTTGATGAGACACAAAGCAAAAGTTAAACACATTTAAGAGGCATGGTGGGTCTGGATGTGTTTTCTTTACCATATGAAAAACCTTGGTAGAAAAGGAAGTCATGTCTCACCTGTCTGCATTAATTAGCCAATCAAATACAAAACTTTCCAGGCCATTCCAAAGTTTCTCTAGACAAAATAATGTAGCTAGTTAGCCAAATATTGAGAAAAGCAACCATGCAAATAGCACACAGAAACAAAAGGGGTGTGTGTGTGTGTGTGTGTGTGTGTGTGTGTGTGTATAACAACCTGTTATTCCCTCTTGTGGGCAATACTCAGCAAAACGGATGCAGGCTGAACAGAATATGCACTCAACAGCAAGCTGGGGTAAGGGGCAAAAAAGGCCACAAAGATTTTAGACAAGAGGATGCAATTGAAAATATTAAGGGAGTAGATGTTTGACATATTAGGGATCAAATATCTGCTAATGACTATCTGCAGCTATGGAATAATTTATACCTACAGAATGCAAGTCTGGTGCTGCTTACTAAGATAACAAACTACAGTGGAAAACAAAGTGGTTCTTTATAAGGAAAGGGCAAGGACAATCTACAACAAACCTTCTTTTGGAATGTTGACGCGTCATTCGCACCTTTTGGTGACTCACTGTCGAACAGTGAAGAACAAGACTTCAGTAATAAATAGAAGAGTGCAGAGAGTTTCTAGCATTGTTCAATAATGATTTTGAGGAAGTGGTAAGCACTAAGGAATAAGAGTATAAGACTGGAGCTTTCAAACTCAATGTGAATAAGCATACCTTTCTCTCCAACGAAGAAGAGCTTCAAGAAGAGGCAAAGGTGTGTGCCTAGCAACCATGGCAAGTGAATCCAATACTTGCTCATAGCTTGGATCAGATGGCCGGAGGTATTGCCCATCCTGTTTATTTTCACAATTAGAATATTGGTGTCTGGTGTACTTTATATAGTAGTAATACCATTTTCCCTGGTATTATATCTAATCAATTTTGAAATTGTTCATTGCCAAGTAAAAATATGCCTAAAAAGAACAACACAATGTTGAGCGAATAATGCTTTCATGCTCTCCAGAAAATGAAGAATAAATATCTTAAAGTAATACTATTAGTACCAGAGTAGTGGATGACTGGGTGATCAATAACCAGACCATCAATGTGTTATTTCCACTTTTACAAGAGCATAGAAGCAATGCAGAAGTACTCGAGATGAGTAATCAACCACAGCTGCTCTTTCTTGTATTGAAGGGCCAAAATGAATTTTGTGCCCTGCTATACCAAAAGAGCGTACACCTCCCGATTTGGGCTGAACGCATCTGGTTTTTAACCAGGATTTCATTGTCATAATTTCCATATCAAGATTGGTATTTCATATACATTTTTTCAGCGTCAAACAATATTAGTCCATAGCTTCCACACAGCTTAAAAGTTTGCCTAGATTATGACCAAAGTTCATCCACTCGTCATGTAACCTAATAATTCCCTTCTATAGTGTCACACTGCATCGGCTCTTCTCTCATCTCCCATTCAATCCCCATGGCATCCTCACCACAGCTCCTCCCTTGTCCCATCCAATCACAGCAACAGAGTAGATCGAAAAGGGAGGCAACAGTGGGATGCCTGCTGGTGCAGGGAGGCAGTGGGGTCGCTGTTTCCAAGGGTCCCCAGTACCGGATCTGGTCATTCCCGAGCTCGCCTTCGCTGGATCTCGCCTTTGGTGCTCACCATGCTCAGATTTCCTGGCCAAAGACCATTGGCGTCTGCCACCAGCCCACGGGACGACATGTCAACAAATTGTGTCACCTAAGGTGAGTAGGTGACGTCGTGGTATCACTGGACTAACCTACAAAACATAATTAGCTTCACACTTGCTTCTTACCCATTGGCACGTATTAGCTCCCCGTAACCAAGTAACCTTATCACATGGAGTTAATGGTTTAGGCAGGCACAAGGCAACTTAGATGAGGGAGTTTTGAGCAAACGGCAGAAAATGGAAAGATGGGAACATAATTATGCTATCAAGAGGCCAGCAGGCAGTTCTAGGGTTGGGACCACTGCCTTCGGTTTGGAGTGGTAAGGTCAGTCGCATCAGTGGGCTGATGTTAATGTTATCGCCTAACCATAACAGTATAACACTGTATCCATGGCAGAGTTTCACAAAGAAGGTGTCTTGTTAGAAAGACCCCTACTCGCAGTTACGCTGCAACAGCTAAATTACTGAAAACTGTATGGTTAAAAGAAATTTTGAGAGAAGCACATCATACCCACAGAAACATGACCAAATAATCAACATTATCTGATATCATGTACGACACATGTTGCCGGAGCACAAATGGCAAGTAGCGAGCCCATCAAAGCACCTAGCATTTTCCAACAGTGTTGCAGCACAAGTAAATGAAACGCAACGTTTCGTGCTCGCAGACACACATGAGCATGCAACTTGACAGAGTGCGAAGTAGTAATAGCATGGTCGAATGACAATGATCCTGAGCCACTATAGGACCTCTAGCATTGCCGGACGGTGCACTGAACATGGGGGCGGGGGGGCAGCTGGAATCCCTAAGTGGTTGGAAGAGCTGGTTACCTATTCGGTTTGGAATCCAAATTGGGATGTAAATTAAGGCTCCAGTGAGATGAATAGGCTAAAAGCTAGTAGACCGGAAATGGAACAAATCGCAGCGTCCAGCAGGCAGGCGATCTGGAATGAACCCTAGGTGGCATGCCAAGGGCCAAAGAGCGTGAGTCCCGATCACATCTATCTATGAGGGCACATTCGTAAGCGGTCCCATCTGGCGGGATGCGAGGGAATTCCGAGAGGAGAGGACAGCAGAGAGAGAGAGGGGGGAGGGGGGCACCTGGGCCTGCGCGGTCTCGATGCGGCGGCGGGCGAGTGGGAGGAAGCGGGCGAGGAGCGAGTCGACGATCTGCTTGGCGGCGCCACCGGCACCCATGTCGGGCGCCGTGGACGCCGCACTGGGCGGCGTGGGGGGCAGCGGCGGTGGGTAGGAGACCCCCGCGGCTGCTACGGCGGCGGCGGAGGAGAGGTGGTGGGAGGAGCGTGGGGTAGCCAGCTCGAGGTCGCGGCGGAGCCAGGAGGGCGGCGATGCGGCTGTCCGACCTTCCCTTGCCTTGCCTTTGCCTCGTGAGCGTCTGTGTTTCTGTTCCGTATTGTGTTGTGTTGAGCCAGAAGCGAAGCGAGCCCTGCATTTCCCCTCTCATCCTCCTCTTTCTCTCTAATTTTCAATCCAACTAACTTGTATTACTACATGCTTCGTTTTTAAAACATCCTAGAGTTATCCTAATGAACTTACATTTTTTGCACTAAAAAACTAGACACATCCTAATGGGCTCTTTATTTTTATCTTAACAAATAGCAACAGTTATAATATAATCTACTTCATCGCATTGATATTAACCTTTCGGCATGTCTTTCTATGCTTCGTCTTACTAACATAAGATGTAAAAGCCTAAATAATTTTGTTACAAAATAGCATTCTTAAAGTTAAGATATAATTAAGACGATATGTACATACATGCATACTAGTGGTGGAGCTTGCCTCAAAATATAGGGGGTGAACTGGCTTTTAGGCGACCGAGCGTGGTTAGGGCAACCGACGCCAGATGGGGGCGTGGGTAGGGATGAAAAATGATCGAATATTAGTAATATCATATTTATTTTTATTTTTTCGAAAACAAATACCCTGAATATGAATATCAAAATAAATACTATCAAATACAAATATGAATCAAATACGAATCAAAACGAATACGATTATGAATATTTATCAGAACAAGAAAAACGACTATACGATGGAGATATATAAAGTAAGATGCATTATAACTAGAATATTCTCTAAATTAAGAATTTTTCTTGAATTACAAAAATTTTTAAAAGATTTGCTTTCTTTTAAAATCCCGAAGAAAATGTTGAATTTTTAACCTTAGAAATCCCTAAATTCTAAAATTCTAAAATTTTATAAATTTTATAGAAACATTTTTTCTCTTCTTTTCTTTTCTATTTCTTTTTCCTCTCTCTTCTTTCTTTCTCTCTTCTTCCTTCCCTTTCTTCATGCTCATCTTCCCTTATCTCTCTCTTTCTTTATGTGTCTTCCTTCTTCCCGCTCGACTGCTCCTTCTGCGTTGTGGGCGGTGTGGTGAGGGAGTGCCAGGCGGGAGCGGTGGCACAGTGCGAGGATAGTGCAGGGCAGGGGGCAGAGGCATGGGGCTACGAGGGGCGGGGGTCGAGGCGGCGCCGGCCGAGGAGCAGGGGGTCCGGTCGGACCTAGGGGGGCGCGCGCCCCCTTCTGCTGGCTTCGCCGCTAATGCATATAGATTTAGCAATGTAAGAATTAAGATATATGCACGTGTTCGAAAAGGAGAGATGCAGCAAAGTTCCGATTTGGTACCTAACTATTGGAAACATTATGACCTTCTTTTGTTTATTGCTATTTGTAATTATGCCAACTTTTAATAAGATAACAAACTTACTGTATCCGCTTATACAGCCTCATATACAATCTATCAAACATAGAATCATTTAGCCTGTATCCACAGAAACATCAAACCAAATACTATTTTTTTTAAATACGACTCCGCTCTTTCAGGTTTCCCTTATCTAGGATACCATCGTCTAAAAACAACCGAACACAGCCTAAATAGAGACGGACGAGTAGGAGGCACGAGATAGGGTATCCATCTCCCTCTCTCTCTCTATTATATATTTGTGCTCAATAACCTCAGAGTTACGTGGCCTGGTGTAGCTGGATCGAGCCCATCTTGCTTGTTTTAGTGGTGAGAGTTCAAATTAAATTTATGGAAAATGTATACATACCACCAAATTTTGTGCAGTGCCAACTAATATCACCAAAGATGAAGGGATCCAAGAAACACCATCGATTTGGATGAAAGCTTTTGGTTTTACTATTTCTGTAACTCCCAGCCTAACAAAGTGAAAAAAATGACGTTGGTGTCCCTGGATTCCCATCGCCATTCGCCGGTTAGTTGGATGTGCATGCCTTGAGTGCCCTTTCCCCATTCTCCATTCATGGCGATGAATTTGGATCGCTTGACAGTGAGGACAACGAACGGGGCATCCTAGTCTAGAGTTGAACAAGCATGGCTACCACAACAGGACTACCACCATCGTCGGAACCCTATATTGCCATGGACGATGATATCTCCACGGTGTTGTCGTTATCCTTGGAAGCAGCGGCCACAACAAGCGACGGTTCCATGAGAATGAACACAAGTGCCCGATGGCTACAATCTTTGTGTTGGCCGGAGAACCAGTTCGATCGCTTAATGTGATTTTGCAGGCAGCGGCGAGCATCAACTCCATAGCCAACATCGCCGCAAGCCTGCAACACATGGGAGGTGTGGGAGGGAGAAACAATAAAGAAGAAGAACAATACAATGATAAGTTTGTCAATACAACTCAACAAGAATCTTAGTAATATTTCATTATCACACATGAGCGGCTCTCGGGTGTTTCTAGATCCTCGGGCGATTGTCGACAACTACTTCCCTCTCACCAATGGTTCGTCCTCGTTGTTGCCATCAGAAGGGGTCCCCGTGTTCTCTTCTCTGTCGCGACAAGGTCCCGCAGGTCAGGAGGATGTCTGCGGTGCTGGCCCGCATGGGGGTTTTATGGGGGATTTGGCCCAACAAGCAGGCCCATCTCAGTCTTTGGGTTTGTCGATTGAAGACCTCTTTGCACATTCCTGGCATTCAGACAAAAGTAGCTGGCTGTGGTTCCCTAAGTCAGCGCCGATATCCACTTCCACATTACACTTAGGGTTCCTAGCGAGTTCCTCGGAGGTGCGGAGTTTTGGTGGCGCTGCGCGGCAGGTGACACCGGTTCCCCCAAGGTTAATTGATACTCACTCGTTCGCTGAGGTCACTGCTGGTTCCGGGATGGATCGCTTTGGTGGCAAGCGGCGCACATTTGATAGGGGTGATACCTGGGGGGTGATGATCGGGGTTCGAGTGATGAAGGTTTTTGACCTCAGTTTCGACGGGATGGAGATGGCCGCAGAGGTGTGAATCCTCGTCGGAATTATCGCCCAATTGATGGTTTCAAGGGAGACAATGTCGATCAAGGTTTTCAGCGTCGGGAATCACAAGTCTTTCAGGAGCCGAGGGTTGATGAGAATATTATCTGCTACAAATGTGATCTCGCCGGTCATCATCAAGCCCAGTGCCTTAATCCGACACTTTGCTACACATGCAAGCAATCCGGACATATTTCCTCAAAGTGTCCTATGCTTGAAGGTCAAGGGGTACGAGAACTCTAGTCCCTTTGGTGATAGAGTTGTGTGGCTTTGGTTTTCCTCATCATGGCTTTTATTTTCTACAAACTGAAAAGGCTGAAAACCCTTGAAGGGATGAACCAGTGATGGGTTGTTAACTGTTGAAGAAGGTGAATGCTCTGAGGAGAAAATCAAGGCTGAACTGAGCCATTTCTATGAGAGTGATTGGATTTGGAAAGTTAAACAGATCGATGATGCTCAATATTTGGTGGAGTTCCTATCCAAGGAAGTGAGAAGGGGCTTGACTCGTTTTGAGTTTTTCTGTTTCTAACAGTTTAAGATCAAAGCCAACCTTAAAGAGACAGAGAGAGTGTTGGATGCCTTTGGGGAGCTCAAACAAGTCTGGGTTAAGGTGTTTGGTGTCCCAGCAGTTGCTAGAACGGTGCCTGATATGAACAAACTTGCTGTTTTAGCTGGGAAACCAATGGAGATAGATGCCCCTAGTCTGTCCAAATCAGGTTCTGTTCGCATCAAAGTGGCTTTTAAAGACCCAACAAAAATTGGAGGAACTTCTGAGGTGTTCATCAATTACTTGGGCTATAACATTACTTGGGTTCCAGAATTAGACTCTGTTTCTACTTTCTCTCACAAACCGGATCAGCTGAAAGTTCAGGGGGGTGATGGCTTGGGTAGTAACTTCGTCACTTTGGAAATAAACCATCCGAGGAAAAGAAAATTCAGGAGTCTTCTAAGTCTAATCAAAGTGGCAAGGGAGAGGGTAAGACAACTGACACAAAAAAATTCAAAAAACTCTTCAGCCCCACATGAGAGTGAGGGAGACACTGAATCTGGAGAGAGGTTGATATTCCTGAATGCAGAGAAGATTTTTCAGATGGGGAAGAGGATGATATTTTTGAAGGAATGTCTGATATAATGGACATGATAGTGACTGATAATTCACAAGCTAAGGAGTGTGGAGCTGTGATTGGCAATTTAGTACCCAGGAGGGAGGGAAAAGGAAAACAAGTGGCTGAGGAAGACAGTTACTGGGCTGTGGTGCCTTCAGATGATCCATCTATGTTGCCTCAAGAGACAGTTCTCTCAACTGATTCCCCAGCAGTCGGGCTTCTCAACTGTGAATTGCCCGATGCTGTGGAGGCCCCTGCAAAAAAAAAGCTCGAAAGAAGAAAGAAATGGCAGTGGCTCAACGCTTCAGTCAAAGAATCAAAAGGGATGGTGTATCTATCACTGTGAAGGCTCAACAAAGGGTGGGTCAGATTAACGACTTATCAGGTATTAATCGTTTTATGTCCTTTTACAATGTTAATTCGAAAAAATTAGTTCAGATTGCTAAGGATTCTGGTATTGACTTAGGTAATTCTGATGCTGATATTAATAAGAATATAGATGTGCTGAAAGTAAAAGAACTTGCTCAAGCTATAATCTGTGCTGCTAAGCAAAAAACTGGTCATGGGCACTCTGACCCTAATGTAGATAAATCTGATCAATGCTTTACTAATACTTTTACCAACTTGATGCCAGTAGAGAAATTAAATCTTTGCCCTAGCAGTATTGAACATGACTTGATTCCTTTAGCCAGCTCTAGAAGTGATGAGGGGGTCATACTTGAGGCCTCTCCTTCCAACTGTGCTCAATGAAAATTTTATTTTGGAATTTGAGGGGGCTGGGGAGTAATGGGAGGAAGAGATTACTTGCTGAGATTGTTAAAAAGCATGAGTGTGAGTTTATTTGTATTCAGAAACCATGAAAGATAGTTTCAATCAGAGGGAGTTAGACTTCTTGGGAGACAAAAGAGATTTCTTTTGGCTTACTAAGCCCTCACAGGGTCACTCCGGGGACTGCTTCTAGGGGTACATTTAGATAAGTTCAGTGTGCAAGCTATAGACCAGGGTGAGTTTTTTCTGAGTGTGGTGGTTGAGAACAAAGCTAGTAAAGTTACTTGGGAACTAGTAAATATATATGGGACAGCTCATGATACAGATAGGGGGAGATTTCTACATGAGATATCTACCAAATTGAATGTTCAGCAGATTCCAAGACTTGTGGGAGGATTTTAATATGATCAGATATGCTGAAGAGAAATCAGGAGGTGTCCCAAATGAGAGATGGATGAGAGCTTTCAATGACTTTATTACTAATGAGGAGTTAAGAGAAATTCACAAGGTGGGTGGCAAATATACTTGGACAAATAAGCAAACAAAGACCACCAGGGAGGTCCTTGACAGGGTGTTGATGAACAACAGTTGGGAGGCTTTGTTCCCTTTAGCCCTGGTGCATAACCTTCCTAGAGTTGGATCAGATCATAATCCTTTGCTTGTGGATTTAGACAGAATTCAAAGGAAATCAAATGGGGTGTTTAAATTTGAAAATATGTGGTTACAGTCTCCTGAGTTTAAACCATGGGTGCTCAATAATTAGCCTACTAGGTCTAAACCAAATATTCTAGATCATTGGCAGCAAGTGTGCCAGCAGCTTTGAAAAAGTCTGAAAGGATGGGGGGCCAATGTAACTAGTGCACTATGGCATCAAAAAAAGCAGCTTCAAGAAGCAATCAAGGTGTGGGAGGACAAGGATTTATGTGAACCTCTTTCTATGGAGGAATGGGAGTGTGCTTATGAAACTGAAAAAGCTTTAATGGACATCTACCATAAAGAAGCTTGTTACTGGCAGACTAGAAGTGAGCAGCAGTGGATTATGTTTGGGGATGCGAATAGTGCCTTCTTTCAGAGGGTGGCTAATGGCAGGAAAAGAAGATCTTCTATTGTGACTTTGGAATACAATGGAGAAAACATTTCTGAGGGGGAGGATATGATCCATCATATCTACTCTTATTACAAAAACTTGTTTGGGCCTGAGCAGTCTTCTGATTTACATCTATGTCAATCTATGTGGTGTGACAGAGGGAGGTTAACCCTGGAGGATAACACTCAACTGATTTCTCCCTTCACTTCTGAAGAGCTGGACTTGGCCTTGAAATCTATGAAATCTAACACTGCCCCTGGTCTAGATGGGTTCTCAGTGAATTTTTGTAAAGCTTTTTGGCCCCAATTGAAACCCATTGTTAAAGAAATGTTGAATAGTCTTTCATAGGGGGATCTAAATCTAGCTCAAATTAATTTTGGGGTTATAATTCTGTTACCCAAAGTAAAAGATGCAGTAAACATTAAACAATTTCGGCCCATATGTCTCCTTAATGTTTGCTATAAATTGATTACAAAAGTGATGACTGGTAGACTTACTAGGGTGGCGAGTTTCACTATTAACCATAGACAGTCTGCTTTCATTCCTGGGAGGAATATCCTTGAGGGTGTTGTGACAATCCATGAGGTGATCCATGAGTTGAGATGCACAGAACAAAAGGGGGTGATTCTGAAATTAGACTTTAAAAAAGCATATGACAAAGTCAAATGGAGTTTTTTATTTGAGGTGCTGCAAAGAAAAGGATTTGATGCTAAATGGATTGATTGGATCAAGAAAGTAGTGGAAGGAGGTAGAGTTGCCATTAACATCAATGGAGAAGTGGGGGGTTTTTAGAACTTACAGAGGAGTAAGGCAAAGAGATCCTTTGTCATCCCTTCTGTTTAACTTAGTGGGGGATGTTTTGTCAGAGATGATGATAAGAGCAAGTGAACATAGTCATTTGACGGGGGTGGTGCCTCATTTAGTAGAGGGGGGTCTAACACATCTGCAATATGCAGATGATACAATAATAATGATGGAACCAACTGAGCAAAACTTGATGGCCATGAAGTTCTTATTGTATTGCTACGAAGAGATGTCTGGCTTGAGAATTAATTATCAAAAAAGTGAAGTTTTTGGTATTGGCACCTCTCAGGTAGAAAATCAGTATGTTGTAGATGCTCTTAACCGTAACCTTGGGGAGTGGCCTTTATACTTAGGTCTGCCCATCAATTTAAATAATCCAAAACAGTCTAATTTTGAGGGGCTCATAACTAAAATTGAGAAAAAACTTGCTTCTTAGAAATCTAGCCACCTTTCGTATGGGGGGAGGATGATTCTCATTGATTCCTACCTTAGTAGTGTTCCTATGTACACCATGGGGGTGTTCTTGTTGCCTGATAGTATCCATCGTAAAATTGACAGTATTAGGTCAAGATTTTTCTGGGAGGGTTTGGATGACAAGAAAAGATACCACATGATCAAGTGGCATGCGGTTTGTGCACCAAAAGACATGGGAGGAATGAGTTTCTTGGACACTAAGGTGTTTAATCAAGCCATGATGTGTAAATGGATTTATAATCTAGAAAATGGGCACTCAGGGTGCTGCTATGAGTTGCTGAGGAAAAAATACAAGATTGATAGGTTTTTTTTAATCTACTCCAATTGGGGGGTCTTATTTCTGGAAAAGCCTTCATAAGGTGAAGATGTGGGCAAGAAGGGGGTGTGGTTTCACAATTAGAGCTAGAACTAGAGTTTCTTTTTGGTAGATATCTGGTATGAAGAAGTTTCCTTCAGGATCAAATTTCATAATTTGTTCAGTATGTGTTGTAATCCGGAGGCGACTATGGTTGAGGCTTTGGTACACCTACAAATGGGGGCGATGTTTAGGAGGTCTCTTAGATCATATGCGTTGTTAGAGTTGCAGAACCTATATTCAATCATGGATGGACTGGTTACCTCCGAAAATCTGGATCAGATGACCTGGCTGATCGACAAGAAGGGTTTTTTTTAACTAAATCGGTGTATAGGATGATTATGGATAGGGGGGTGACTGATATAGAAAGCATGCAAATCTAGAAAGGTAGTATGCCTCTCAAGGTAAATTTTTTTACCTAGCTTGTGTTAAGAGGGCGTGTTCAAGTGGGTGATCAGTTAAGAAAGATGCAGTGGGGTGGTGACCCATATTGCAGGCTTTGTGGACAGCTCGAGATTGTTGATCATTTGATCTTTATCTGTTCTCTTTCTCAATTTTTATGGGCCTTTGTGAGAGATGCTTTAGGCTGGAGTTGGGTTCCAGTTCATAGGAAGAGCTTTACTGATCTGATTTGGAGTTTGAAAAACGCTGTGAAAATCAAAACTACTTTTCAAATTCTGGGTGCGGGGGCTTGGTCTATTTGGTGGCTGAGAAACGATCTTGTCTTTAGAAACAAACTGTGCACTAACGTTTTTCAGGTTATTCACAAACTAATAATTCTCTTCACCCAGTGGTTGCAACTCGTCCTAGCTCGCTTAAAGGAGGAATCTTCAAGGTACCTCTATTGCTCCGTGCCAGGCTGCATCAACTGATCGGGCAATCAAACGATCCAAACTTAGCAGTGCAGGCGTGAAGAATCCGGCGCCGCTTGAAAATTAATTCACAGATGAAGTTGCTCATATTGGAGCCTGCTGTTTTTGTGGTGGCTGGTGGTTTGTAGCTTCTTTTGGGACTGGACATGTTAGTGATCTGCTATTAGTTGATCCTGGATGCTGTTAATATTCACTGCCTCTTGGCTAGTTTTGGTTAGAGAGTGGTTTTTGTTGGGGGGTGGTTGGCTCGTTTGCTGGTGGTTGTGTCGACGGGTCATCGAGCAGCCCTCCTCGGGGGGTGTCCGTGGAGGTGATTTGTATTGTAGAAAAGCGCTGCACTCAAGACCTCGATGGTTGCCGAGCCTGTGAGAATAGGACTGGCCAAGAGACAGGAAGATTTAGAGTGGCTCGGCCTCCCGTTAGGGTAATAAGCCTACGTCCACTATGAGTTTGATGGGGTGTATCACTAGTCAAGAAGACGATTACAATGTTTGGGATTACAAGAGCTAGGGCTCCTAAAAGCAGTGGTTTGCTCTTCTCCTTCCTCGCGGAAGAAGATGTGAGCGTGTGTGCGTGTGCATGCTGAACGTGGTGTGTTTCAACCTTGGGGGCTGTTTTCAACGTGGGGGTCCCGTGCTCGGGACCCCTTGCTATTTATACCCCCGTTGGGTCTAACCTATCGTATAGCACGCTCCGACGGGACGTAGCACGGTTTGATCGGACGCAGCACGCCGCGTGCTGCCTACTCCCCAACTGCTCCCCGGTCTGACGCCGCCCGGCAGTCCTATGCACCTGTCACGCCTGGAGCCTCCGACCGCTTTGCATCGCGTCGCATTTAATGCGCCACGCTGCTTTCGGCTGGCTCAGGCGGGGTTGGTAGGACGGGCCTGATGGGCCCTCTATCTGGCCCAATAGCCAGAAATGGGGTCTGTGGGCTACCCGGGGGTACATCCCCCACAGGTTGTTACTGTTGGCTTTTGTGATGTGTAGTTTCTGATAACTCATTGTAAGTCGGTATTCCGACAAAAACATCTGTTACTTATCTGCTTCTAAAGTCAAGCAGGCCTCAAAGTGGTGTCTTCCCTCTAAAAAGAATACAACTCAACAAGTATAACAAAAGTTTACGGCAGTAGTTTAGATTGGAGATATTTGGGAGGTGGTGGTATAGACTTATGGTGAAAGAAAAGGGATAAGAAAGAGAATGGAAAAATAAAACGAGGTTTGAGCTGAGCTCATGTGCTAGTTTTTTATGAAATAAAGTGGAGGAAATCAATCCATAGAAATTAAGATCCAATCCTATGCTCTAAATAAACTAGATAGAAATTTTTTGAAATGATTTAAATACTTTAAAATTTCCATAAAAACCTTCAATTCAACAAGTCTAAGCTTTCTAGTGGCACGTAGTCATCTAACATACTGCTAATGTAAATCCAACCCAATAAAATTCTGAGAACCCGAGGAATTAATGGTATGCTTCGGCCTCTGGAGTCCACTTGAATTGAATGAGAAGGCCCAGGCCCAGAAAAGCTCTCGGCTTCTCATCCCTTCTCCCCTTGCAGAAATGGTCGGCACCGGCACCGGCACCCGCACTCCCTCCGCAATAATGGCCAGGGACGGTATCACCAGCAAACTGTGCTACTTGTAGCGCTGCCTTGTCCCCGCCCCGGCCCTTCCCATCGCCCGCCGACACCATGCCCGTGCCCCCATGCCTCTTCCTGCTCCTCCTCTTCCTGCCTCACCTCGCCGCCTCCGACGCCGACGCCCTGCTCGCCCTCAAGTCCGCCCTCGACCACTCCGACCGCCTCCCCTGGCGACCCCAAACCACCCCCACATTCTGCTCCTCCTGGCCCGGTGTGCGCCGCTGCTCCCCGTCCGCCCGCGTCACCAAGCTCGTCCTCGAGAACCTCAACCTCACCGGCGTCCTCACCGCCCACCTCCTCTCCCCGCTCTCCGAGCTGCGCGTCCTCAGCCTCAAGTCCAACGCCCTCACCGGTCCAATCCCTGCCGAGCTTCCCGCCGCGCTCCCCAACCTCAAGCTGCTCTACCTCTCCGCCAACCGCCTCCACGGCCGCATCCCGCCCACCCTCGCTCTCCTGCACCGCGCCACCGTCCTCGTCCTCTCCTCCAACC
>KE373246.1:872215-898430 GCA_000418225.1 Zizania latifolia | reverse complement strand
GCGCGGCGGAGCTTGGCCGGCGCGCGGAGGAGCTGGGACGGCTGCGCCACCCCAACGTGGTGGCGCTCAGGGCCTACTTCCAGGCCAAGGAGGAGCGCCTCCTCGTCTACGACTACTACCCCAACGGGAGCCTCTTCTCCCTCCTCCACGGTAAACTATTAATTCATGGCCAACCATCTCGATTATCCCTAGCTAAATTCCTCCTTGCTAGTAGCTCGAATGCTCGATCGATTCATGTCAAGTTGAAAAATGATTTACATCTACGTGCCACCCACAATCGATCGACCGTATTAACATTAGCTCGCTAGTACATTTTTAGAGTGAGAAATCAGATCTACGTAAGTACTACTCCACCAGTGAATAGTACTAGTAGATCGATCACTGCATTTATTTGGACTGGACAAATCGCTACCCCAAGGATCTCAAAATAAGAAAACAGACAGATCGGTTGATCGATCACGAACGAAGAAAGATATTGCGAGTGTGTTTTCTTCCTTGTCTTTTCGTCATGACAATTCACACCGAGGGAGGAGGCCTTTCCTGTGTCCTGTTGGCACAAATATAAATGCAATTACTCCCTCGTGAAAAAAGGACGGCTGTTTGCCTTGTTGCATTGCAAATTGCAATGCCTGGTCTCTTCCTCGTGCATTCTTCATCGTAAAGTTTGGGTACACGCCTGGCCTGGCTATCCTTTTTTTACAACAAGCTGGCTAGGATCACTAACATGTACACCAAAGGCAATGTGCCACTTCAATTCACGCGACTCCCACCTACTCTAGTATAGGAGGAGTAATTGGTACACCACCAGCAGCAGCTAGTACAACCGGATGTACAACGCAATAGCTGGTGCCCATTCTTTTTTCTTACTAGGTGTAAAACACACACTTTGAGTTGGTGGGATCATGGGGAAATTATCAAGTGAAAAGCAACCATAGAACCTCTTTCAGAAAGAGAGAACCCATTGACTAATTGCGCTAGTGGTAAATCATATCCACATAAGATCTTAGGGAACATCCCATGTCTATGAGCAAGTCGTAAGTTTATGATCCAGAAAACAGAAAACTAGTGGTTAAACGGTAGAGCATCATATGAAAAAGGTAGTACTAACTGTTCTGAATAACAGCCAGAGCCTACGGTCCATGAACATGGCTGCTTCAATTCATGTCTCATTGAGCTGCATGCACTGATTTTCATTTCTTCCAAGAAAAATGCATCCTTTGTAGTTTGTCCTGTTGCCATTCTATCCATGCGCTGAGCCCGATGCCTTCGTTACTGTTCAGATTGTGAACAACCCCCCTTGCGCGCCACAAGGCAAGGAAAAAACTCCCTACTTTTTTAGACCAACCTTTTATTGTTTGGGCTGGTTAACAATGGCCACTCGCATTGAAATACCCCGTCTAGAGAAAGTTTCTTTTTGGCACTACATTACGTGGCATTCTCTCTTTTGGCATCCGGTGAATGACAATCGGGATTAGAGACCATATGTCATCTATATGATCCTATGTCATCTACATGGTAGTGGCAACAGAGAGAAATCCACTAATTTTCACTGGCAAAGAGATATTATGCCTTCCATCTATGATGTGCATGAAGTCATTCAGAATCTAAATTGAAGCTCCCAAATTGGTTGGAGGCAGTCAAAGGCCATACTTTCTTGCAACATGACAGGGGCCTACGTACCTCTGTTCTTGTCATGGCTTTAGCATGGCTTGATCTGAGGCAGTAGACCCCGCACCAGTGGGATTACTCTATTTCAGCTCTCAAAATCCCCTTCTCACAAGACAACAGTATAGATGGGATGCAGATGTAGACAAATAGGCAAATGCTTGTGAATCTTGACATGTGGTCCTGTTCTGAGCAGCAGCAGTTGCTCGTTGCTACTACTACACTGCTGCATATATATGAGCAGGAGAGTTAGCAATCAGACAATGCAGGGGCTCACCCTCACGCAGACACAGCTATGGCTGTTAATGTTGATGGTGCATCACAAAAAGGTCACGGGCTCACACGTAAAGAAAGGCAAATGTCTTGAAAGCATAAGTGCACATACCATGGCATGGCAAGATCGATCTAGTTACCCTGGCTCAGGTAATTTTGCGTAGTGGACTAGCTAGTAATTTTTATACAGTGACTAAAAGAAGAGTCTTTGAGGTAAAGTCATTACCATTAGTGAGTGAGGC
The DNA here is from genome assembly GCA_000418225.1 of Zizania latifolia. Taxonomy (NCBI): domain Eukaryota; kingdom Viridiplantae; phylum Streptophyta; class Magnoliopsida; order Poales; family Poaceae; genus Zizania; species Zizania latifolia. The sequence goes on along the minus strand of KE373246.1, from coordinate 896,250 downwards.
ATATATACTCCTATAGCCTAGCCGTGCTATGTAAATGAATGAATGGAATTTCAATTTAAAATGATATATGCAGGGTCCAGTAGCCGGGCGTCGAGCAAGGGGAAGCCGCTTCACTGGACGTCGTGCATGAAGATCGCGGAGGACATCGCGGCTGGGCTGGTGCACCTGCACCAGTCGCCACCGGCGGGCATCGTGCACGGCAACCTCAAGCCCTCCAACGTCCTTCTCGGGCCCGACTTCGAGTCGTGCCTCACCGACTACGGCCTCGTGCCCACGCTGCTCCCCTCCCACGCAGATCTCGCCTCCTCTGTGTCCGTCCTGTACCGCGCGCCAGAGACGCGCGCCTCCCATCTCTTCACGCCGGCGTCCGACGTCTACAGCTTCGGAGTGCTCCTCCTGGAGCTGCTGACCGGGAAGGCGCCGTTCCAGGACCTGGTGGAGCTGCACGGCGATGACATCCCGAGCTGGGTGCGGGCGGTGCGCGAGGAGGAGACAGAGTCGGGCGGCGAGTCTGCGTCCGCTGGGGGCGCAGAGGAGAAGCTCAGCGCGCTGACCAGCATCGCGGCGGCCTGCGTGGAGGCGGACCCGGCGAGGCGGCCCACGACCGTGGAGGTGCTCCGGATGGTGAGGGAGGCAAGGGCGGAGGCGATGTCGTCGTCGAACAGCAGCGACAGGTCACCGGCGCGGCGGCCGGAAGCCGTACCGCAGGGCCTTGGCCTGGGAGTGCCACGAGATCAAGGAGAGCTGCACCTGCATGGAGAAGTACTCACCAGATGACTGCTCGTCGTATCAATGCCTCGATGGCTCCATGCCCTCCATCGATCATTCTCCTGGCCATCTTGACCTTGTTATATGTACCGTTTTTACCACACCAAGCGTAGCTCCCTGTCGGCATAGAAAATTACTGTACCTCTCTTCAGGGCTTCAGGCACCACTGTTTAGTTGCATTGATTTTTTTTTACCCAGCGCAGGCGCAGTTGATTTGGAACTTGTGTAGTAGGTTTTAGCAGTGCAGGTATCTAGCTAGGATCTGAGATAAGACGATGACTCTGCGCTGGATTTGTGTGTAAATCTTTCTGGATTATTGTTGCAAACGTCTGTTTCTTTTCCGTGAGGATGCATGCAGGGAAGGAGCATCTGGATTCTCAAATGATCTAGTACGTACAATGTCAGTGTTAATTAATTGTGTATTGCTGCTTTCGCCTGTGACATATACTATATGATTTCCAACTGGTGCATCTCTTAGTATTGTTATCTCTTTTTGAATAGAGCACGACAGTAGTATTGTCTCTGTCTTGTGTAAAAATAAGTGCACCTCCTGATGCGATGCTGATTCATTGCCAGCCGTCGTCTTCTTCCTTGTTCGATACTTAGACGGCCCAATGGCCCATACTCATCCGAAGCGTGGGTCTTGTGGTTGGATACTTGGAAGCCAGTATTTTTCAGCAGTTCCATTGTATATCCTAAGCACAGCTGGAGCCTGGAGGATCGGAACGAGTGGCGAGTGGGGTAGCGGAGGCCATCTATGATACTCCAAGGAAGAAACTGATGCGTAGTGGTGTCGATCAAGCACTGCGTGCCGCGTGCGGGCGTAGTAGTTAGCACTACGCATGGCGCGGCAGCAGCTGCCCCGCCCGGGCTCCTTCTCGGCGGCGATGAAGAGGCCGCCATCCAGAAGCGCCACGTCACTGCCCGCGGCGTCCGGCGCACCATGGCCTTCGCCTCGCTCAGCCTTGAGGTACGTGTACTCCTTGTTAACTGCATGTAGTATTAACCTAGCCTAGCCTAGTTATATACGACGAGTACTCCACAATAACAGGGTTTGCACTTTGCCCTTGCGGGCAGGCTGCTGCGTTGGTTTATGGCTTGTGGACAGCGACAAGACGACGACGACGCTCCTGCTCGCCGTGCCTGCTGCCTTTTCTGCCTTGCTCTTTGCCGCGTTTACCCGCTTCCACAAATTCAGTAATAAGTCTTAACCATCATCCATCGCTCTCTGTACGTATGTTTCTTTCTTTCGATTTTACGGAGTATATATAAGTGAAGTGCTTGCGTATATCTCAACCTAACCTACGTTACTACTATGTACTATCTCTTGTCTGTTGATCCCTTAATAACTTAGGCATGCAGGAACTAATTTTCATCCAAGTCTTTAATTTGCAGTTGACACCAACGACCAGCAGAAGCTCGATCGGCTTCGAGCAGAGAGGAAGTCCAAAGCCTTGAGGGGGACTGGGAGCCACCAAAACTTGCAAAAGCTCATCCACGCCCACGGCCCACCCCCCATCTGCACATCCGGATTGCCAATAAGCTCGCCAAGACTCACTCCAGATCGAGCTAGCTTCCATATCGGAGATGAATGAATGATGAATCAATCAATCAATCTAGAGTTACTAGCGTGTAAACCTTAATTCGCATTATGCGCGTTACGTGATTCTCTTCCTGATGACCGCAGTTGTGTTTCTCCAATTCCTGCATGCACGCACCTTTTTATGTTTGCCATGCATCTGTTGATTCTGAATGTCCATGAGATATATCACAGTACTTGACTGCTCGGTCGATCGTACACAGCCAACTTGCTTGACAAGCTAAGTGCAAAAAATGTGCCCTTTTTTAACGTGTTTTCTTCCTTCTCGATCGCTCAAGGACCAAAAAGGAGAAAAACACAAACTTTGACCGTATATTGTTGCTCGTAGCAAGTCGAGTTGTGCATGGAACCCAACTAGCTAGGAAGTGTAGGAGGAACAAACAGTGCATATATATATTCTATTAGTATTTTAAGACAGAAAAGGAGCCACCACTCATTCTAGGTTGATCTAGAGAAGTAATTAAAAACTATCACGTTAACATTGTGGTGGCTTTAGATTATAACGCCGCCCACTAGGACTAGGGTAGGGAGGGCGTCATGCAGCGAATCAACTCATCAAAGCCGCCGTTCGCACTTGCTCCAGCTACGGACACCGGAGGCTGCCATGCTTTTTCCGTAGAAGATGAGTAACTAATAATGTTGTTGCGGTCGATGTACCACGGTGAATAGAGTGAGTGGCAACATAGCATTTAGCTAAAGTTAAACTAAACAGATATAGAACCAATCTAACTTTTCGGTCATGTTGTTTATTAAAAAAAAACTTCCCGGCCATGTCGCCATCGCCCCGTTCCTAACCGGTAGCCGGTGCCAATTCCCTGCCCGCGGCCGCTGCACCCTTCTTGTCATTTGTCGTGTCTCCGCCCCCTTCCTAGAAAAGTCAGAAAAGTCAGACACATGTTTCTTTATTTAATTAAGGTGACACACAAACCTCCTTAGGGGGTAAGAGGTAAGTTAAATCACAGCTTTTGATTTTATTGAATTAACTTAAATACAATTAATTGTTATTGTTTTTTACTGGCTACAGTCGGTCAATCTCTGCCTTCTCTCTCATCCCGTGTGCACCCGTGAATGCGGAACTCCGGATTCGTTGCCTCTTCTCTCGCAGTTGCCTTGTTCCTCCCGCAGTTGCCTTGTTTCCTCCGCAGTTGCCATGTTTCTCGCCATACTCCCGACCTGCACGGTAGATTTCCCCTTCTCCCGCCGTAGGTGTCCTTCCCGCATTCCGTCTCCGCCGTGTACCGCCCTCCGGCGTCGCACACGGCAGCCTTCAGTCGCCTAGCCACCAGCGGATTGAACGGAGGTCAGACCACTGCACGCCGGACTCCCGCTTCTCCCTTTCTCTCGAACTGCACACCGGTCTCCTTGCTGCATTCTGACTCCACCATCGCCTGCCCGTCGGCGGATTGAACGGAGGCCCGACGACTGCACGCCGGACTCCCGTTTCTCCCTTTCTCCCGAGCTGCACACCGGTCTCCCTTCCCGCATTCCGTCTCTGCCATGGCTTGCTGTGTACCACCCGCCGGCATCACACATTGAGTATTGCGGCAGCCTTCTATCGCCTGGCCGCTGGCACACTGTGAATGGAGGCCCGACGCATCCAGTGGCGGTCTAGGTAGGAGAGGAAGTAGATTTTGGCAAGTATGATAGCAGTAAATGTAGATAAATTTTTAGTTGTAGGCATTGCACAATTTTCCCTCATTGTAGATTGGAGATTGCTTTCGCTTGGGACCCCATTTTGTTGTCATCGTCATGCACTTGCTGATGGTAGCTGCCAAGAACAGAAATTTTTAGTATTGTTTTTAGCTTGTTACTTATATAGTATGTTTCTGCACTCTGTTTGCTGAACAATTCTGTTTCCTACAAGAATGTTTTTTCTGAAAAATGTTGATTTGAGACAAAGTGCTTTCAGAACTTGCATTGTCAGTTCACAACATTGTCAGTGCACAAGAAAAGAAAGATGTTTGTTGTTGTCAATGTTGTTTGTTCCAACATTACATTCTTTGTGTGTGAATAAATTTTGTTGTCAATGTTATCATCAATTTCATGTGAAGGATCCTCCTACAACATAAGCAAAGTCCAATTTACGAAGAAAATCATTGAATATTGCCTACAAGATGGTACTTACTTGATTATTTCTCTTAATGTATATTAATGCATGAACCATTTATTACAATTATTTATTTACTTACATTTTCCACTGTTTGGTAACTAGGCTCCTACGGTGTGTATGCTGGTGAAATTTGCTGCTCTCTGTGGCAGGTTGAATGAGGAACAAGTCAGTTGTGTTAAAGAAATAGGATTAGAATGTTTGCTGAGCATACCTACCATGCCTATTCGGTGTATTATCGTAGAGGATCTAGCTGAAAAATATAATGAAGGTGAAAGAAGTTTTACAATACACGATCATGTAGTACCAATTTCTACATGGGACGTGTACTATATATTAGGTCTAGTTGACGAAGGTGGAAAGGTTAAATTAGTTCAAAGAAGGCCGACCCAAAACTTTTTAATTTATATAAAGGGAGAGGTGAAACCGCAATAACATTTAAACATTTAGAAGACCAGATAGGCAATGGTTTAGCCGATGACCTGTTCTGTAGCATGTTTGTGTTATATGCGTTAGGAATTGTGTTGGCTCCTTGTTCTAAGGACTATGTTTGTAACGTCCTAACTTTCTAATCAGCAATTAACAGCTAAAACCAAAAAATTTAGCAATATTTTATCTGTAATTACGATGTAATCCACAACACAATCATAGACAGTTTATAACTTATCAAAAGATATCAACTTTCTCATACAAAATCATAAACATTTCTATGCCTAGTAAACTAACTTGCTTAGGGCATCAACTTATTACAACACAAACTACATAATATAAAATATGAGTTGATTTATAATCAGGAGGGATGTAAAGTGATATGTGTCGCTACAAGTCCCATACCTAAAAAGATGTATTAACCGAGCAAACACACCTGAAATAGAATTAAAAAGGGTGAGACAAGCTCAGCAAGCAACAGTTATGAATATAAACATATCTCACTTATTCATAAGTTGTTTTACAAATAACCAATTGCAACAACAGCAATATTCAATATGCTTTTCACTTATCATGGCACTGACTTTCACTTCTCAACATTCTATATCTTTCAATCATTACATGAATATATGAATGCCATGATGCAACTCTATTTGAGAGTTTAGTGCTAGATATACTAGCCTCTCATGTAACTTCATGTACCGATACGAGTCACGCACGATGGCAGTGACCAGCCTTTATCACCTTATGAAATGCATATGTGCATATGTATGCATATGAATTGACGTCAATTCTTATAGTTTCTTTTGATAAAACATAATATCAACAAAATAGCCCAAATGAATATGGATGGACTAAATTCAAAAGCAACATCTCAAGTTTAATTAACTTGCAAAAGAAGTAAGACATGAATATAAATATAGTATGTTACTTGCCTTTATAACAGTGATGATAAATAAAACTTTATTTAAGTGCGCTCAGAAGTGCTACCACATGTATAAACACATATTTAGTACTATACAATCAAAGTACAAATAACACCAAACCATTCTTTCTACGCTCCTTAACGTCGTTTATACGATGCTATTTGGTCTACTCCATAGTAACCAAACTTGGATTTTCTTAAAGAAAATAATATCTTTTCAACAACATGTCACTTTGCAAGTGACAAATATTTCTTCTACTAGATCTAAAAAGGAAAAATAGCATATATATCTCTTATAAGCATTTCATCGAACACATGGTAGACAGTGTATAAAAATGAGTAGAACCAATAAAATTTCACCGCACAAATTGATGGTTAAGAGGTTGGGAAACTCTAGAATGAGTAGAGGAAGAGATGGATACGATCGACAAAACAACAAAGAGGCAAATGACGGATTAAGCAATATAAGCCCCATATGACAGTGTATGCGGCCAAAACAAAAGGAACAACTGAAGATAACAACTGCAGCACATAGATGAGATCGATAGAAATAAAAACCTGCGGTGGTCGGCGAAGATTCAACGGCGAGGAAAAATCGAGAGGAGAAGAACCAAGAGAGAGCTCTAAGCGTGAGAGCAAGGAGGAAAGCAAGAGAATGCTAGAGGGTGTGAGGAGGTTCTAGCCTCCTTCTCTCTTATATAAAGAAATCAACGGCTGAGAATTATCGATTCTGCTGTGATTCATCGGATATCTGAAACTGATATTTAATACCAAAAATGGAATCGTCTCGATGAGATCTTCGTAACCACGGTTCCCGATCGATCATACGAGCAACGGATCAAAAAGTCAACTTTTGGGGGAATACGATCAACGTTTGTATTCTCTGATATTTTTTTATATATTACACCCTTCCCCCTTAAAAGAATTCGTCCTCGAATTCTACCGCTTTCACACTAACCATAAAAAAGCTTATGACTCACCAGTTTCAAAGAGCTCGGGATATTTCTTGCGCATTTGTTCCTCTAGTTCCCAAGTTGCCTCTCGTTCGGATTGATTTGTCCATAGAACTCTTACAAACTTAATAGCTCTTCTTCTCATAACTCATTCTAAGAATTCTAATATGCGCACTGGGCGGCATTCCACCGTTACATCTTGTTCCACTCTAATGGGATCAATGTCAATTTTATGCGCAGAATCTTTCAAATACTTTCTTAACATAGAAACATAGAATACATTATGTATTCCACTCATCGAGTTCAGTAATTCGAGACGGTAAGCCAAAGTGCCTACAAATTCTGGCCAAGTAAGTTCTCCATGAGCAACAGTTCTAGTAGACTGCACGCCTCTCCCCCATATTTGAGCTTCCCCCTTCATTAACTGTATTATATATCTAATCTTGTCTCGAGGCAACACTTCAAAATCATCTAATTGCATTTCAATATAGGCGAGCCAATCTGCAGCCTAGATTAGAGTTCCTGCTCCATCAAAAGAGTCTAGTCTTATACTAATCCATTCACGAAGCGTTATTCCACTGTTAACGACTTCTTCCGAATAGTCCGCCATGTAAATAAAATCAAACAGAAGCCTATTTTTGGATTGTCCGGTTTGAACTCGGACAGTCCGTAGTGCAAAAAAATTCAACAAAAGGCAAATCTCAGATAGTCCGGCTAAACTCGGACAGTCCGGCTTTTCTAGAAACCAAAAACCAACTTTGAAAAAATTCAAAACTTTGAACGAAAGATATTGATTTGAGTACTTAGCTTTAGATCAACGATCAACTTATCCTTCTTAATAGTACGGCATACCTAGACTCAAGAAAATTTAAAGCATATGCAATAAGCACTACTTGAGCCTAAGTAGAACGAATAATTCGATTTCTTCAAGGTCGAAAGAGCTGCAATGCCACTTTTAACTCTTAATCCCTGCATTCATCTTAGCAACCATGTCAGTAGCATTTGATCACTATTGTCATTAAAATATCAAAATAAATTAGGGGCCTAGATGCATCAAGATGCACTTTCATAGATATTGTGGAATAATGTCAAATGTTGAAGAACTCAAAGGATATAATTAGGCTTAATTCACTTTGGATTTTCTGATCAATCACTTCGAGCTTTTCAAGACGAGCAAAAGAACCGGATTAGTTGGAAATCTTGCCTTTCTACATATATTTTATTTGCTGTTAGTACCGTGCTGTTATTTTTTGCTTAATGCAATATGTACATGTTGATGAATTAACTGAGTTGTTGGCAGATATGGTTCTTTGAATATTTTCAAGTAGCGAATGATTGTTTTGACTATGGCTTGCATAAACATTCGCTTATTGCTAATTGCGGTGGAAATAAGGTCGCCAAGCGTGCCTAGCTAGAGGGAGTCAAGAAATCAGGATGTACAAAGGTTGATGCATGTTGTGTTAGTAATGCGTTTTGATAAAGTAGGGTCATAGTTTAATATTTATGATGATTCTTTGCAGGTTGTTATCTGTTTACAAGGTGATGACGGTAAAGCTGTTATGTTGTCCGATAATTGGGAAGGGGTTTCTCACGATGACCACAACTTTGAAGGGTCACGTAATGCGGATGGCACACTTCAATGGATCAAAGACAAGCTGTTAGAGTTTGAGAATGATATGGATTTCAAATTTGCAACTCTTCTTCAACGAATTGAACGGCTAGAGGATCGTTCTACATGTTTCCCTGGGCTTCATTCAACGTTGCAGGTTATAATGACTTACCTACACCGAAACCCTACTCCATAAACCCTAATCCATAAACCTTGAACACTAAAGCCTAAACACTATATGTACCTTCTATTTCAAATATGCATATCCGTTATGTTCAAATTCATTTCGGTATCCGATCAGAATGAGCGGTATGTACCATTATGTCTTTCAAACCAATTGCAATCAGTACCAGCAATAAATCGGGCAATATCGGCCACATATCCACTATTCCAGTCAACACCACCCATACTAGTCAAACGTGTTTTAAAAAAATCGCATTTCTGTAACATATACTAAGCTATGTTTTATACTCCCTCCGTCCGGTTTTGATCTGTGCCTAACGAAAAAGAAAGAATTTAACTTTGATCTGTTTATTACTCTATCAACTTATCAAATCATGCATAACTATTTGTGTTCCACACAACTCTTCAATTCAACTTTGATATGTCTATGTTTTTGCACCAATCGATGACGAAAATTATGGTATCATTATCTTGGTGCCATAACCTTATGCGCATATCATTCGTGAACAGAGAGAGTATTGCATTCAACATGTACACTATATTTGATAAATCAAATTGATCAACATGTGCCCAAACATTTCATATACCTAAACAAGCTTGCGAAAAATAACTTTAGCGAAAATCGTTCCAGCCATTTCGACCAATATCACAAGTATTTTTGATACAAAATTGCATGTCACACACTATATGTCACATATCAACCTATTCAAATATGTCATATTTAGTCGTATTGATGTATATCTACTATAGGAATATAGATTAAATTAAAATTTTCTAACTTAGTATACGTCAAACATATGTACAAAATTTTTAAAAAATTAACCAGTCATAATTTCAAACAAACTGTGATCCATCTTTGTTCCATTCATGTCGAAAAAATGAAAAACTGCACATCACATAAAATATGGGGAAGCACCTGGAGAGAAAATTGCCAAAAAAAACCCGTGTGTATCTAGGATCAAACCCGCAACCTGTGATTCCTAAATCCATGTCTCTTCCATTGAGCTAGAGACAAGTTGATGCTATTAGAATTTTAAAAGCCTTTATATTTTGTAGGCCGCATGATTTTGCTCCAGCAAAAATGGAACGATAGATTATGCATGCAATGCGCAATATTTGCCAAACAAAAAAGGAAGGTGCATGATATTGCACGGTATCCCCTGATTACGTGAAAAAAAACGAAAAGTGAATGATATTGCACGGTATAAGCGGAATGTGCTACATGCATGCGCAACAGAAATGGAAGGAACAACCGAATCATATCCATGCGCATGATTTAGCAGCCAGATGGAAAGATTATGCATGCATGCGAACTGAAAAAACGAAAACATATCAACTAACTGATGCGCGCATGATTTTAAATGGAAGGCAAACTGAAAAAACGAAAACATATCAACTGCCTGATGCGCGTGTGATTTTAAATGAAAAGAGATGTGACCTATTACCTCCTAAAAGAAAATAGGTCACCCTAATCAAATCTGAACCGTCGGATGAAATAGAATCGATGATCCATACATCTTTTGGGGTACTGTAAAATTTTCCTTTTATTTTCTAAGTAGACTTAATGCATAAATTTACTACATGTAATTGTTATTATAATGTGATTCATAATTTTTTACATAATTTTATATAATTTAAGTCTATGCAACATTATAGATTTTCATGATTAAAACAATTATTTATATGTAAATCATTAAAAAAGTCAGTATTTTATAGCTAGAGTGTAAATTAACAGTGCAAGTAAATAACAGAGGCGTGTCAAAACACAAATCCATAACTATTTTAATCAAGCAACTTAAACACAACTCCATAACTATTTTAATCAAGCAACTTTTCAGCTAATAGCTCACCGACCGACAGTTTTTAAACACTTACCTAAAACTATCTTCGGGTAACTACATTGCACGAGGATGGATACTCGACCCAGATCCGTTTTGTTGAGATAGAATTAGAGATGGAGAGCTGGTGGGTGCGGACGTGAGATATTATGGGGAAGGGCCGTGGCCGTAATAGCCCAACTGCGCAAGGGAGATGGGGCCACGCCCACCACGACAAGGAGGCATCGGCAGCGTCATGGTGTGGCTCCTCCTCTCCGCCTCCTTCCTCCGTGTCCCATTCGCCCGCGCCGCTCCTCGCCTCCCCGCTAGAGCGAACCCTAAGGCCCTCCTCCTCCTCCCCGCCTCCTCCCCTCTCCGCGCCTTCTGCCCCGCCTCCCGCCCCTCCCGGCTCACCTGCTCCGCCCACGCCTCCATGGCCGCCGCCTCCGACGACAACCCGCTCCTCGCCGACTTCGACTTCCCGCCCTTCGATCGCGTCGAGCCCCAACACGTCCGCCCCGCCGTCCGCACCCTCCTCGCCCGCCTCGTATGTGCCATCCACTGACCGCACCCTCCATTCCTTCCAAAAAAACATTATCCCCTTCTCTTCACTCCTTGTTGCTTCTTCTGTGTGCGTCGCAGGAGGGCGAGCTCGCCGACCTCGAGAAGGGCGTGCAGCCCACCTGGGGGAAGCTGGTCGAGCCGCTCGAGCGCATCGTCGACAACCTCGAGGTCGTCTGGGGCACCGTCGACCACCTCAAGGCCGTCAAGGACTCTTCCGAACTCCGTGCCGCCGTCGAGGACGTCCAGGTCGCCCACCGTTACCTCTCGCCATCCCTCTCCCTACGCCCTTACTCCTCACTCAATTCACTGATCGCCCCTTCCGTCTCCCAACAGCCTGACAAAGTCAAATTCCAACTGAGGCTGGGCCAGAGCAAGCCTATATACCAAGCTTTCAACGCCATAAGGAATTCTTCGGACTGGGAAAGCCTCAGCGAGGCACGCAAGCGGATAGTACAAGGTAACATTTCTCTCTTCCAGTGCTGCACCCAAATCACTCTGATCTGGCTTGCTATGGTGTAATGCTGCTATCTGCCTATCTATCCTTCAATACTACTTTCAAACATCCATGCCAATTTGACCACACTTCACGACAGACTACATTTTGATTACTTCCATTTTCCTTTCTTAATAACATTCCTTCTTTCCTTCATCAGCCCAAATAAAGGAAGCTGTTCTCAGTGGAGTCGCGCTTGAGGACGAGCAGAGGGAGAAATTTAATCAAATAGAACAGGTAATCTATTTGTTTGTCGAATGCCAGATTTAATTTCGGTTCAAATGTTACATGCTAGCTTATTTCATACAGTCATTTAGCAACTTGATTCTCTTCTCTCTAGGCAGATGGGTTTAGGTCCTCACATGATATATTTCACCAGATATGCACTTAAAAGTTCTTGTTCTTGCTGTTTATGTTTTGCGCTTCTACGTACGGTTCATTGTTCATTAAACACATTATGTCGATTACCATGAGCAATGCGGCATTTTTGATAGAATATACTTACTTTTTTCTTCCTAATAATTTATCGCAGCTCACTATACATGCTGTTAGTATTCTGATGACTGGCATATTTCTATTAGATCCATTCTTTTCAATTTTTTCCTTTTTTGTTGATGCTCTTTTTTTTTTTCATTTTTGGACTTTTTGCTGATGCACACAAGCTAATGGAATGGTAACTTTGTTTCAGGAGCTTGAAAAGTTGACACAAAAGTTCAGTGAGAATGTGCTGGACGCAACCAAGAAATTTGAGAAATTAATTACTGATAAGAAGGAAATTGATGGGTTACCTGCTACAGCACTTGGCTTAGCAGCACAGACTGCCGTGTCAAAGGTATAAACTATAAACGCCAGTGTAGAACCTTAGAAGTTATCTCCCCTCTATTCTTTACTCTGACAAGCAATTATGTTAGGGTCATGAAAGTGCTACAGCTGAAAATGGACCTTGGATCATCACATTGGATGCACCAAGCTATATTGCTGTTATGCAACATGCTCGGAACAGAGCACTTCGTGAAGAAGTTTATCGTGCTTATCTAACCCGTGCCTCTAGTGGTGACCTTGATAACACTAATATCATCAGTCAAATTCTGAAGTTGAGGCTGGAGAAGGCTAAACTGCTTGGCTATAAGAACTATGCTGAGGTGCTTGCGTCTGTTTTCTTTCAACAATAATGCCATGCAGGTTATTGTTTTGCATTTTTAACTAGTTGTTAATCCTGAAGGTAAGCATGGCTCAGAAAATGGCAACAGTTGACCGAGTAGAAGAGCTTCTTGAGAAACTTCGTGCTGCCTCCTGGGATCATGCTGTTCAAGGTATCGCTAGGCAAATCATTATTTTTACTCCAGTTTTTTTCATACACTGGGAAAAGTCCATATGCATTCATACACCGCTTCTTTTGCATCATGGTTTGTAATTTTGCGTCAAGATGTATTTCTCCTTGATGGTCTTGAACAAATAAAATCATATCCTATATTCCTGTCTCCATCTGCACTCATATTGTAATGCCCTACCTTTCTAATCAACAATTAACAGCCAAAATCAAAATTTTGGCAACATTTCCTCTGTACATGTGGTAGTACTTCCGAGAGTACTTAAACGGAGTTTTCTTCGTCGTCGTCGTTATAAATGCTAGTAACATAGGGGTTAAAATATACTTGCTATGTTTATATTCATGTCTTACTTCTTTTGCAAATGAATTAAAATTGTGATGTTGCTTTTGAATTTAGTCCATTCTAATTCACTTGGGCTATGTTGTTGGTATTATGTTTCATAAAAAAACATAAGAATTGATGCCAATTCACATATATACATATGCACATATGCATTTCATATGGTGATAAAGGCCGGTCACTGTCATCGTGCATGACTCTTTTTTTTATTTTGGCTGTTAATTGTTGATTAGAAAGGTAGGGCGTTACACATACATATCTTATTCTTTTGCGCCATGGTTTGCAATTATGCGTAAAGCTGTATTTCTCCCTGGGATCTTTTGAACAAATAAATCATATCCTATATTCCTGTCTAGTACGATTTTCATCATTTGTACCTTCCTCTCGTGTTATCTCTATATCATCTTCGTCTTCATACTTATCTCTTGTTTGCTTGTTTTTGTTCTTTTTCTCTCTCTCTTGTTTGCTTTTTTGCAGCTACCTATCTTGTCTTAACATTTTTTGTGGCATATTTTTAGGAGTAGGCTGAACATCATTTTAGGTGTGAATATCTTGGTTGTTGATTTCTGTGTGCAGATATGGAAGATCTAAAAGTCTTTGCAAATGGTTCTGGTTCTCCAGAAGCCAATGATCTGGCTCACTGGGATCTAACCTTCTGGAGTGAACGACTGCGGGAATCTAAATATGATATCAACGAGGTTCTTTCTTTGCTCTGTAGATATATTTATATGATTTCTTCTGCAAGCTGATATGCTATTTGCACAGAGCATTGTTTTGATGGCTAGACCATAATGGGTTTCATTCCTTTGTCCATACGCATTTCAAATATTTCCCATGTGTACATTTGCTGAACTCTGTCTTAAAAGGTGCTCCTAGAAAGAAAATTCTGCACATGGTGATGATCGGACATTGATCTAGTTTAGCATTGCTACTGCAGGAAGATCTGCGTCCATACTTTGCACTACCCAAGGTTATGGATGGCCTCTTCAGTCTTGCAAATAAGCTCTTTGGTGTTAGCGTGGAACCTGCAGATGGATTAGCTCCTGTAAGCATTTGTTTTCTTTTCTTCATCAAACTAGATGTTCTTCAGCTATTAACCACTGACTATCTTTTCAGGTTTGGAACAGTGATGTCAAATTTTACTGTGTCAAAGATTCATCAAATAGCCCTGTTGCTTATTTTTACTTTGATCCATATTCGAGACCATCTGAAAAGCGTGGAGGGGCTTGGATGAATGTGGTTTTTTCTCGCAGCCGTGTGCTAGCTCGCAATGGTTTGTCTGCCAGGCTTCCTGTTGCCCACATGGTGTGTAATCAGACCCCACCTGTTGGTGATAAGCCCAGTCTTATGACGTTCCGTGAGGTAAGAAATAGATACAGTTATGGCAATAATCTCCAAAATACCAAGTATTCTATTGAATCAATATTTGGAAAAGTGTATTCTGTAAAATATGAAGGATAAAGCAGTAGTTATCCTGATTATGAGGGTAACAAATTGTTTTGCACATCTCTTTTGTAGGTTGAAACTGTGTTCCATGAATTTGGTCATGCGCTGCAGCATATGCTTACCAAACAAGATGAAGGCTTTGTTGCTGGTATTCGTGGAATAGAATGGGATGCCGTAGAGCTCCCCTCTCAGTTCATGGAAAACTGGTGCTATCACAAGTAAGATGGATCTATATCATTTGGTTTTAACTTGTAGCCTTGAATCTGTCTGGTAAATAGTTGTCATGTTGGTTCCAGGAATACTCTTTTGAGCATTGCAAAGCATTATGAAACCGGTGAACTTCTTCCAGAGGAGATTTATGAAAAGCTTGTTGCTGCAAAGAATTTCCGTGCTGGTACCTTCAGTTTACGTCAGGTATGTCATCTTTTTAATTTTTTCTCTGTTTCTTGTAATTAGTCATGGTCACACACATTGCATAAATACCTGACTTGTGAATGCTGTAGTTCTGTGCTTCTTTTCTGCCTGTGTTTTTATTCTCAAGGGCCAATCCTTGCTATTCCCTCTTCTGCAGATCCGTTTTGCTAGTGTAGATATGGAGTTGCATACAACTTACGATCCAAATGAATCATTGTCCATATATGATGTCGACCGAAGAGTTGCTGAGCGAACGCAGGTTCTTGCTCCTCTTTCAGAGGATAAATTCCTGTGCAGCTTTAGCCATATATTTGCAGGTTTGCAATGCTTTAACCAACATGTACATTCATTCATTTCACCAGAGATCTCACTAACTTTGCTATATACGATC
The DNA here is from genome assembly GCA_000418225.1 of Zizania latifolia. NCBI lineage: Eukaryota > Viridiplantae > Streptophyta > Magnoliopsida > Poales > Poaceae > Zizania > Zizania latifolia. The sequence continues at coordinate 880,881 of KE373246.1, read as the reverse complement.
ATCAGGAGGCTATGCAGCTGGATACTACAGTTACAAGGTAAATTATTGTAACCATTTTAAAAAGCGTTTTTCTCTCCCTAACGTTGTGTTCCTTCTATGTGCCTTATGGCATGCGATTATGCTGAAGCTAGTATGTTCCTTTATGTCGCAGTGGGCTGAAGTATTGTCAGCTGATGCATTCTCAGCATTTGAAGACGCTGGTTTGGATAACGAGAAGGTACTCTTTTTTTAATCCAGCGGAGGTGTTCTGGATGTGTCGATGACTTGTTTAGCGGTCATTTTCTTATAACTTAATTTTTTGTTTGGCCAAATATACCCATGCTCCTCTGAAACAAAGTGCGTGGATAGAATATGCAAAGGATGAAGAATTAATGAGATTGACTCTAGCTATGAGGGAGGCAGAATGAGCATTGTTTTTTTTTTTTGTGTGTGAAATGAATTATTTGGACGCTGAGGAATGGCTGTTTGTGCAGGCAATTGAGGAAACTGGCAGGCGATTCAGAGAAACAGTCCTTGCGCTTGGAGGCGGAAAATCTCCACTCGAGGTTAGGCTCCCTGTGCATACACGCATTTCATAGTACCCCGTCCTGTCGTCAGTTTGAAGAGCAGTACATGGGCCATTCATTTGGAAATAAACGTGCAATGCAGGTCTTTGTTTCTTTCCGCGGACGGGAGCCATCGCCGGAAGCACTGCTCAGGCACAACGGCTTGCTTCCTGTTGCTGCGTAGCTCGAATTCCTTTGCCAAAACGGAGTTTCAGAATTTGATGGATCGGCAGCCGCCTACTATGACAGCATAGACAGTTAGTTGCTGCGCATAAGACTACTACTGCTACTAATAATAATAATATATACGATTATTGCTGCATAGACAGTTACTGGCATGATCATCTGCAAAAGAAGTAATCCACAGTAAGAGAGGAGTATTAGAGAGAGACGGGGGGCAGGACAGCAATGTATACTGTGGAGTCCTTCCTTTTCCGCCTTCATTGTTCATCCAGCTCGGCGGCGGCCTCCATGATCCACGGCTGCGAGCACGACGAATTCGCGGGCGACGCCATACGTCTCCTCTCATTCATGGCCATCCGTGTCCTCTCGTCACCACCTCGTCCCGCTTGCACCGCCCGGCGTAACAGCGGTGTTACGACCTGTGGTCCGCTAGCCACCTTCTTCGCGGTTTCCATACCATGTCGCACGAGTCAGGCCTCGTCGGCATCGCCTGCACCACGCCGTAAGCCGCCGCCATGCTTCCGAATATCTCCCTCGCGCGGCGACCAGCATGGCGCCCCAGGCAACGGCGCTTTTCTCGGGCATTGCATCCAACAGGGCGCGTGCGTCGGGGCAGCGGTGAGGAGAGATGTTCGGTGTAGTAGGTGTTTGGTAGAACTCTAGATTCTAAAATTTAGATTGAATCTGTTTGATAGAACTCTAAATCCTAAAGCTCTCGTAACATTAAAAAATAAAACTAGACATATAAGAGAAGTACGTAATACAATATTACGAAAAGGATTCAGAAATATGATTTTCATTTCTCCTCGACAGCTATCAATTGATAACCAGAAACATGGAAATTTAATGTAATTTTATTCAACTTGACATCCAGCAGTCAGCTTAAGAGAAAATGTGATGTCTCTCATATCCTCAAGTACGCAAATATTTAAGGATCACAGATCTTTTGCTGACAAAATTCCCAATGTTAGAAACTAAACCCATTTGATTAGTCAGGTGTGGCCACGCCCTGGTTAAGCTGAGCAAATCTCATGCCGACCCTCATGGAGTGCTTCAGGAACTTCTCAGCACAGCGGCGGACGCAGGATTCCTCTTGCTTGTCCAGGGTCAGTTTGTTAGGAGCTAAATCATCAGCTGCCCTTTCGTCTGGTTTGCCTCCATCTGCAGCTCTTTGATCTTCTTCCTTGCTGCCTCCAGCTCTCTCTTGGCCACGGCACCACGCTCGATGTCGTCCTGCAGAATAGATAATATTACATGATCACAAGTTCAGTGGCATTTGCGGTTAATTTTTCAGACTTTCCCCAGGCTCGTTTACATACGGGTCGGCCCATCCCAACCACTCACGCTGCGTCGTTGGCTCGTTGCCTTGCCTTGCCTAGTTGGGGTGCCCGAGACGGCCGAAGGGCGGAGGAGGCGATTCCGGTGGGGATGGGCATGGGGAACCCGGTGAACGTGGGGATCGCGGTGCAGGCTGACTGGGAGAACCGCGAGTTCATCTCCAACATCTCCCTCAACGTCCGCCGCCTCTTCGACTTCCTACTTCGATTCGGTTCGCCCTCTTCCCTTCAAACACCTTCCTTACTCTCATCTCATCTCAATTCAATTCCATTCATGTGCCTGCCTGCCTGCCTGTGTAATTTCTCAATCTCAAGCACCCGCATCCTCTGGATCTGCCTCTTTCTTTCTTTCCATTACGAGATCTGCCTTCCTCGTTCCGTACTTGCTTGCCGCCCAATCATGGCAATTCACAGGCCAGGCCCCTTGCTGCCGCTGTGCGCCAAAGGTTCGGTCCATTCACTCTGCCTTCCATTTGCCATTTTCCAGTGTCCCTGCCTCTTCCTCTTGCAGATGTGCTCTACTACACATCACAGCAACTTCCTTGTAATGACGACATGTCCCTGCTTACCAGTCTTGGATCTGACAACAAAGCCTCTTAGTTTTCTAGCACTCTTATTACAATGGTTGCCAACGTCACAACAGAGCAACTAGATTTCACATTCAAACCACCTACTTCAGTTCAAGTGTTATTGGATATAGAGCTTACATTAATCTTTTAGGTTATGAACCCGCTGTAAGATTATTAAATACATGACAGTTTAGCTTCCACTGCCAATATATGCTATTTGCTGTCCGCCACAAGTAATAACTGTGTTTATCTAGCTAGGTATAGTTTCTATGTTAATTCCAATATTGTTGTCTATTCGGATGGGGGATGGGGTTGTTGCTTTTCCAACCTAGATCTGTTTGCTTATACATATGACCAAGATACCATTGTCATAACAAAGCGTGAAAAAACATCATCAAAACTGTGCAAAATGCTTTGTGCTTTGCCTCTGTCCATATATCCATGCGAGTATCCTTGTTGGAACTAGTTATCAGGCACTGCTAACTACCATATCTCATTTAGCCACACATATCGGTGATGAATACTTGCCTCAAACATTTTTTCTGTCATTAGAGCCTGCTTGTTTCTCCTTTTCCTAAAATATCGCAGCCAAATTTGAATTTTGGAATTATAATTGGTTTTGTCTTTATTTTGCCAGCCTTAGATTTAGGAACGTTACGAATAGAAAAAATATTTTTTGTGCAAAGAAGTCAGGCGGCTCCTTTTGCAAAAAAAAAAAAGAAGATAAATAAGCAGGCTCAACACAACACTCCAATAGCATATCGTTACTGGCCCAAAATTTTGAGCTGCATGTTGATTAAGAAATAGGAACTTCATCATCTCAGCAAAACACAGTGGATTGGGTATCTACTTTTGGTGTAAATTCTGATAGGATAGCATGGTCATGCATGCATATTTTTCAACATAGATTATAATAATCTAGCTTATTAGTTAAAAGTGCAAACAAACAGTTAGTTTATTGGACCAAATTATTATAATCTGCAACCTATAATAATAGTAACTGGTGGAACTCAACTTTTTTCAGCTTATTACTCTAAAAAGACTAAAATACGCAATGCTCTTTTGTAGAAATTACTCACTGTTATCTCATACTCAAGCTTAGTCCTTCCACACTTCATTTTGAGGGCAATGCAGTCTTTTACCATCCAAACAGCTTATAGTTTATTTTCCTCCAGATTATTAAAAGCTGCCTTATCATAATTCCCACCTATAAGCAAGCTGGATTACAATAGTCCCAAACTGAAACTAACAGAGCCTTAACCATGCTTACATATGTTTGTATGCATTGGTGCAGAAGCTACAACGAAGAGCAAACTAGCGTCGTTGAATGAGAAGCTGGACATCCTAGAGCGGAAGCTGGAGGTGCTTGAGGTCCAAGTGAGCAGCGCGACAACCAATCCTTCTGTTTTCACCTAGAAAATACACATTAAGGGCCTGTTTGATTTCACATAAGTAGTGCCTTCGATTTGTGTTTGTGTATGCACTGCCGTGTAAGGCACTGGTGTTATGGTTCCACTCATTCCGTGTGCAATTGAGATGTGTTTTTCAAGTTTTTGGCCTGTGGAATTAACTGAGTGTTGACTGCAATGTTGCTGGCTTGCTTGATCCTGGAGTTTGCAATTTTTTCCTTGTAAAACTATTACTTGTTATGAACTTGTGCACGCAGTTGGACTGGTCGAACTTCGGTTCGTCTGCTAGTCCAGTCCAGTGAAGAATGGCTAACTGATGCGTCCACGTTTCCCTCTTCAATTTGCTTCTGTAACAGAACATTGAAATACGTGTGAGATGAGACTGTCAAGTTAATAACTAGGGGAAGTAATCCAGGTTTTTTTCTTTAATTTGAAAGAGAAAAATCTGTTGGGCAGAGCGCTGTTATAATTCAGAAATATACAATCAAAATCGGAACCTGGGAATAAAGAGAGGCAGGAGTTTATTGAGGAAACAAATGTAGTGGTGCTGGAGTTTAAAACCCCCTCCCAAGTCCCAATCACTCAACTGTGTCTCTCCAGGGACCTCTGGGCTGGTTCTCTAGCTGCTGCTGCTGCTGCTTCTCCCAGAGTCCCGCTTGTCTCGTGTGGCACTGGCACAAGATGAATCATCCTCAGGCTGTAGGTGGCGACGGAAGACTGACATGCAAGTCTCCCGATCAGCTGGTTTGCTTTGTTTAGGAATGAAAATCAGAGTTATTACCATGTCGTTAAGCTCCATTATTTTGCAGGCTAGGTAGACGGATAAGATGAAAACAAAATTAGGATAGAAATAAAAAAATGAAATTAGTATAGTGGTAGGGGCATTCCGAGAATTGAACTGGCACCCTAAGCGAGCACCATACCAAGTGCCCTTTCTTGTGAATGGCGAAATTAACAAAATATAGATGGTGACGCAGATGATGAATGTGCGTGCTGTCGAGCAGCATCGAGCCCCAGATATGTCAGCGAGCTGCTGCTGGTGGTGATAGGAGATACCATCTCTGCTGCAAGGGGCAGCAGCAGGTAGCTAGTGGCCACGAGAAGCAGCAGCAAGGGCAGCAGAAGAAGTAATGTGGTGGCTGGAGCGGGTGGACGGGTGGTGGGGAGAGCCGAGGACGCAGCGTTGAGCGAGCGGAGCTGATGAGGAGCAAGTACGACGTGACGCTGATAAAGGAGGAGCCTGCTTACGTACTCTCTCCGTCGTACGTCACTGCCTAATTACATGGGTGGATGGCTACAGATTAACGAACGGAACACTCCATGATCCTTCTTCATCTAACCATGTACGTAGTACTATTGCTCGCTTCACCTCAACGATCGATCATATTCATATCACACTTGAAGAAGAATGAGTACACTACGTACTCACTCCATTACGTCATTATCTTGCTAATTTGAGTTGCATCGCCAAATTGAGTAAGCTCCTTGTGCGCCTTCTCTCCACCCAGACCCAATCGCAGTCCCTGTCCTCAAGTCTTCCATTCGCTACGCCGCCCACACCCAGGACACCCTAGCCGGCCTCTCCCACCCCGCATTCCTCGCCGACCGCCCCCTCTTCGCCCTCTCCGTCCGCCGCGACCTCGCCTCCCTCCTCGCGTCCCACCCCTCCGAGGGCTTCCTCATCCGCCTCATCTCCCTCTACTCTGCCGCCAGCATGCCCGGCCATTCGCTCTCCACCTTCCACATCGTCACGACAGCCCACTCCGCCTACGACGACACGACAGCCGCCTCTACGGCCGCGCCGTCCACGCCTTCCGCACCCTGCCCGCTAAGTCCCTCGTTGCCACTGGTGACGTCGGCTCCGCCCGCGCTCTGTTGGATGAAACGCCTGCCAAGGCCGGCGCCCGGCGTGGAGGCGGACAACGAGATCCTCAAGTCAAGGGTTATCCCAACAAAGCCGATTACGAAGCCTTTGACCAATTGCTCAAGGGCAACACCACTGGTGGCCGTGGGTGAAGCCCAATGTCGGCACCTACAACCTCCGGATGGCTGCACTGTGGTCCAAAGGGAGGAGGAGCTTTGATGGCAACGCAAAGGGGAGAGGGGGAGGTCGGCGCTGTTGAAGACGATGAGGCCCAAACATTATGCTTGCTGCAGCAGCCAACAAGGGGAAGGCCAAACATGACTGCAAAGCATAGGAGCCTGCTGCTAAGAAAGCGTTGTCTCATCTTGATGTCTTTTGTCTCTACCACTTCATTCGGCTTACCACAAAAGCTTGATTACTTTTTTCATCAGGTATTTTCACTCTCGACAAACAGGACTACTACTCTGTGGTTCCATCTGACTTTGAATGATCACATATGTATATATGATGCAGCTCTTTCTGGTTCTTTATACCAATTTATATATGTTGTCTTTTAAAACTTGGTGCATCTCAAATCCTTCATATGTGAACAATCCAAATGAGATTCAAACGACCTAGCCGGTCACTAATATAGTTATCGGATGAAGCTGCTCTATGCACTGTTTGGTTACTTGGAATCCATCTTCTGCAAGCAATTTTGCTTGCCTGAACAATGATGCCACAGAAATCTGTCTTGTGGATGTACACGTTTATTATCCTCTACACTTTGTTTTGGCCAGTTGAAATACAAGATGCTGTTACGAGTGATCGCGTGACATGACTTCGGCTGTGTGGAGTGCTGGGGTCGCTCCGGTTGCAAGAAATATCTTCAATTGCCGACTTACCAGTTACGGCAACTAGTTCCTCAAGTTGACAACTGACATGAATGGTGCGCAAGTTGCATGAACTGACATGAATGATACCTAAGTTGCATCTCACAGACGCTGAGGTGCGTCCACCTGTGTTGATGGGATTTGTGCAGAGGTGTCTGCTGGCGTCCCTGTTGGTGTTAGTTTTGAGTGGACAAGAGCATCTCCAGCAAATGTCCTATATGATTTTCTATAGTTAAATTTAGGGTATTTGCTGCAAAAATCATCCTTTAGCAGATTCTCTATCTCATCCTCTACCCTATCTCATTCCCTACTTCTCTCTCCTCATCCCCCAAATATGCGGTACTCTCTCTCATCCCCCTATCTAGTTCGTCGCGCGGCCTTCCCCGCTCGCGCCTTGATCACCGTCCAGCGCCTGCTGGCCCGAGCGCCCGCCGCCCACCGCAGCCTGCCGGCCCTGACTCCAGCGCCCATCACCCTCTGTCGCCTGCCGCCCGTCGCCTTGATCGAAGCGTCGCCCATCGCCGTCCGCCACCTGCTAGCCCCGATCGAAGCGCCGTCCGCCTTCTACCGGCCCGAGTGTCCGCCACCCTTCGTCACCTGCCGCCCACCGCCTTGACCGAAGCGTCGCCCGTCGCCGTCCGCCGCCTGGCGACCCCCAGTCGCCGCCGTCCTTGAAGACACCGTCGGCCTCCTGCGCCCTCCGCCGTCAAGCTCTCGGAGACCGTTGGAAATATAACCGTTGAAATTTTTACCGTTAGATAATAATAAAAAAGAGGATTCAAAAATATAGGGAATGAGTTTTAGGGAAGCTGTCGAAGACCGAAGCTGTATAGGAACGAAATCTTTTAGGATCATTTTCTATATGAGAGGTATAGGGGATGAGTTTTAGGGAAATTGCTGGAGTTGCTCTAACATGGAGCCACTGATAAACCCTTTTTCCCCAGTGCCTCCTTTTCTTTTCTTTTTTTTTTTACTTTACATGTATGCTGCTGCAAAAAAGGGGGGGCTTTTACCTGACCTGTATGGCTGTGTTCCGTTTCCGACGCCACGCGTATGTATAGCGTAATCCATGTGCATTCATATAGCATAATCTGTGCATGTTGGAGGTGATCTACCAGTTAGTAAGTGGTGAGCGTAACCGGCGGCAAGCTGCTCTGCTAGTTTGCCCCTACTAACAAAGAATTACAGCAAAGTGCTCTGGATGTGCAGGTTTGCTTCCTTTCCTTTGCTTTACTTCATGTGCTATTAGCCTTGACAGTAACCTTACATTACTTGTTCCTAAAACAACAGGAACTTTACTATCTGCAAGTTATGCATCAAGATTGTTTCCAATTTATATCTGGCGTTTGCATTGATTACATCGTACATGCTGCTGCATAGCGACTTGCTTTTTCCAAGATAGAATCCAGCGCAACAATAGTAGTTTCGGGGATCCGTGGATAATATGATCTGTGTGCGGGTGGCTTTGGTTCGGATTGTTCATTGCTGCACCCAATGCGATGCAATTGCTTTGCTGCTTCTTTAATTTCCAGGCGAATCCGGAAGCAACACATACGTACGTACGGCACAGCAATACATGTTACGACGATCACAACTATCATGAAGGATCTTTTATTGAAATCCAGAACATGATGAAAATTCTCAACTCTGAAATCTTATGCAGAGGATGAACATGTGTAAACTGTGTTGTTAGATCATAGTTGTGATATACCTTGTGGATCGAAGATGATCAATGAGTAAACAGGCAGATTAAATTAATATGTAAGGGCGTAGCGTAAGAAGAGATGAGAGGGATGGAGTGGTGGCCTGGCCTGCTGGTTAGATGCTGTGCTCACCGGCGGCGGCCTGCTCCTGCTTTTCCTCCTGGAGATGAAAGGCCTGCAGGGA
>KE373246.1:823018-866562 GCA_000418225.1 Zizania latifolia | reverse complement strand
GGTGGCCTCATGCTGAAAAAAGTCATTGAAATGGTATATTTCAAAGCTTCATTCTCAGGCTTCCTGGTATTTATTAATGATATTGTTGTAACTTTGAGAAATTATGCTTTACGGTAGATTGCACTCTTCATTGTAGCTACACATGGCAGTTGAATTTGATTATTGTCAGATAATGACACTATTTTTTTCTCTAAATTTAAGCTTTTTCTTGGAAGTTACTTTATTTATTTCTGTCTGGTTTACTATTTAATAGGGAGCCCTGATGATAGATTATCCAACTGGAATGTACTACTTAGCAGATAACTGCCACTATTAGGAGTGCTTTTAGCAGCAATGGCACACTCTTGTGAAATGAATATATGTCTGAAGCAGTACGGTGTATTTCACACGGTATATATAACAAAAAAATGAATTATGGTGATATAAACTATGTGCCATCTTTACTACAAGTGAACTTGCAAGTCATTTCTTCTGTAGTTGTTTGCTCCCCCAGTCCATTCAGATGGCACCAACAAGCATACCAACTCCTATCATTCTTTTGCAAGTCATTTCAGGCAAGATGCACCATCTGCAATGGAGAAGTTGATCCGGCCACCTTGTTTCCTAATCTCGGTATGTCTCTGTCAATTATTTTTTCTTCAATGAAACTGGCATTAGATATATTTCACCTGCTCACTTACAGTTCTTAGTATTGGATATAATAGCTTTAAGAGCAGTAGCAACAGTGGTCAAGATGGAAGATGATAGGAGACTGTATCATAATGCTGCTCTCCGCAAACGCAGGAAAGAAGTGACTGAGCATATGGATGTGCTGAAGAGAACTGGAGGTAGCAAAGTAGGTAACTCGGTGAACTTGCCTCAAGTAATTGATAACCCTGTGCAAGGATTTGAATAATTATTCAATTGTTTTGTCAGGACAATGATGAGCTGGTGTTGGATGGTGAAAACTCTATGGCACTCAGGGGTGTTCAGTATCCATTTGTAGTGAGCGAGAGAGTCCTGATCGTGGTACATTGAGCACATTGCTTTGCACTGGTAAGAAATAAAGAAGCATGAAGGGCAGAATTCTTATCACTGAGCGTTTGCAGGGAAACAGAAGGACGCCTGATAAATTTGTTGGGAAAGAGGCAGTTATCACATCACAGTGCTTGAATGGATGGTGAGCCCGTTTGAATCACTTTGAAAAACTGATGGCATTGATTTCAAGTTGTTCTAACTAGAGCTAGTACATGTGAACCGCAGGTATCTTGTGAAGACGGTTGATAGCGGGGAGAGCATCCGGCTGCAGTATCGGTCACTGAAGAAAGTGACGGAGCTGCAGCTGCAGTCAGAGATGAGGTTGCAGCCACTGACTTTTCTGCAGAGCAAATACCCCAGCTGCAGCTGACAATCACCCAAAAATCAGGGGAGCAGAGTAGTAGCGCATCGCCACCCCCACATTCCCACCCTAGTAGAGGAAGCTACTGTAGAGTTGTAAGCACTAGTTTAATTTGGTTTGACTAGCGATGTGTGCAACCTTTATGTCATTGAAAGGAGAAATCTGGCCCGTATGTAAGGAGTTCCAAGCCAAACTGACTCATCTCTTCTACTGCAGTTAGTCTGGATCATTTTTTCTTTCTTTGTACAGAGGATCCAAATGTTGATGTGTATGGCTTTGGCTTTGTAAGAATCAAGAATTCAGGATGCAGCAGCAGGCTGTCACGTCAGTACTTCGTCAATACACACAGAACAGTCTAACTCCTGTACGTGTTTGTCGGCGCCCCTCGCGACTCCGCATCCCCTCCGGCGCTCGGCCGCTGCCGCCCGCAGAACATCCCCGATTCCCCGGCGACCTCTTCATCGGTGAGCTCTGCCCTTTTGCATGTTCTCTCTCTCCCCCCTTTTTGTGAATGGACCACCTTTTTATTTTGGATATTGAGGAACCTCTAATTACTTACCTTACAGGGATGATGTAGCAGATCACAGGAAGTGGGCTGAGCGGCTAAAATGTGAGAGGATTATCCACTCTGGTGATGTACTTTATAACCTGCAGTCCAGATATCATTCCTGGTGGATGCGCATTGAGTACTCGATCAACACTTGCTGTACTAACCTGCATTCCGGATATTATTAGCAACGTGCGATTCATAGTAATAGTGTCACACGGAATCATCATGCCTTGAGGTGAGTAAGAATATCAATACCTAGGGAATCTTCGGGTCTGCTGCTACTTCAACCCATAGCAGTAATTGCAGTTCAGGCATTCTTAAAGTATTTTTATAGCTAGTTTATTGAGGAGGAATCTCATAACTAACGATTTTGAAGACTCATAATTCAAGTGGATAAAACTTAATTTCAGTGTCGGAATAGGTGACATTTTGAACCATAATGTTTTGGAACATAGAGGACAGTTAATGTCATAGTTTGCATTACATGAACATGACGTAGAGCCCAAGTTACTTGTTTCTCATGTGAATGTTGTTGTCATGGGCTGTAGGCAAGGGCTGCCACGTGAACAGTACCTATGAGTACTGTAGCCATTAGGATTATGTTAGTTATTTCTTTAAAATAGCAGATTAGATTAGATTAGTATGACAGTTGCGCTCACATAATGCGACAACCATGACGATGCAGGTATAGAGGATGGTAGTATGGTACTGTAGATGTTGAGCGGAAGCTTACTGGAAATGGCCCGTGGAACATTGGAGCTGATTTTGAACGTATCCATACCCCAGACCATACCAAAGTAAGACGTTCGACTCAATAGAATAGTAGTTACTTGTAGCCTTCAGTATGGAAGGATTTTTTGGATTGGATGAAGCATTATTAAACATACAACAATAAACAAAGGGGTAGCATGGCTCAGATTAAGATAGTGCACTACTGTTGCACATTAAAGTTGTGATTGGTTCAAATTTTTCAACCAGCTTCTGGTTTAGAAGCTGAAGGCTGAACTAAACAGGTTTAGGGACAAACTAGCTTCTTCAAAAGCTGCAATTTTTTCCTATACAAATTGAAGAAGCTGTGAAAGTTACTCCCGTCCCAACTTTCACAGCTTTTCAGTCCAAACTTCACAAAAATTACCTATCATACCATTGAAAGTTTGAAAAATTGATTTTTCACCCTAACTTACAACTTCTCAGTTTTTTCATAGCTTACAGTTCACAGCAGCTTTTCCACAGCCCATAATTCACAGTAACTTTTTCAAAATCTACAGCTCAACCAAATACACCCTAGATTAGATTGGATTATCACCATGACACCATGTCATGTCCCAAATGACTAGTCGCCGACCCGTGCATTGCACGGCCTATTGTTATTAATACTGTAAATATTTAAATTTTAATCACATGTTGAGCACGTATTGTTATATTTTTATGTAAACTTTTTTTAAAATTTACAAGAAGAATAGTTTTATTTTATTTATAGTTCCAAAAAATGAAAATTGGTAATTATAAACACATATATACTCTATCCTAATTTTTATTTTGTTTTCTATTTTCTTAATTTGATAGTTTTGATGCCTCAACTATAGCTTTTCACAATTTAATAGTATTGAAATTCGTAATCCGTGTTATACTATAGAGTCTCAATATGTCCTTTTTCATGATATTTAATAATTTTGAAATTTATAATTAATAAATATCGGGTTGTACTTAGTTTGAAATATTTTTTATGATTTAATAATTTAAAATTAGTAATTAATAAATGTCGAGTTGTATTTAGGTTGGTATCTTAGGTACATATTTTTATTATTTAATAATTCTAAAGTTTTTAATTAATAAAAATGAGTTATACTCTATATGGAGTCTCAATTGTAGCCTTTTTCACTATTTAATAATTACGAAATTCATAATTAATAAATATCAAGTTTTACTTGGTTGGAGATAGAATACAATAGATAGGCGTTTTAGTTCACAAAGCCCAACATGTAGAATCATTGTAGGATGCATGGCTATGATTGTATAACTTATCTAATCAACGGTCCGATCTTTTTGGTTTACATGAGAGCTCTCTCAGAGTTCCCAATTAGTATGATATTAGATGGAACGGGTCCAAAGCCCCTAAACTGAGATTTGGACAAGCAAGACAACTGGTAGTAATTGATGGCAGCAATGTTCCATTTTCTGTAACAAACACTTGACACCATCCTAATGTTCTTCAACACATCTAGGGTTCCGTCATTAAAAACCAGTTTTGCAGGGTTCGGTCTGCTTGTTTTACAAACCATTGAAGGCCCATTTCAGACAATGTTGCAAAATCAGAAGAATCTGATTATTTATATCTCTTTCTTATCTACAGCAAGCAATCAGGTATAATCCTCCCTAGACTTCCTGCGTCACTGAAGATAACTGCGTAATTTTACCATTAGTTCCGGACTAATCCATCTGTTGCACAAACTTGTAGTAGATCTGCAACTGGAGAGCATGAGAAAATTATTGAAGTTCTACTTCCAGTGGTTTTTATGTGGTATGTGATCATTATAGCATCGTGGATAGAATATAAGTAACCAAAATTCGATTGGTTTTGTAATCCGTGTCATACCTTTTCTTTTAGTTATCAAAACATGCCTTTTTCGATGATGGGAAATATCCCAGCTTCTGCACCGTGGACGCTTATATTTATGATTTATGATTTATGATTATACTGTTGTTCGTTTTCTTCGGTGCAAAAAATAGTGCGTAGCTGCTTCACGTTGGTTTTGCACTGGGCACTGATTGTTACCTTTTCCTTCTCCTTCTCCAGGACATGGCTATCGAATCCGGTATAAAGATGTACATGCCAAAGATTCCCTCATAGCTAAGAGCACTTACAATAGAGAGTGGTTTTAAACCGTGGTTCTAGAAAAAAAAGCAAGCCACCTGGGATCGGAATATCTCAGGCCACAGGTGCTTCAATGGAGGCAGCGCACACGCCATAGATTTTCAACTTTTGCAAACGGAGGGAGACTGCAGCCGGAGCAAACGGAGCACCTTTTCAACTTTTGCAGGATGGAACTACCGTAGCTTCTGCAAGCCATCCCTTCTTGCCTGAAGCCACTTTTCTAGCTGAGCTGGAGCCTCAGATCCAACGTGGCTAGCTGAAGCTACTGTTCAGGCTGTAGCATTGTAAATGCCCTAAAGGAGCATGTTACAATCTCTCTACCTTTTGTGTTTATAAATAAAGGGGCCAGGAGAAAATGTAGTTGCTATTGTGTCAACAAGAGTGACACTTCATGTCCATAGAGATTCAAGAAAAAGTTGATGCTACTTTCGATAGCTTTTTATTTCAATGGCACGCACTTATGTCCTTGTTTCTTTCTTTCTTTTTTGTGACCGTTTGTCGAAGCACACAATGCCTTCAGTACGTTTGATATAATACCAAGTTGAAAATGTTATTGATGCTCAAGAATCTGTAACTTGTCCAAAAAATGTTTTTGCATCTTGCTGTCCAGAAATATTTGTTGCAAATGAACACTAACTATTAATGGCTGAACCTTTACAGACAACTCAAAATGATCGAAGTAACAGACGCAGTGGGAACTAATTTCAGCGTATAATCACGTGTTCTTAATGATATGAATGAACAAAATTGCCCTCTCCTCGCAGTTACAACTCCTGGCACCAGTCCACAAAAAGAATGCTGTCCCATTCTTCATGGTACAGAAGAATTAAAAGAAGTAAGAAAATGCAAAACCCAAAAGCTCCCGCTGTATACTCTTTAGTGTTACATTAGGTACAAAACTGAGCCAGAGAATTCCTCTCTGTTAGAGCAATGCTTCCAAGTATTCGTCCACGTATGCCAAGCATGGCCAATGATCGGTTCTTATCCTGACCAATGTGGAGGCACAACCTACTTCCATCAAAAAGAGGAGGTGATACCTGGGTGGTAGAAATATTAGGACACGCACAACACCCATATCCCTCTTGCTTAGGTGGCCATAACTCTCTGCACCAACTTCGTCAATTCGCTGAAGCACAAGGTTGGTGTCCACCGTGTAAGGAACCAACGCATCAGCACCAACACTAGGAGCTGATTCACTTTCTTCCCACACAATGTTCTTAATAACACCATTGCCTCTTAGGATGGTAACAAGTGAATCTCCAGAGATACTGACAACAAAGGGAGCCAGGTATCTTTCAATAGCTCTAATCAAAACCTTTGGAGTCACCTCAAGGAGCTTGACCGATCGTGTTCCATTAATCGCAGCTGACCCTTTCCCTCCTTTCAAAGAGAAGGTCTCCCGACCTGTGTTAGAACAACTGCTGCAGGCCTCCCATAGAGCTTGAAACAGATCCTGATAGTACTCAGCTACACTCTCGTTCAGAATGTCAGGAGGTACACTGGCCTTCAGAAACATGTCCTCAATTCCAACTGTAATGGGTTGAATGGACCCAGATATGACCTGACAATTCTCTGTGTTGGCTGCAATGACAACATCAATAAGACCAGGTGATGGTTCTCGAGGCTCTAATTCTATCACTACTGAAGCACAATAATTTGATTCTACCTGGTGACTGTTATCTAACAGCACAATATCCATACCAGAACCTGGAGGTTCACCTAGAAGGAAAGGTACATGACATGAAGGAATTTTCCCAAACTGTGCACTTGATGAAAAGGTAATTGTCACTGCATAAAGGGCAGGCAACCCATCGACCCCGTCTGAATCTGAAACTAGCAAATCAGACCCCCAAGCATGGTTAAATGTCTCTGCGTCGAACCCAAATGTGCAAGGTATTCTTATTTTGAGACCAGATGAGTGGGTGTAGTCAGGAATGCACGAAAAGTGCCTCCTAAGGATTTCCAGTGTTTCAGCACCCTTAGAATCCATCACACGCAGTGCTTCTTGTGTGTAGCCAATTCTCTCGACAGTAGTTTGTGGTGTCTTTTCTTGCTCTCGAGGAGTTGAGCTTACATCCTGTATACTTAGAATGTAACCAGATGCTCCACTCTGAATGCTTAAGTTAGGCAATGTGAGGGCCCAAGATTGCTTCACAACCAATGGCACAACTCTTTCGAGATGAATGTAAGATGCCAAACCAGGCATGTTCTTAAGATCTTGAGCAGGACGTGGTGATGGGACATCGAACAAGGAACCTGGATGAGAGGGTGTGACACCAGCAGGTTGCTCTCCGATTCCCATGAGATGCCTCAATTTCTTCCCAGGAATGCAAGACAGCATCCGTAAACATATCCTGGATGAATAATTTGAACCAGTGAGAAGGTAATGAAAAAATTGCTATCACAAACCAATATTAGAAACTCAGAATGCCTACCTTGCATGGTCCCGGACCTCCAGGTCAGGGAAGGACTCGATGGTTAGTACAAGTAGGTGTGAGAGGGGAAGAAAGATACGGGAGCTGTGATGGTGCTTCAGCATGACACGACAAATGCCCACAACCTTGCTGCCCTGAGACCACGATTTCAGTTCTGTCTCTGGGTCATGCTTCTTGGCAAGAGAAACCATCTGCTTGGTGAGCAACTCTATCAGCCGGAGCTGAGGTACTGTCTCATTCTCTGCAATCTTCTCAAAGAGAGGGTAGTACGATGCTAGCTGGTAGCCTGGTTCAAGCCTTGGGAGCAGATACTCATCAAGTGTTCGGAGCAACTGCTCCCCTGCCCACCGATGCATGTTGCACGCTAGAAGACGGTTGATGAAATCAGCAATTACTGGGACTAAGCCCCGATGTTCTGATGTCAGGTCAACCAGCATAGCCTGCACACATAGCACCTAGAAACTTAAGAGTCGGTAAATTTCAATACACTGGAACATAATTAGGGTTCTTTCAAGTTGATGGATGCTCCTATCATTAATATTTCTCTCAATAGATATCTACCTGTAAATGGTGGAAGATAGTAGAATTCAGGAGCTCACCAGCTCCGGAGCAACCCAAGCCATCAGTATTGTGAGGGGCAGCAGCAACCAAGATCCCATGCAGCGCACGGAATGCCACACCTGTCTCAGCACTCCATCCTGGGAGCCACCTGAAGGCTGAAATGCAAGCCAAGCCATCGTCAACAAGCCCAATTGTCTGCTCCACATCTTTGGCTCCTTCAATCTTGTCACCAGCAGCAACAAGACCTAGGCAATCTAGCTTCTTGGCCTTGAGTGCGAGGGGGTCAAAAACACCAGGATAAAACCATTTGACCAGCCCAGGCACTGCATATCTGAACTTTCCAGAGCCAAGCAGCCAATGTAATGCCAGCAACCGCGCTGCAAGAGGCCGGTGTGCCTCACGAGCAGCCAAAGCTAGACGGCGTGCCATTTTACGCTCATCTTCGGCCCCAAAGGCATCTGGAAACTGGACGAACAGTGTGAGGATCGAGTGCAGAAGCATCAGGCTGGAGGAATGCGCCATCCCGCCAAACTGAACCTTGACATGTGCTGCGATCGCTGGCGCCCACCCCACGACAGCTGACGACAGCTCTGCAAGGATGGCCGCCATCTCCATAGCCGCAGCAGGTGTGAGGACCTGCGGCCTCTCCATGAGCAAAGCGAGAACCTTCCTTATGTCCCTCAAATTAACCTCGGAAGGGGGCAAGGGCTCACCAGGAGCGGGCGCAGGCGAGGAGAGGTGCGTGGGCACACAAAACGGGGTTGGCGGCCCGGACACCGCCAAGATCGAGGTGCTCGAACCCAGCCTCCCGAGGCGGACGACCTGGCGGGCGGCGGAGGCTAGGAGGAGTAGGTAGGACTGGGCGGCTGGCGAGCGTTCGGCGGCGGCGAGAGCGTAGAAGTGGCCGAGGACGTCAGCGAGGAGGCCCGGGAGCGCGGCGTCCAGCGCGCGCAGCGCGTCGCAGGCGAGGGCGCGGGCGGCGCGGTCGGGGGCGTGGTTGGGGCGGTTGGCCGAAGCGAGCAGCGCGTTGACGATTCCGGAGAGGGGTTCTAGGTGGTCGGTGGAGACGGGGGCGGAGAGGGCGGAGGCGAATGCGGAGGTGACGGTGACGAGGAGGTGGTCGTGGAGAGGGTGGTCGGAGGGGAAGGAGAGCAGGGAGCTGAGGAGGAGGGGAAGGTGGGAAGGGGTGGGAGGGAGGAGGTGGTCTTCAAGGAAGGAGAGGAGGAGGGGCCTGAGATGGGAGGGGAGGTCGCGGCGGGGGAGGGAGGAGAGGGCGAGGTCGAGAAGGGGAAGGTGGAGCCATCGATCGCGGCGGGGGGAGGAGAAGTCGTCGATGAGCTGCTCCCAGTCCTGCGGCGAGAGGGAGACGGCGCCAGGTGCAGGGGGCCTGAGTGGGGGCGGCCGGTCCATCGCCGGCGCGGCGAGCGGAGGAGGGGAGGGGAGGAGAGATGCGGCGGCCTTTGTCTCCTTCGTCTGCTCTGTCAGACTTTCAGATGGAGATTGCAGAGTTGCTCTCCGCCTCTTCTTTATTTTTTGTTGATCGCCCTTGAAAAAAACGCATAATACTATTCTATGCGCCTATTTTCCATTTTCTTTGGAAGAAGGGGAAAAACGAAATCACATGTAGGCTGTAGCTATGTAGAAAGCAGAACGGGCGGACAAAATTAACCAAGACTAAAAACGAATTAAAAACATCAAGACGAAAAAAACCCAAACAAATAAAAATTGGCCATCAACTCGATTCTGCAATAACATGATCATATCTTACTCGGTTAATTCGTCATCAATTTCCTTGAACCAAATTCACTGAATTACTCTCCAGTTGTTGCGGGCGTACAACTGCGATGCTCCTAAGGGCATTTCTAACCCTCTACGTCTGTCCATGATATTAAATAGGCTGCCATGTAAGCTGATGTGGCAAGCAAGTTAATGAGAAGAGAGAAAAAATTATGAAAACTAGGTCTCATGCAAGAAATCAACTCTTTACGAGAACAAAAAAACAAAGAAGGAGATTGAAAGAGAAAGGAGAGAGAAAATAGATGATTGGATGAAAATATTTTTGAAAGAAATTATCCATTAAGAAAGTGATGTCTTACTCTCTCTTTCATCTAAAACACCACTCATAGACGCTATGGGTTGGGATTGCCCTAATCAGGTGAATATGAACCTGACATGCATAGCTGGAAGTGAGAGCATAGGTCTATAGGCAGCAGCTACCGTACTCACGCAACAATATCCGTCGATCGTTGCAGACAGAGGAAGGGCATGATGACAACAATGACGGTGCTAGGTATGTGGTGCCCAAAACAAACCTATTTTTTATTAGGGTTTAGGTATGGACTAAAATTCTTACACATAAGTATATTAATAGATAAAAAGATATACATATCGGTTTTGCGGGTACGAGTATGGTATTAAGGCGTCTGAAAGTATATGTATACCTATATATATATATAATTTAGCTCATCACACAGTCCGTATATAACACAAGACATCTATTTGCGTTTTGTCACTGCATATATTTATATTTGTCATGTATTTATAAATTTATTATGTGATCATATTCATTTGCCATATAGTTTAATATTATATAATATATTAACGATGTTACATATGTACTTGGTATGGACAACTCGATGAATACCTGTTATCCGTAGTATGGGTGTGAAGTTATACCCATACATATGTATGAGTTATCATAATTTACATGATATAAGAGTTATAGATGAGCGATAACTATTGGATATAAACCTAGTCCTCACCATATCCCTCACCGAATCCCCTACGTGGCTACACCCCCTCTCCTCCCGATGACAATAAGTCTCATCCTCCGTCCATTCCTCCTCCCGATGGTCAATGTTTGGTCATCTAGATCCCCCTAGTCCCCTCTCCTACGCAATGTTGTGATGGCCACACCACCTACAGTCTTGTTTTAACCGCTCTACTACCAGAATCACATGAGAGAAATATTTTTGGTCATGATTGAAGACCGGACCGAATTTTCAGGGTGACCAAAAATTTAGGTATAAGTTTGGGTAGTAGACTTAATTTTCTTCGTGCTGAAATAATCGGACCGACTTTCTAAATATTTCCTATGTACTAAAAAATACTTTTATTTTTACCTCTTTATTTACCTTGAATATCCTTTATTAAGAGTTACTCTTAGATGTAAGCCTCAATTTTAAGAAAATTTAATCTTTCAATGCCACACAGCTGACTTGTAAATTTTATTTCTAAAATAAAGTTGTAGGAGTAGAAGAGACAATAGTCAATGGTGTGAAGTGGTGGGCGGTGGGGTGTGGTTCCGTGGCTTCTCCCTCCTCCTCCGTGGCGTTGCAGAGTTTCAGGCCACCACCAACCCGAACCATTGCTGTTGCCTCCTCCATATCTTTTCTCCGACGACGGGCGGGGCTGGCCACACGCTCTCCCCACCTCCGCCGGATGTCGGTGGATCCCGATGCTTACCCCCTCCGCCGGCACCCTGCCGCCCCCTTCCCTCTCCTCCGCCGCTAGCGCTTCCTCCGCCTCCTGCTTCCTCCCCTCCCTCCCCCCTCTCCGCATCCACCGATGCCGCTGCCTTCCCACCCTCAAGGCCGCCGCGTCCTTTCCGCCCAGCCGCCCGGCCCCGCTCTCCGCCAACAACCTCCCGCCCCAAACCCCCGATGTGTCGGAGCTCGTCCAGCTCGCGCCTCCCACCTCCACCTTCGCGCCTGGAAGCTACCGTGGGGAGGACCCCCTCGTCTCCAAGCTCCGCACCCAGCTCGGTGTCATCCATCCGCTCCCCGCCCCGCCCGTCAGCCGCTCCGTCGTCGGCCTCTTCGCCGTCTTCTTCTTCGTCGGCGCCGCCTTCGACAAGCTCTGGACCATGCGCAAGCGCCGCCGCGCCGAGCGCGAGGTCAAGGTCAACGGCACATGGCCGCAGGTGCCCACCTCCAGCTTCTCGCTCTTCCTCGAGGAGAAGGACCTGCAGCGCAAGGAGTCCGTCGAGTGGGTCAACATGGTGCTCGGCAAACTATGGAAGGTTTACCGCCCAGGCATCGAGAATTGGATCGTCGGCTTGCTGCAGCCCGTCATCGACAACCTCCAGAAGCCCGATTATGTCAACCGCGTCGAGATCAGACAGTTCTACCTAGGCGAGGAGCCGCTTTCCGTCAGGAACGTCGAGCGCCGCACCTCACGCCGGGCCAACGATCTGCAGTGAGTTCTCTTCTCCCTCGTATTCTTTTACTACCGGATTCCCCCTTGAAGCAACAATCGGGGAAAGATTGTTTACTTAGTCTGCTCGCTTACTTTGGTCTGGGATTACTCTAGACTTCTAGTTACCACTTAACAAACCATACCACATAGCACGATAGTAGGATTAGTGTCACCATGAAACTAAATGCAGGGTGACTACTCCAGCATCTTAATTCTTATTACTACACTCTATGGTGTGAGGCTGTGAGCATGTATCTGCTAGTGTAAAAGATGTTTGTGCTATTTTACTTTGTAAGTCGTTTATATATCATGATTAACTCTTGGAGAACAAAAGGCAGCGAGTAACTCCTGTATTTCAGGTACCAAATTGGCCTCCGTTATACCGGTGGAGCTCGCATGGCATTGGCCCTCTCCTTAAAGTTTAGTGCTGTACCGGTCGTTGTGCCAGTATGGGTTCGAGATTTTGATATTGATGGGGAATTGTGGGTTAAACTGAGGCTTATACCAACAGAACCATGGGTGGGAGCTGTATCTTGGGCATTTGTATCTCTCCCAAAGATTAAGTTTGAGCTGTCACTGTTCCGGCTTTTCAATCTTATGGGTATTCACTTACTTACCCAATCTTACTACTCCCTATGCAACCTATACTTAAGTTCATGCTTTTTTAATGTTGATTGTCTCATTATTTCGAAATAGCAAATAAGCATCAGAATTAAAGATCATGTCATACAACATTACAAGTAGCTCATTTCTGCACATATCTAGAGTATATTTAATATTTGCAGTCCAATCAGTATGGTCAATGCTTCAACTGTATCTGTATTCTATAACACACTGTAATACTATATACTTGCCAACTATTGTTCTTGGAAATATTACACATATTGCATTGCTGATATTTCATGTCCCAAATATCCAGTGGTTTCTGGCTGATATCTTGAAATTATAACCATGGGAGAGGCTCTTTTACAAATAAACTGGATGAAATGGGAGAATATGAATATGTTCATCACTCATCAGACTTTGTTTTTTTAATTCAACGATTTCTTAGTTTCTGTACGCACAATGGTGTCAACATGCTACATGTTCTGATACTGGATATATTGTGTATTACTGTATCTGTGTTCTGCTTCCTGTTTGTGTTCTCATGTTGGGCAGTTGTCATTATTTATTTTCTCTGCCCATTATATAACATTGTCTTTCATAAGATTGATTCTTTGCTAATGATATGTTCATAATATTTGCATGGACACGATGCTTGTCTGTTGTCTCCACCAGCAATTCCTGTTCTGTCAATGTAAGCACTATCATCTCAAACATATATGCAGAATCAATTCATTTTTACTCACCCTACAGTTGCCTTTTTAGTTTATTTTGTAATGATTGTTGCTAATTTAATGTAGACTCTTTTAAATATATGATTGGCAGATTCACAAAGGAGGTCTGTTGAATTAGTAGCAACCATATTTAATTGATCTACATGAAATGGGTAGTGTTGCATTGCATTATAATTGCCTGCATCATGGTTTATGAAATTCTGTAACCATTCCCTGGTACAACACCTTAAGTTTTTTTGTTGAAAAATGTATACCGTTTTTCATGCTGCTACTTATTATACCAGCCTTGTTCACCTTTTGGCTGGTGGTTCTAATCAGTTACTTGTGGCTCTACCTCTAGGTTTCTCACTAAACTGCTAACAGAAGATTTGCCACGTCTCTTTGTGCGGCCCAAGAAGATCGTCCTTGATTTTCAGAAGGGAAGAGCTACGGGACCTGTCGCAGGAGATGTGGCAAGTGGCGTAATTCAAAATGTTGCAAGTGGCATCCTTCAAGATGTTGCAAATGATGTAATTCAAGATGGGAATAAGGACTTTGTTGGAGAATTGTCAGTGACTCTAGTTGATGCTAGGAAGCTTAGCTTTGTCTTATTCGGTAAAATAACTCTTTTCTTTCCAAATGAAAATATTTACTGGTTTATAATAATGATTTAGCATCTGCTTATTAGTTTGGATCTTGCACCCGATACTGGGTTCACTAGTAGCTTGTTAGAAAGAATATCATGAGTGTTGCTTCTCTTGAGTTTGGCTTTTTGCGAAGGTCAACCCCAGTTAAATCACTAAATAATTGATAGCACCTGGCAAGCTGAAAATGAAGTAAAAAACAGTCACTCTTTTTATACAGAAATCCGTGTCATGCTGATGGAATATTTAGGTGTTTCGTTTCTCACTTGCAGGGAAGACTGATCCATATGTTGTCATGATTCTTGGCGATCAAGTAATAAAGAGCAAGAAAAATAGTCAAACAACTGTAATTGGGCAACCAGGAGAACCAATTTGGAATCAAGTAAAGTTCTGAGACAGTTATACTTTAACCTCATGGGCATTTTGATGGAATATTTTTCTTATTTCTTGTATACTGTCATGCTTATAAGCACTTGATGTCAAACAGGATTTTCATATGCTAGTTGCGAACCCTCGCAGACAAAAGTTGTGCATTCAAGTAAAGGATTCAGTTGGTCTAACCGACCTCACTATTGGCACTGGAGAGGTAGGGTTTGATCATTTGCAATCTTTATTTCAATAGTTTCCCTTGGTTCCCTCTCAAAACTGATGTAGTGATGTATGTGAAAGAACATGGAAATTTGTAGTTTAGCTATTGTTTCACCGCATAGGCAAAACCCTATTATTTGTTAGGTCCAATATGTACATATATCAATCACAAGTAAACCGGTGCATTTTTTTCATCTCTTTTGGGCATATTTTGTTGAAGTGGAATGTGTTTTTAGTTAATTTTATTTGTCAGGTTGAGTTAGGGTCACTTAAAGATACAGTACCTACGGACAAAATTGTTACTTTATATGGAGGATGGGGCTTATTTGGGAGACGGTCATCTGGCGAAGTGCTGCTTCGCCTCACATACAAAGCATATGTTGAGGATGAAGAAGATGAAGGGGTGAAAACCGAGTTTGCTGTGGGCTATGTTTCAGACGAGGATATGCTAGATTATGTCCAAGATGGTGCGAGTAAGCAAAGTGATATGAATGGTAAAGAGAGAGAGACTTTCATGGATCTGCTGGCCGCGCTGCTGGTCAGTGAGGAATTTCAAGGCATAGTGTCTTCTGAACCCAGAAGCTCGAGAGATAGTGAGCAGGCCGCTGAATCAAGAGATGGAGATAATGTTGCAGCAGCTGCTGCTGCTGATACAGGAACTGTATCCAATAGCTCGACAGGTGAGAAACTGTCTGCTGCATACCTGCATGTTTTTTTTTATAAAAAAAAGTCCATTTCATTAGTTGATTTGTTGGTGCTTCAGGTACGGCTTTAGTCTGGCTGGCCGCTATAACAAGTGTGATGATGCTGGTCTCCTCCAACCTTGGCGGTTCAAGCTATTTCAACCCTTGAGTTGGCGTGAAGAATCTGAGCTGACCCCGATCCATCTGTCTGATCCCCAGTAGCAGATTTGATTTTTTATTTTAGTTTTGGCGACAAGTGTATATTCCATATATGTAGCAGAGGAATGAAGAATGGCTTGGCTTTTGGCGGCTATCCTTTTCTTCTTTCACATCCTTTCATTTTTGTGCTGAGAATTGAATTTGTGAATGGGAAATTGGAGTTGCGTTCACCTCATGCTCGTGGAATCTCTTGGTTCGTAGCTGACGGCAGCATCACCGAAACGGTCGCCGTTCAGAGGCAGGGGGTGGGGACGCGGGGGCCCACTGACTCGCGGGCCCGCGTGTCGGCGCGCGAAATGTTGCAAGAGAAATGGCGGGAAGGGAGCTATTTCCCCCGCGCCTTGCCCCAATCTCCCGCCTCTCCTGATCTCCTCCCCTCCTCTCCTCCCCTCCTCCCCTCCTGGAGAGCAGATCTAGATTTGATAGTAATCAACCATGATGTTCTCCAGTCAGCCCGACGCCTTCTCGCAGTCGCAGAATGCCGCCGCCGACTCAACCACCCCTTCCAAGGTAATCTCGATTCTCCCAGGCCCAGCCTTTTCTTTCATCCGTCATCCGTCTGCTGGTTTCTTGGGGATTTTTTTCATCTTTTCTTCTTTTGGTTTGTAGATCCGGGGCGCATCGGGCACCATGCCACTCACCGTGAAGCAGATCTCTGAAGCGGCGCAATCTGGCACCGGCGACAAGGGCGCTCCCTTCGTCGTCGGCGGCGTCGAGACAGCTAACGTAAGGAATTTGGGGGAAAGGGCGCTCCCTCCGTCAGTCACGTCATCTCCTTTTAGTGTGTTGATTTGGGGTTTGTTGGTTTGCAGGTTAAGCTCGTGGGGTTGGTTAGTGGCAAGACGGAGCGGAACACGGATGTGTCCTTCACGCTCGATGATGGAACCGGCCGCCTCGATTTCATCAGATGGTGAGAGCGTGAGGCCATTTCGCCCAATCACTCGCTTGTTTCAACTGCACCTGCCTACTCTAGTCTTGTCCGCTTCAGCTACCATCGCTGGATGTTTACTACCTATCATACAGTTTACTCGAACCGGAATGCCAACCAACCGAAGAATGGGAAATCTGCAAATGCTTCACCAACGCTGGCTTGTTTTTAGAGGCTGTGAAACACTGGTTGAGCATGACATACATAGTTCATATTTGCAAGCACATATCTGGTCTGTCCCTTGATATTTGGGTAATGATATAAGTAGCAGGAGTACATCTTAACTGCTTACGTTAGGCCCATTACTGCACTATCCATATTGTTGCGACTGCCAATTGCTTTACGGGTGTCCATACTGATTGTATCTGCTATTAACAACATGCTTCAGTTTACATGGCTATTTATCTCCATTTATTTTGCAGGGTCAATGATGCTTCTGATTCTGCAGAAACTGCTGCTATTCAGTACGTATCCAGTCATAACTCATAACTTTCTGTATGCTTATATGCATTTCACTGTCTTTCACTTTTTAGGAATGTTACCACATTTCTCCTTAAATGGTTGTCACCTTTCTCACTACTTTATCTATTGAAGGAATGGTATCTATGTTTATGTCATTGGTAGTCTCAAGGGGCTTCAGGAGAGGAAGCGTGCTACTGCTTTTGCGATCCGGTAACATTCATATATTCTGCTGATGCAATAAGACAAGCAACTAATTTATTTTTTTATTTTTCATTTCAGACCTATAACAGATTTTAATGAGGTCACACTGCATTTCATTCAGTGCGTACGAATGCATGTAGAGAACACTAAATCAAAGGTATGCTCCTGTTATGTACTTGTACTATACAAATACTCCCGTGGTAAAAGTCTTATGTTCATTAGTTAGGAGGTTTATGAGTTTGAACAAAAAAGACTGATGCTTACGGTTATTGTTGTAGATTACCAGCCCTGCACAAACAAATTCTGCTATGCAATCCTCATTCTCCAATGGTTCCAGTGAAATGAGCACTCCAACCTCCTCGATATCCAACCCAGTAAGTTGTATTTGCAGTTGTTGCATTGATCATTTGATCAAACAGTCAAACTCTTGCGCTGGCATGATTTATTTCCTCATCCTTACAGGCACCAGTAGCCAGTCTAACAAATGGATCAGAAACTGATTTGTACACACAGGTGATGAATGTTTTCCGCGAACCAGCATATGTGTAAGTTGCACATCCGTCTTCCTTTGCCATGCAGTAAAAACTAATGCTTGTCCTGTCCAAATCAATTACCTCGAAAGTCCGTATGCTTGGCTCTGTTTCTTTTTGCCTATTCTGCTTAGAATTATTTGCTCCCGTGAACATCTGATGCTCCGATAGTCCATTACATGTCCTAGATTTGTGAATGAAACAGAAAAACAGTTGGCTATCAATGCTTTTCTTCATCTTATTTGACCACTAATTAATTACAGCGAGAGCGAGCATGGTGTGCATCGTGACGAAATCGCGAAACGCTTCAGGCTACCGGCGACCAAGATCCAGTCTGTATTTCGCTCCTCGGCTCCCTCTCTTTCGCTCACTGACATTCTCTCTCCCACTCAGTCATTCGATGAAATTATGGATGCAAACTAATGCATAACTGTGTTGCAGGGATGCTATTGATTATCTTGTTGATGGTGGACACATTTACTCAACAATCGATGATTTTCACTACAAGTCAGCGTGCACTGACTAAAGGAGGCGTCAGTTGTATCCTCTAAGCCTAATAGCTGCAAGGGAAAGGAAATCTCAGATGAGCCTGAAAGCCTGTGTCCTTTTAGATGCTTGCTTATACTCAAGTACTACTGCATGTGTTGTGCTCCGTCTAGTGAAAAGTTGTAAGCATGAATGACAAAACATATGTTGTTTTGCAGCATCTGATCGATAAGATGAGTGGAACTTTGGGTGCAATTTGTGGTATATTTAACGCTTGCATCGACCAGAGAAGAAATTAAAACCGTTGGGTTAATGTGTGTGCATTTGGTAGCTAGCTGGTCCAATCACAATAATCTGGAAATTAATGATTGATGAGATGCTTGCTGGGGTGAATTGGATGGGTCGATCACATGGAGATGGATGGAGCTAAGTGCTAACTAACACATGCATATGCGTGAATGATGTGTACAATGTTTATTAGTTAGCACAGGTCCATCGTTTGGTGGTCTGGAAGTATTTGCTAAATGCCATTACCAAGGAAACATATTCCATTCCACTAGTATAAAGCTGTAAAAAGATGAGGTTTGCAGCTGGCCTGACGATCTAACTAGCGACAAAGTAGTATGTTGTCAACTACTCGTAGAATGCAGCGACATATTCAAGCATGCTTATCTGTTCTTGTACGGGGTCGATGGCTAGTAAATTAATTAACAATCTGCTTGTGTAGATCCATGCATCATCCATGCCAGTTTTACATTTGTACGTATTGAATTGATTCCTTTTCACCCAACAGGTTAAACTGATCATAGGCACATGCCGTCCATACTTGGACAATAAATATACATTGAGACGAACCGATTGAAATATTAATTTGGATGCATCACATATGGTAAGTAAGATGATCCAAGGTGCAGGTGGGCGCCATATATCACTCCTACATGCATAGACATTCAGATAGACAATCAAGCATTATCAATACTATTTCCAATTGGTAGCCTGAGAGGATTGCTACTAATGTTTTATGGGCTCCACGGCGGCAGCAATATAATCGATCGATCAGTCATCACTGGATGCAATACTTGATAGCACGTACGTCTCAAATCCTGCTTGCTCAGCTCGGTGATATGATCAATAGATCATGTGGTTGTGGTTCTAGACCACACGTTAAAACTGTGAACTAAGCTAGCTAGCTAAGCTTAGATAACAGTGCACTACTCATCAGTAGCTTGCGGTTGGTCCATCGTTTGATCGATCGCCACACATATATGTACTGCTTGGTTTGTACTGTTGAAGTAATTAACTTACTCGATCGTCGATCGATCGCTCTTAATTATATATGTGAATTATTGGATCTCTGCAGCTAGCTAGTTGCTTGCAAATCGATCACCAGTACCTACTGCTACTAGCCTGTCCGTACGGCATCAATTTGCCATTAAATACATGAATTATATATTGGCGATAGGAAACCCCTAGCACACAAACAATGTACATATACACATCAAATCTAGATAGATATATATTGCAACAGCTAGTTCATCAATATCATTAATCTTATTCCCTATATAAATATACTTTTATAAAGTTAATTAATTTTTACGGCGGCCATGGCATGTACGTACGGATGCACAAACAGCACAATGGCACATCTCTCTCTCTCTCTCTATCCATCCCAGTACTCTCCTATTTATACCGCCCAGGCCTCCTTTTCTTCTTGGCCTCCTCTTCTCTATCCATTGCTTCTTCTTGGCCTTCTTCCCTCTCATCAGCTCTCTCTCTCTCTCTCTCAATTTATCAGTTTTCACCATGCAAGGTTGCGACCATGCTCTCCACAGGCTTTCTTGAACTGTGAACTCGCCCTAGCTACGTACCTAGCTTATAGCTAGCTGCTGCATGCTTACTGATCTAATTCTTGTTGATAGTTCAAGAAAGTCCTTGGAAAACATGGCGCCTCTTATACACATACATGCATATAACTAGCTGCTCTAATTCTCGTTGTCCAGAGGTCATTCGCAAGCGCCATGCATGCACTTGTAGGTAAAATTACTGGTTCTTAGTTAATTAGTTTGAATTCTTTGCCAGGCTAATTTCAATACTGTGGTTGTCGTCAGATCTGCAAGTTTCCAGACCACAGTTAATGGATGGTTAGTACTTGTATATATCTCATTTTTTGGGTAATGAGTTAAACATACAAACTGCGTACCTCTCATCTCCCATGCTGGAGCAATTCTTAATTTCTTATCATGTGCACTTCGATCTATTAATTCTATCCATGAGGCATACGCCTGTATGTATACCTATAACTGCAGATTATAGCTGGTTTTTGCCTGTTTATGGTCCGAGTCGATCTATTTTCTTAGATTTGCTTTATTTGCTTTATCATCTTGTACGTACTGCGACAATTCTTCCAGCATTGCACCAGCAGGACTATAGATTTTTGAGAATTGTGCCTTCATGTACATATACTAAACAATCTCCTTTATATATGTACCCATCTCTTCTAATGAATTCATCTGTGTTGATCTTGGATCTACACCTAATTAACCTTGACCTGTTTTCCAATACTCTATGTTGTGGTTTTTGCCCAATACTCTTGATTGCTCAAGATTTAAAAAAGTTACCATATTCTGTACTGTTTATGCCTTTCTGAAAGTTGTAAACGTACAGCAACAGTTCTTCATATGCATGAAGCATGATGTGCTAACTGTTGTTCCAATTGCGCTCAAATGTCCAGACCAAACTAGGCAGTATTTGTACCATCAGATTATTTACGACTGACATAATTCAAGGTAGGCCGGATCGATTCAACAAAGAAGTTAGCAGGCGATCTGTACATTGAATTAAGCCTACAAGTAGTACATGACAAAACTCAATGGTGACTTTGAATTGTGAATTGTGATAGGCGGTGATAGCTAGCCCGGCCTGTTTTTCACATTATTATTGTTATTGTAAATCTACAATATATAAGTATATATTGTGCTAAGCTGGTCGTCCTTGCATGGTACGTGGACCAGTGCTTGACTATTCATGCATCTCTTTTACTTGCATTGCATCTGGGAAAGCTAGCTAAGAGAGATAGCGTGCAGAGCAGCAGCATGCATGCATGCAGATGCAGCAGAATCTAGAATATTTCTTGTGAGAATATAATTGATCAGTGAGAGCAGCAGCACTGCAGTAGCGGCAGATCGGAGGAGGATGACCGAGCTTGCTGCAAGCTTTCGTTTTGTCGATCCATCCGTCCATCCATCTGTCCATCGGTGTCGACCTGACCTGTCGCATCCATCCAATCAGGCACTTTCATGTGCTGCTGCTGCACTCACTCTGCTTCTCCAGCTAGTACACTTCTCTGCTGCTGCTGCTGCTCATCTCGTCGATTTCAGAATTCAGACTTGATAGTAGCAAGAAGAGCAGATCGTACTTATAGTATACGAAAAAAAATCTCAGAGTTGGGGTTGGGCTGTGATGACTGATGATGAGCATGCAGCAAGTACGCACGATATAGCAAGCAAGCAGGGTATACATCGATCGATCTACGGAGGAAAAAGATGAAGTATATATGCGGACGATAGATGGATGAAGTGACGCGAGCCTGCCTTCAATTGTTTCTCTCTGCGCGTGTGCATTCTCCATCTAGCGCTAGCTGTTACATATATGCAGAGAGAAATCTAGACATATCATCTTATACAAATTGAACAATGAAGTACCACGTAAGTGGATATATTCGATATTGTATTAGACAAACATCCGTATTTCGATGTCATTCTAGATATCTTTTTTTTTTGGAAATTCTAGATATCTTTTCGGTTGCGTCCAAAATCGATTTTACAGTATAGTCGCATATGACCTACTCCTGCATTTAGCCACATCCATATATAGCTGCGAATAATTTCATGCTAATATAACTTGCTGATCGATCGAGCTGCATGCAGCCAGCCATGATCACCTTGCCCTCTTTCCTTATTTCTTCCTTTCACAGTTGTTAATTCCTTTCATGCATCGGGCACGCAGCAGCAGAATTTCTTCACTGCATGTAGTTTTCTTGCTCCAGCAGCTAGCACCTAATTAATTACTGTATGTGCATGCGTCTCATATACTCCGATATATCCAATACATGTAATAGCTAGCGTTGATATAACAGTGTTGCTAAAGTTGGTCGAGGCGATTGAATTGTGTGGGTTTTCTGATGATGGCACTGCATCAGGCCGTGTTTGAGTGCTTCTAATTCATTCCCTGACACTTATTACCGTGTGACGAGTTTCAACTTTCAAGACTCTTCCTAAATCGATGATGGGGCATGCTATTAACTGTACGCGCGGCATGCATATATACTTGGAATTGTGATCAGCAACTTACTCTTGCTTGGCACGCATGCAGTTAGCAATCGGTCCATCCATCAATATATATACGCTCATCTCCCTTAGTTTCTAATTCTACACTAGAATACTACTAGATAGAGTGTAGGCAGGCTGTAGATGAAAGGAAGCTTGTCTGGCAACCTGTACACTTTTCATCCACAATAGTTAAAGCGAATCAAGAACTGATCATATGCAAGAACCCTACATGCATGCACTACTCTATTCCATCTACGAATAGCCTGCCTAACCTTTGCTTTTCTTTCCTACACATATACAACAACTTTCAGGATTCAGTAACGGAAGCAGCAGACATAATCCAACGCCAGGCACCTATAATCTCAATTTAACTAGAGCATTACTCCTAGCTAATTAACACTAGGTTGGTAACACGCAGAAACATGTAACAGGGATCAATCAACTCATGCTTTAAGCTACTTTAATTTGCTGCTGCAACATTCAGGGCTGGCTGAAGTAACCCAGAACTGATGGAAGGCAGTTCAATTGATGGGTTCAGTGAGCAGACAGAGAGCAGTAGAAGATGGGGAGTTAGGCAGGATGTGGATCGGATGGTGGGTGGCCAGAGCAGCACTCAGCTTTTTAGGTGCAGGGTGGCTTTCATTCAATCAGCAGGAGCTGCAGGGCTTGGAAAAGGGAATCAGAAAAGATTTACACAAAAGTGAAAGGGGAAAATGTACATGCCTGAATCACGGTTTGCTCCCTTTTTCCCCTTAATTCCTTCTTCCCTTTCCCTCTGTAACATGCCAGCAACATATATAAAGCGAGATTAGATGGATCTTTCAGTGCTCATTGCTATTGTGACCTGTGAATTGTAGTGGTACTAGCTAGTACTGTAGTGAGTCACAGTGTGTGTGTGTGTGTGTGAGTGAGCTGTGATCCTCCCCTCCGCCAACCCAACCAACCAACCATAAAGCCCACCCCTTTAAGTTTAGCTTTTTGGTTTTGTTTGTTTGCTTGTTGCATCACTGTCTAGACAACCCAACAAATACATCCCCATCCGATCCATCTAACCTGTGACTGTGAGTGATGATGATGATGATGCTGCCTCGTCATTTCTGTCAACACATACATACATATATATATACTGTGCTGTCAGAATTTCTGACCAACATTCTTACTGCATATTAATTTACTCAGCTGTTGGAGATTAACATCCAAACTGCATCTTGTTTTACCTAGAAGAGACTGTATTATGTGTACTGCCCCCTCGAGCCTCGACACATGTACTGCAGTGTCAGAATGCAGACCAACATTCTTATTGCATTTAAACGCGCGTACTAGATGTTGGTCTTAATTTGCTTGCGTTTGCTTGGTTGCTTCAACACAGCACAGCTAGCAGTAGCAGGCAGTTGTAGTACATACTGGCAGTGGCAATGGAGCTGAAAGGAAATGTTGAGCTGATGAACTCTCAGACTGACAGATAGTATTATCCCTTTAATTGTACGTGCTGCCTGAATCCAGGAAATCACGAATACGGGCTATTCAGGCCAAAAATATGAGCAACATTAGTCTTCCAGGGGGCAAGTAGGACGAGAAGAGCTTCCTCTCCCCCAAAATGATTCCTTGCAGTCACCTCAAAACATCACCTGCAACTGCAAGAGCGTCTTGGGCGTCCACGTCCTCTTCTAGGCTTCTGCTCGTCTGCTGCTCCATCAGTCACGCAACACACGGTGGTAAGAATGTCTCGTCCTACAGCACAACTTATAGCCAAAAGAAAGAGATCTGGATGGGCAAATGTAGCACACAGTTCTGACGGAGGATACAGAAAAGTTTATAACTTCACAAAGAGCATGGAGATTGGAGAGCCATCTTCTTAATGTGGAAAACACGCAAATCAACTTCAAGTCTGACAGCATATCAAACTTAACACCAGATAGTTTAAGTGAAACTATGGAGATCATGGCAACACGTAGCTTATTTTCCTTAGCCATGGCCCATGTGGAAAGATGGAAGTCGTCTAAATTGTTGGGTCAGAGGAACACACTGTCCAACGTTCTCAGGGGAAACAAAATCCAGCCCTACCTTGATGCAGTTGAGTTAACAGGCTAACAGCTCAGCCATTGGAATTCCTGACATCAACTCCAGCATCGTTCCGCTTCCTTCGTCTCCGTCGATCGCCGCCACAGTGGGCTGCGCTTCCACCTCCACGCTACAACTCCTTCATTTCCGTTTTCCGTCTTATTTCAATCAGAGAAAACCAACGAAACAAATAAGGTATTTAGAGAATACTAACTCCATATTAAAAAGATTTTAGTTTTAAAATAAATTTAATAAATTAGTCATGTAAGTAAAATACTATTAAAAATACTTATCGTTAATAGTTAACTACGTGACAAGTAAAGTGTAGCAAGAAAAATTGAAGTAATAAAACTGATTGATTTATAGACAGATAATTAATAACAAGTTAAAAACAAATTCATTAAAGACCGGGACTGCTCTTCTTTCTTCCCATTAGATTTTTGAATTTTCAATCCTTGCGAGGCAAATGGACGGACGGTCAAATTTAAGGTTGACCAAACCCGTCTCCGCTGCACCAAAAGCACTTCTCTCTATTTCCTTTGGTTCTCATTCTCTCCTGCTCGACCAGCGCCCGCCAGTCCGGCCATGGCGTCGCCATCGTACGCCGCCGCCCGCCTCTCCTACGCCAACATCGACCCCCCAGCGCTCAAGGCCGCCGAGCGCCGCTGCGTCCTTGAGGATTTCATCCGCCGCAAGCGAGGCCAGGATCCCCCTAAACCCTAGCGCCACCTAATTCTTCACCACACCTGTTTCTTCCTTCGCACTTAGTATAATCAGGAATCTGGTCGTGTGTTATCACCTCCATCTCCATCTCTACTTCCACCTCCACCTACGCTAGGGATTTCCCTCACCTCTGCTGTATGCCTCACTCTATTTCCTAAATGTCATAATGCTAATACATTATTGATTGATTTGATTGTTTGTGCAATTCACATGCCCTGCATACATTTGCTCATGTTTTATTTCATGAAAACTGATCCATCTGCCATGACATTACTCTTTTCCCTAGCAGTAAGAGATCAGGAATTGTAGTTTCATGTGAGCTATCCAAGAAGGCCTCCTGGCTTTATTGTAAATCAACCCAGCTAGTTCAATCAGCATACTGACATTATGTTGCTCTCAGTTTGGATATTCAGCTCATGTCAACCACATTTTCCAATCTTTTTTTCTGTAACTCATCATCTGTGCTATCCAGAATGCATACAATACATGATGAAACAAATGGCAATCTAATTGTCAGCGTGAAGCGGCAATGATATTTCAGAGTGGATATGACACATCAAGTCATTGGCATGAAGTGGTAATGTGGTTTCACTGAAGTTGTAACATGATAACGCATAAGTTCTTTTCTTCTTGCTGAAATTCTTCGATGCCAAAAGAAAAAAACAATGCTTTGACTCGTGACAAACTTTGCATGTAATCTGTCTTATGAGCTATATAAGCTTGCGAAGTTGGCATGCCATTGGCTCGTTGCCATGCAAGTAATTTACATTTCATTATTGGAGTTTATTCCTTCACCCTGATTGTCCAATCTGCCAAAAACCAACCACCATTAAACAAAGATGGTTCCTCTGAAGTCTTTTTTCCATTTTCCTTTTGCTTTTCTTCTCAATTTTAAACCCTCGTAAATCATCCTCACCTCACCATCTTCATAATTATGCCTGCAGATTTTCACAATGTCTTGATTCCTCAGTGATCGGTTCTTCCTTTCTTGTTTCAACACAAGTTCATAATGATGATCTGCTGGAGCATTTCGTCTGTCGGATGTTGTGTTGGTGATGCAATAGATGGCGATGCTTGGATATGGATCATCAGTATTTACAATGCAACAGTGGAATCATTTTTTTGAGACGAATAGTGGAATCAATTGAAGGACCATCTTTTGTGGGCCGGGGATTCTTCTGTCTCAAGGTTGAAAGAGCTTTCCTGAGCTAACGTCAGTACTGTTCTATTGCAACCAAAATTCTTGTCTCTTGTGATGACCGACATGGCAACATGGAATGCGTTGGTTGCAGGAGCGGATCCTTGTGCTGTTGTGTTCGGTTGCAACATGCATGCCACGATTGGTCCAGGCGAAGGGATTTGTTTGGGAACCCTCAAGCCTGACCAGTGCCGTACATGATGGAACCATGCAGATGCTTGATCCAATCATCCAGGTAAGTACAAAGCCTCTATCGCTTGATCTGTAGATTTTTCAACTCACTTATCATGTCTGGAATCATCTGCTCACATCTTAATTTGCATCCAAGCTTGAATATACAGGCTACGTTTTTTAGATGAAGTATGCGGGTACGTAGTTAATTGCGGTGGCCTGTGTGTTTTCTTGGCACACTAGTCTTTCTGCCGTTTGGCTGTCGTATAATTGTTAACACATACTATTTTAAAAGGATGTAGGGCTGGTAATCAGGAGCAGAGCCCAATGGGCTAGAAGATGCCTTGGCACCTGGGTCTAAAAAAGAATCCACATTTGTGCACCCTTTAGTCTAGAAATTACCTTACAAAAGACTAGACAAACTATGAATAAGTGGTGCACTTCTCTACTTCTCGCTAGCTCACAGTAGTCTGATGATTTAACACTGCATTTCTGAGACTTACCCTCGTAGAAAGTACATAGAAGCACAAGGAACGGATCACTGATTGGAATGGAATGGAATTAATTAAACAGGCCGTGCACTATGCAAATAACTAGGCCTGCCACCATTTTGGAATTTGGATTTGCTTGTTTATCCGTACTGGGCCATACCTCCCTAGTCCTGGCCCAATTCCGTACAAACAATACTTGTAGAGTGGTAGCTGTTTGTTGTGGAGAAACCCTCGAACACGCTGCCTTGGCTGGCCTATATAAGCGAGGATCCGCTCGAATTTACACAATTTAATTATGCCAGTGAGTCCGAGTTAGTACGAGCTAGCTGCTGCTCTAGTTTGTTGTCTCCTGGTCCATTGCTCCCTTCGAAAGAACACAAGGTGGATAATGGATTATGAATAAAACTAGTTTATAATAATCATTTAAGGTTAAAACTAATGAATTTGATATTTAAAAGTTGGTAAATGGTTCTAAAATATTTTTCGCTGATTTTAATATAGATTTTTTTTTTGCAAAAAGTACGTCTATTATAAGTTTGCTAGGTGTATCGGTGATAATCCAATCCAATGTGGAGGTTTTTGAACCGGACGAAGAGAAGATGTAGTCCTACCGGACATGCAGTAGAAGCTAGGGCCTAGGGGAGTCGGTGTACGAAGATGATGCATATGCATAGTTGCGGTCGCTAGGCTGCTGCATAATGTTGCAGATCGATCGAGATTCCAGATGATGGATGGCGTGTGGTGCAGTAGTGGCTATAGCTGAGGTATGCATGCAGCTCGATCGATCACATGCATTGCAATTTTGCATGGTCCCATGCATGCACAGCACAGGAAGAGATGGATCGATGATGGAGGCGAGGGGGCACAGCATAGTCGATTGATCGGCCGCTGCCACTGTCGACGACCTAGCTGCTGCCGCGTCTTCTTGTCCACTCTTAGCTAGCTACCAGTGGTACTGCCCATCAGTACTACTACGACCATAATTTTACCCGCTATCAGTACCCCGCGGGGCGCGTCCATGTATACCATAGGTTGCTTGGAATCTTGGATCTTGCTTAAGCTATGACCGAAGCTAAATTCGAATTTTAGAATTTAATTTTTCTTGGATCTTGCTTAAGCTATAACCAAAACTAAATTCAAATTAATTAAGTGTTTTTCATGGCTTTCTGTTTTTCAGTTTTTATTTTATTTTAAATCACATAAAATATAAGTATAAAGTTTTACTCTCAATTTAGCTTTCGTTTGTTAGTTTACGTGTTTCCCTCATCTTATATTCCGCAGCCAGGTTACAACTCATCCAACTACCTTATCGTGCCCATCTGGACAGATAAAAAAAAAAGCATGTATGCATATTTGCATTTCTCAGTCGAGCGGGCCAGCAATTCCATCCATGTTTGTTGCATGTTAGGCATCTGACATTCAGAATTGCACGACATGCATATATACATGTAGCTGGACAATACTACTATAAATTAAAGAGGCATGCACGAACTTAAGAGTATGTTTTATGTAATCTCAGATAAATGTTGTTTTAGAACACGCGTGCAAACAAACATTTACGGTGAAATAGAAAGAGATCAGAATACAGGTCTATGCATTTAGAGGGGGTTCAATTATATACAGTAATTAATATTTATTTTTCATTTTTCCACACTACTTTGTTTTATCATTTTGGCTCGGCATGGCTGTAATATTAATATACACATAATCCTGCAAGTTGCAAGCTCTATTTACTACTCTTAATTTCATGCCTACGGCCTACCCCTGATTTTATTATAGCAATGGCTGGTGGATGAACAATATAATTATGCCTTCCCTACTTAATTTATTGCTTTTTCAAATAACTAATTAGATTAGATGGCATATATACACACACACCCAAGCCAGCTCAATAATAAGTTACACCGTTTGTTACACTGATTCGATGATTATTATATATATGGTACTAGCCTCTAATTTTTAATTTTGCAGTATATATGTCGTATCTAGGCTGATTTTTATTGGCACGCACGCAGCTTGAGGTAGCTAAGAATTGTGGATAGGATGAGATGGATTTGAGGCATTGGTCTAAGCAGGAGGTTCACATCAGCCATCAGGGGGGTCTTCACTCTTCAGTGGACCCCAGGAGAAATATATTACTCCTAGGTTGACATTAATTGCCCTAGCTAGCTCTTGCAATACTTCCACGCAATGGGCATATTATATAATTGTATTATTACTATGTAAGCGTATCATGTCGTATAATCGTTCCCGGTATTGTAAAATATAAGTACATAATAGTAGTTAGTCTCTTTACTGGATCCAATTTTCAATTACTCGATTAAGAACAGGACCATATGTAGCTAGAGTTGATTGTATTAATTAAATGCATATGTCAAGCTCCACATATGCATGAGGGTGTCTCCTTGTGCATCGCCACTTGGTGTATCATGGAAGGTCCTAATGACTGATCAGCAATCTGCTAGCTATAAAAAAAACTATAGTTTACCTTATCAAATAATCCTTGTTATATCCATTGTAAGAGATGTTTAATAGTTTTTTCATTAAATTTAGAATAAAACTAAAATAAATTTATTTTGAAACAGATGGATTAGTACTGTATGTTTTGCATGCGGTCGAGTAGATGAATTACGATTGCTAATACTCATCTACTCAACTAGTACGTTCTGGAGAAGCTGATGGATGCAACGGCCTAGGTGGCCTTACGTGACAACGGTGTTGGGTGTGTTTACTTGTGTTGTAAGTAGGGGTGAGAGTGAGACGCAGTGCATGTTTACTTGTTTGGACGTGATGCTCTTCACTGACGTGGACACAAGCTCGGGAGGGGCTCTGCTTTGGTTTCGTGGAGCTGTGGCACAAGTTTGTTGATGTGCAAGCCCATGAGCAGCGATGCAGGGGAGTGTCGTAGTGTGTCAGAAGAACAACTCTGATGGGTGGAGGATTGGATTGGAAAGGAGAGGAAGTCTGCACGCCAACGGATTGAATCCGACAGGTGGGCCCACGCCACATAGGCAGGCAGGCAGCAGCTCTAGTCCCGTCCAGTCCCAGTGTACGGACGGATAGGGATGCCTCACCCACCTGTCCGTTATCTTTACACCCTCCCCCTTTACCGGATCTCTTTCAAAACCATCCCTCCTATCAGGGACTCCTTTTCAAAACTACAATTTCTACAAAAAAAAACTTTTAAGTTTTAAATTTAAACATTTAAATAACTGCCATACAATTAGTTTCATTTATAATCCGTCATCCAATTTGCTTTGCTGAAATAATAACCCGATGGCTAATACATGCATTAATTAAGTACTATGGATTTTAAAGTTAACAGATAGATTGAAAAAGGCAATGACAGCGGTACTGATGAATAAAACTTTCTAAGAAACCATATTTTTGAAGCATAGAATGAATAATCTGGTGTGGATTATTATTTGGAATAATCAGAAAAGAATGGGTCTAAATATAATATAGTGTTGCTCTCTCTTCTCTCTCTCTTCCGTAGTCTCTTTCACCATTAAAATGAATTGTTGTTTTCTATTCCTGTTGTTGGAAAAAAGGCAACTCAGTTGTACGATGAAAAATAACCGCAACAGAGGTTGTTGCTTTTGGGCCGATGATTTTCAAGTTGAGTCCTGGAGCACAGCATGGAGTTTTTTTTTTTTTTTTGAGAACTAACAGCATGGAGATGGACGTTGTAAATTGCCCATGGAGATGGAGGTGGTATATATTCAGGTGCACATTTCCTTTTTTTTTTCTCGTTAGTGATGTAAATCAATAATGAATCGTCAATCATACGACTGCATCTGCAAAGCCAGAAAACTTTTACTGTTGTTGTGCTGTAAAAGAAAAGGGAAATTACACGTGCGGAACATAGACGGCAGGAGCTCAACGTGGTGGACGATAAAAGTAAAACCGAGGGCGAGAGTGGACGAGAGAGTTTTTACCCGTGCCTCCGACCGCTGCCTGCGCGCGCACATTGGCAGTTGGGCCCACAAGGCAGCCACAGGGTGTGGATTGGGTTTCGTGGGCCCCGCAGGCCCATGTGACCTCCTGTCTGCGTGTCTGTCTCTGTCTCCACTCTCCACCGCTTCCGCTCCTCCAGCCTCCGCCTCCGTCTCCGTCTCCGTCACTCCGTCTCCTCTTGCGGAGAAACTTGCTGTTGCAGCCGCGCCCCGCCTCCTCAATCATTGGCCTCCTCCCTCCGCTTTCTGCCCTCCTCTACTCTCTTCTCGTCTCCACTGCAACCAATCCCCCACCCCACACACACCCCCGCTACCCCACCTCACCTCCCCATCCGATTCCAATTCCAATCCCGCCCCTCCCTCTCATGACGACCAGGCCGGACGGTGGCGGCGCCGGGCCGGACAAGCAGCTCGTCCCCGCCTCCTCTAACGGAGCCTCCAATGGCACCGCCCTCGCCGTCCGCAAGACGCCCTCCAAGGACCGACACAGCAAGGTCGACGGCCGCGGCCGCCGCATACGCATGCCCATCATCTGCGCCGCCCGCGTCTTCCAGCTCACCCGCGAGCTCGGCCACAAGTCCGACGGCCAGACCATCGAGTGGCTCCTCCGCCAGGCCGAGCCCTCCATCATCGCCGCCACTGGCACCGGCACCACCCCGGCGTCCTTCTCCACCTCCTCCCCCTCCTCCCTCCGCTCCAACGACGTCCTCCTCCCCCGCGCCGCCCCCTTCATCCTCGGCAAGCGCGTACGCGCCGCCGACGACCAGGCCACCTCGGCCGCTGCCGCGCCCGAGGCCACCCAGGCGGTCGGACCCACGGCGGGTTTCTGGGCGCTCCCGGCACGGGCCGACTTCGGCCAGCTCTGGAGCTTTGCGGCCGCGCCGGAGATGATGGTCGCCGCGGCGCCCGCCATGGCTGGGGAGGCGTCGGCTGCCAGGGTTGGCAAT
The DNA here is from genome assembly GCA_000418225.1 of Zizania latifolia. Taxonomy (NCBI): domain Eukaryota; kingdom Viridiplantae; phylum Streptophyta; class Magnoliopsida; order Poales; family Poaceae; genus Zizania; species Zizania latifolia. The sequence goes on along the minus strand of KE373246.1, from coordinate 834,634 downwards.
TACCTCCCCATGGCGCAGGGCAACCTCAACCTGCTCGCCTCCTTCTCCGGCGGCCCAGGTGGCGCCGGGGCGGCCACCACCGGGCGAGCAGAGGAGGAGAGTGCCCGCTGATGGCCTAGGGTTTAATTTAGGGCTTAGGGTTTGCTTCCATCCCGTCTTCTTCTTCTTTCTGCTGCTGCTTTGTGTGGTCGCTCCTACTCAGTCCAAGTTACGTTGGTTCCAGAATTTCTCCTTTGATTTGATTTCTAGGGTTCCCCGAATTGATGAAGAGCAAAATTCCCTACCGCTCAGCCAAATTAAGTCATGAAACCTGGTGGCGTGGTTGATTTTAGTGCAAATCTTCTCTCTTCTGTGCCGTGCTGTGCTCTTCTCTTCTTCCCAGTTCGGTTGGTATACGAGCTTTAGCCGCTTATTCCTTAGGTTAGGTGTCTGTTTCTCTCATTTTCACTCCCATCCATCCGCTGCCGCTCATGCTCTGCAGCATGTCTCCACCACCAGCAAGTGGAAAACAAACAAGCTCTTCTTGCCTTCTCCTGTTGTGTAATCAGTGCAACTGTGCTCTCATGTGTGTGCTTTCTAGTCAGTCAGTCAGTGTGCTTCTGTCAAATGGAGGTACATTTATTGTGATTTCCTTCCTCACTCCCTTGCAACGGTGTGCTGCTCCAAGAAAGAAGAGGAAAGGCACAAGTCACAATTGGCGTCAAATCAAGTGAACAACTGCAGCTGCTGCAATGCTGTGGTGAGGTGGTGGGAACAAAGGAAGAATTGAGGTGGATTTACCTGACCCAATCAAAGCTGCCTTGCCTCCTGTAAGTCGTCTCACTTGTTCCGGCCTTTAGACTGTTTCTGTCTGCTTGCTGCGGTAGCTCTTTAGGCTTTGTCCAGATTTTTCTTCTTCTTTGTTCTTTGTGTTCTCTGGATTGGATTAGTGCTTGGGGAGAATAATAAGTAACTGTTGGTAGCTCAGTTCCTGTATGTATGCATGAAATGTATGGATTGTTCCATGTGTTAAATTATCACCATGAATGAGTGAATTAATGAATGGACAAAATAAGCAAGGAGAAAGAAGAATGTTGAATCTCCCTGCCTGTGACTGTTGGTTGCTATGTCTCTGACAGTCTGTCCCTCTTTGAGTAGTACCATGATACACTTATTATTATCATCCTGTTGGGAAGATTTGGGTGTTCATCAAGCACAATTAGAGGCTTTGGAGTTTGGATAGCATTGCAATGCCGCATAAGCTGCTAGCTTGTAAGGTGGCCTCCTGTGCATGTGCGCTGTTCTGGAATTAGAATAACCCCGTGGGGCGTCTTGGTGGCAAACAAACTTTTTTATGTGGAGGAATCGTGTCTCTGCGCCTGTTTAATTATCGTGCGCGATGATGAAGGCGCGCTTAGCTTTCTTTCTTCCCCCTCTTTTTTGTGTGTTAAGTGGACGTGATCGCTCCCGATTTCTCTGTCTATCCCCTTTCCTCGCTTCTCTTTTCCACCTTCTTTTTCACCCTGGATAAACACTCAAGATGGTCAACTGTCTTCTTTCAATGCTTGCTGCTAATCCAGTTGCATTACACAAATTGTTAAGACGAAAGTGAGCATGGCTGTCATCACCAGCGTTGTTATACATTGGGTAGTACCTCCTTTCTCTGCCTCTTCAGTGCGTGCTTGATTACATACTCAGATAGTGTGCCGTAAAGTTACCTGAACCCAGAAAGTTACAGATATATTGGTAAAAGGACGGTACTAGCACTGAAGCTTGGTGAAATGGTGGGTGCTACATTCTCCGAGATTCTGTCGTGTGTACTGGCTCTACAGTATGTTGCGTTCAGTTTGATTCGGAAAAGTGTTCTTCAGGTGGCTACAATTGTTACTTGTTTCCGTACCCTTTTTGGGTGTGGTACAATAATTAGCAGTCGTCATAGCAGTGATTGTTAAAGAAAAGGGATTAGTTGATTTTCAGTGTCATTGGGTTCCCCTTCCCCGTGAGCGGAATGGTCATTCGCTTTCCATCCATGACCGAACCGAACCGAATTGGGGGCGTTGTTTTCTTTGCTGTGGTTGCTTTAATATTGGCATGTAGGAGTATATACTATATACTAGAGGTAGAGGAACGGAAGGCATCTGCTGCAGCTACAGGTGGACAATCAAGCCAGGCAAATACTGCTAGTTGCACAAATGCACTGTAGCAGATGGTGCATGTGCATTGCGCAAAGAAGGGATTGAATTGACTTGGGCTGTAGCAGTCTGGACCCAACACTCGCACTAGGGAACCCCCCAGCGCACAGCCACTACTAGCTCTCTTTCTTTCAGCATACATCATACGTGGATTACAATACAACAGATGATGTGAAATGAACCATCTTTACCTTGCTTAATCATCTTCACTGGTGACCATGTGTGTGGCTGTGGCACATGAGCGAGGTCTGAAATGAATACCAAAACTTCTGCCCTACCTGACCTGAGTAAAGCCTCTTTGTTTCTTTCTTTTTTTACTTTCCATGGCAGGACTGCAGGAGACCGGAGACAGCAGGCCACGACTTCGTCGTTTGCTCCTCTAGTTTCCAAGTACACACACACACTCTCTCTCTCTCTCTCTCTCTATATATATATATATATATCATGGCTTTAATGTGTACGTCAAGCAAGTGAAAACAGAGTAGTACCTACATTCTCTCTTTGGCGATAGTAGCCGCCAGCGTGCGCGTGTTGAGCCTGCAGCAGGAGGAAATGCGTTTTGCTTCTTTTCACTCTGGCCACATGTCGATCGGTGACTGAGTGATGAACGGACGGATGGATGAGTGGATGGCGTGCGCTTTGTTTACTTGACGAGTGCCTGTACCACCTCGTACCGTCAATATGACAAGAGATGGATGACGCATCTAACTTTGAGAGTGATATTATCGCTACATCACTACTGCTCCGTATCACTGTCGCTTACTGGCATAATCGATGACGGGTGCAGGCAGACCAGACAAGCAACGTATGCTGCTCTGCATCTGCATACACTTGCTTCCTTTTGCTTTAACTTCTCCTAGTATATCATTCATCACAAGTGAGAACCTATACGTGTTGATACTTGATTGTGCCATTTAGCGATTGCAGGCTCCATTTCTGGGACCATACGGATATCTCTAGTTTGGATTCCTACAAGAGTTAGTTGTTAATGAAAGCTAAAGAAAAAGAAATTAAAGAAAGAAGGGTGTGTAGCAAGCTCGTGGTAGCCATATCTATCGAACAACATTGTTTCATGAATGGAACAATATGAATGGATTGATGGATGGCGACCACACTTGCTGTGTGTAGCTTGCCTTTGCCTCCTAACCCCCAGCTCCAGCTCCATCCCATCTAGTTTTGGGCATCGAGCTCGCAATCCTGCTGGCACTGGCAGGGCAGGCAGTTCCATACCTTTTGCAAGAATACAAGAGCCAGAATAGAAAGGTGCACCCCAACCAACTCCCTCTCTGTTTTGTTAAGGTACCGCATGTACGTGCATATCAGTGAAAAGGCAGCTGGATTATCGTACATCATTTATTTTAAACTCATAAGCGCTGTAATTTTTCTAAAACTTTATATATGAAAAGGCTAATAATATTTTTAATCCATTTATTAATTTTTAGCATTAGATGTATTGATCTGAATTCTTAAACTATTTGGTTAAAGAGTAAAATCATCAGCCATCTACCCTCACTCTCAAACGATGCCTCCGTTTGATTATGACACTATGCATGATCTATATGTGTATCGGTTTTTTATTCATGGCTACTTATGTGTTACTATGAACGATATCAGGACATGTGCTATAAAGATGTGAGAAGACTTTGATTATGTATGTATTATGATATGGATGTACAAAAATTGCTGCTGCACAAGTAGGTAATCATTTTGGGGCCCAACAAGAGTTGATTCCTTTCCTGTGAATTCGAAGAGAAAATTGATAATTTGCCATCGTTAAGTTTGGGCTTTGATTATTTGCCACCTTAAACTTCGGCTTCGATAAAATGCCACCCTAAACTTTACCCTAGTTGTTTTTTTGCCATTCTACCCTATTTTAATTCATTTCTCATTTTTCTCCCTAGAAAAAGATCAATCTGCCCTTATTGCCGATTGTGTCCATGTTACGGGTGGCATATGAGCTAGGAAATGTGATGAGCACAGCGCCCTCAGTCTTATGTGGATTTAGTTTTAATACTGCACAGATATTTCCAAACAGTTCTAATATTATGCTAACGCTGACAAAAAACACCTCCCCGCTATACTTAAGCGTGGCGTTTTCGTTTTCTAATCAAAGGGATAAAGTGAGAAGGGCAGACCGGTGTTCTTATAGGGAGAAAAAAAGAGAAATGAATTAAAATATGATAGAATGGCAAAAAATCAACTAGGATGAAGTTCAGGGTAGTATTTTATCGAAGCCGAAGTTTAGGGTGGTAAATAGTAAAAGCCCAAACTTAACGATGGTAAATTATCAATTTTCTCGAATTGGAAGCACAATTGAATGGAATATGGATGGATCCTTTTTGAAGGCCCATGTTCAATACCTGGCCCATCTGATTTGCTGCCGTATCTTTCTGACTCTGGGTTTGTTTTGAGAGCATAATTTATTTTTTTAAAAAAATAGCTGGTGCCTATTTATGCATTGCTAGGGAGAATTTGAAGAATTTGCTGTGTTGTGAAGACTGAAAATGTAGAATAGGTGTAACTGCTATAAGCAATTCGGCCGTCGTCGTTGTCGCCGCGGAACTCCATTCGGCCGTCCTCGTTGTTGAACTGCTTGTCCTGGTAGTCCCTGTACTGGTCATCAGGATGAAGACGGCGAGCACCCTCCGCATGATGAGGCGCACGGCTGCCAGCTTGGGAAGCTAGGGACGAGCGTTGGCGTGCCTGCGAGTGAGATTGCGGGGTGAACTGGTGATTGCTGTTGAGGAACAAACTTTCCCACTACGGCTATGATAGCGATGACAAGTGGAGCACATCAACGCATCAAGCAAGCTACATCATCTTTTCATCGTTTATTTTTCGTGTCGTTGCCTGCTTGTACCTATTTTTTTTCAGGACTACAGATTTTTTCTTCGCATCAAGATTTGCACACCTTGACATGGATGATACAAGAACGTACGCTGGCCATCACATGATCTGTGGACCAAAAAAAAATTGAAGTACATCGATCAACGTCAAGGTTGACGTATTGGTTTGCATCTGTAAGCATCGACCTCCATATTTAACTCTATCCTCCCCAGATGCATGACAGAATATGGAATTGGACTGTACCTACTAGACACTGGCAACTGCATATGATTCATGAATGCATGGTCACATAAGACAGCGTTCAGTTGATGAATGCATGCACACTTCGTTCATTCACAAAGTCTTCAACACCATCGTATCCAACCTTTCAGATAGGACTGAGATCAGCTGGACTAATCTGACACTCATCGTTGCCTGATTTGAGCAATTATGACTAATCTAGTTGATGCGGCGTGTTGGTGTACATGCCTAGCTATTCTTTGCTTAATTGGACCATTTTCCAATCTGGAGCTTTTGTTTCCTAAGTTACTAAGTTAGATGTTGGCAAGATTTTTTTCTTGCTCATAGTTTCTCAAGGAAGATAGCTGAAATGCATATATAACTGTGAAGTGCACTGGCATCCACTCAAAAGGATAAACTTGCACTGGTCTATCAGAAAGAGAGAGACTTGAAGCGTCTCCAAATGTTACATCGCTTGTAACTTGCTAGCCTAAGAGCAAGGCATGCATATAACCAGATCTTATCCAGATTAGGCATGCATGCACTATACCTTATGGCAATATTGACACTGGCATTGAGTGTGAGAATCACACATACTAGTTGCATATACTGGTGGAGTAGCAAGATCTGAAGAAAGAGAGTTGTGCTTTGTCTGCCTTGTTCAGAAAGCATGGTTCTAAGAGTCCTTGTCGAGTAATTTGTGCCAAACATTGACCTGATAACACTGAACGCAATTTGAAGATGACCATGGAGTGAAGAGGTCATGATCTCATCAGCCTTTCGTTCTCCTTTCTTCCCTTTAAAACGGCGAAAGCCCTTTCACGTTTCGGCGCCATTTCCCTTCCAACAGCAAACCGCCTTCTTCTTCTCCTTCTTCCTCTTCACTTGTTTTGTTAGGGTTTCGCTCAGAAGGTTAGTGACTACTCCAGTTCCATATCTAGCCAATGGATTTGAACACATCCTGCCTGAATCCTTCTGTGCTTTTCGCGCGCTGATATGATCCGATTTGGTGTTCACTGCTGAATTGTTCGGTGTCTTGTCTGGCAAAATGGAAAAAAAATCTTCCTCCCCCCCAATTCTATTGCGGTTCAAATACCAGCGGTCTAATTAGACTGGTTTCACTTAAAATTATCATAAAGTGACCGAATGCCGAATGGTGGCATGGGATTTTACGGTCAGTTCTTGACTAGGTCTGACGTTGAGCAACTTATTTCTTGGGAGCCTGGAGGGATATATAAGCAAAAAGGAGATTCCTTTGCGAACAAGAGAGGTTACTGCTAGTAGTTTCGCTTTTCTTTTAACTGATAAATGGATCATGAATGATTCATGCATAGGGAAGAAAAGTGTGAATTCTAGTTGCAAGATCGTTGAGTGTCGTGACACGGCATGTGAGCTTGCAGCAACTTTGGTTGTTTGATGTCGATGTGATGCTCGTGAGTCACTTAATTGGTTCCCTCTGTTGGTTGGCATCTAATTGACTTAATCACCCGCAAGCATATTCAGTTTCATTTCCTTTGTACCTCGCCCTATTTCCCTTTGCACCATTGATCTTTTCTATCTGCAAGAGGTGGCACTTTGTGTTCTCTGACTTGGTAGATTTCCATCTTTTAACTGGTTGCTGGTTGAGTTCATCATGTGTATTCGATGATGCCATGCCTTCCTTTGCAGTCTGGAACTCTCTTCTCGATTCTTGTCCTGTACTTTGATTTGATGTGTTGTGCTATGTAGGCTTGCCAGATTGTTATTGCTCGCTACTGCCTAGATTTCAGTCAATGGCTGCCTGTCATTTTTTAGTTTTACTGAAAGGAATACTATCTTTCTTTTACCACCTTATCAGTGATGTTTTACTCTTGTACACGTATTACCTTCTTCTGTTTGTTATGTCTGGTTGATTTTTCAGCCGATCAATTATTCATCTTCTTGTCTCATGTTTCTTTTCAACTGATTTCTCAGACAAACTAAGCTGCAAATTTGCAGGGGGATGGGGTGCTTCAATTCCAAGCCAAATGATGCAGGTGCGATCAGAAGAAGACCCGGGAGCATAGGCGAGGTGGCTGTGTTTGTACCTGGATTGAGAGTTCCTGAGAGCTCGGAGGAGCTGCCTCTTCAACCGTTAGGTGAGGGTCTCCCAAGGAGGCTAGCCGAACGGCTGGCTGCGTTGAGGACTCGGATAATTGTCATGGCTGCTCATGAGGCACTCTACATGAGTAGGCCCAGGAGGCGCACTATCACGCAGCATGGTTCGTCCATGCCTCATCATCTGCTAACTTGACGGCAAGAAGAATAATGTGTCAGAGGTGATGACTAACTGTCTGAATTTGGTGTCTGCAGGGGGGTCTACATCAGCTGATCTCCTGCAGGCTCTGGAGGATTACTTGCCTGTTCTTCTCGGCCTTGTAAAAGATGGTAAAACCTGCTTCCATCTCTGCTCCGAATGAAATTCAGGAAAGTTATGTCAGTCCTTGATTTACGGTCCAATTCTTTTTCAGGGAGCGAGTTGGAAGATAAGATACAGTTTGCATGGATGAACCAGGAGGATGACGCCGAGGTCTGCGTGCACTTACATTGCTGCATTTCACGTATGACAGTAGGAGTGATCATATTTCTTGTGTTGGTAGGATACGTCATTGCCCAGTGCTTGGTATGAGGTGCTATCTGTTCTACAAATGATGGCTATGCTGCGTTTGTCCCAAGCAAATTCTCTGCTTCTTCCAAAGACATCTATCGAGGGATACCATGCTAAAGTATCTGAAGGTCTGTACCATAATCACCATTCCTCACTGCTCGTATAAAGAAGAAGCACTGGTTACTTCTGAATATTTCGGTGCCGATCTTATACTTCTCAGCCGTTATACTTGATGTACATTGCAGCATTATGACTGTTCTGTGTTTTTTTCTTCTCAGAAAACAAACGAGCTTCAGTTGAAATATTTCTGAAGGCAGCTGGGTACTTGGAGTGTGCTATCCAGCATGTTCTGCCTAGGATATCGCCTGAAAAAAGGTGTCGTGCTTGCCTTCTCATTGTTTGATGAACAGCGTTCTCTATTGTTTGTAGTTAGTGCAGGATGGACAGGAGTTATCGTTCCTGACTGCCAATTTCGTGTAGGAAAGGTCTTCCTGTGGACCTAGCTGAAGGAATCCTGAAAGCTATCTGCATGCAAGCTCTGGGTCAAGTAAAGTTCTCTCTCCCTACCTCTCCTTTTATTCTTTGGTGAATCTTTCTTGCAAATAGCTTAAATCACATGACTCATGTAAATAGCAGTTGAAATGTCCACTTCTCATCGGATCATCATAATATTTCATATGCCAAGTGCATGACTTTACGAACATGTCAGTATTGTGGCTTTTATGTCTGCATAACATCTGGATTATGGAAATGCATGCTGACAAAATGTCCATGTCATACGACTTGGTGTACTGCCAGGCAATTGATGTTCAACTTGGATTGGCAATTGACAGTCCAAAGGCTACCCTGGCAGTGAAGAGGAGGCTAGCATGTGAAATGGTCGAGTGCTGGCAGCAGGTATTTCTTCTGCTGATTGTTGGCAGCGATTGTTTTGCTGTTATGCCAACCATATCAGCTCTTACCTTTGAAGTTGTCTGTTCTTAGTATTGTTACTGACTAGCTGAAAAAGACATGTGTAACAGTGGGAAGCAGCTGGCTTATATTCCTCTTGTCCTAAAATGTAACAAGTTTTAGAGTTCAAAATTTATCCTAAATTTAGCAACCTATTACTTATAAAAGATTATTTTTACCTCTAATATTCATGCTATCCCCGACTTAATTACTTTATCCAATCACTTTCATGCCCATACTTACCTATTCCGAGAAGGATAGTATGATCTTTTTACTCATCACTTATTATATTTTGGGACAGAGAGAGTAGTTTTTTCTTGTTCTCTTGAATTGATACCTTTGGCTATTCATAATTATGGTCTCACTGTTACACAATAGGTATCAGTCGTACTGATGTTCAACCTCTGCTGAGATCCAGTTTGGTTTATAACTGTTTCTCTCCTGAGCATTGTCTGACTGAAGTTTTAAGTCAGTAAGCAAATGTTTGTCATAAAATTCAGATAGTACCTAGCAGTCTACCTGGAATCACCAGCCAAGAGCCAAGTGACAAATTATTCTATATTTATAGTTGTATAAATGGAATGTCAAATCTTTTTTCAACAATCTATTTAATTTTATCTGTTCAATCTTGTTTATTTCATTTGCAGGCACATGAAAGCATTGCAGACCTACCTCTGCTTGATGGCTGGGCCGAAAAGCACAGGCTCTTTGTTACATGGAAGCACATCGAAGCAAAAGTATGTCAACTTGTTTCATATTCTGAAACGCTATACTAAAATAAATTTATGTTGTATGCGCAAACAACAACTGTCCTATGCAAACAGTAAAATGAGCTAACCTCTACTCCTCTAGTGTTGGTGTATAAACAAATTTAATCCTGTCAATCTATAACCAGAAAAAGGAGAAGAAGTAGATTCATGTATAACTGAACAGCAATATGCATCCTACAGGCTGCAGCGTACTATTACCATGGACTTATCCTTGATGAAGGCAACAGTGAGAAATCTCATAGGACGGCGGTGGCAGCGTTGCAATCCGCGGAGGAGTTCCTCAAGGAGAGCAAAGCTGCCTGTGAAGCCTTCCATGCGGCACCTCCTGTTTCAAGGCAATTTCCTATCCGACCATCCCGTCCATGCATACTGATACTGGCGTCTTGTTTTGCTGAGATATAGAGGAGCTGTGTTTTCTTTCTGCAGCAAGCTTAAGAAGAATTTAACAGTTTGATTTCTTGTGCGATGGCTTTCTGAATAATAATTGGTGTGCAGAAGCCCGCCGCTATGGGGATCGATGAAGTACCTTCATGACAAGATACAGAAGGAGTCGTCATGCAAAGTTCGCATCAACAAGGACCTCTACAGCAATGATAGGTACGGTATTTATGCATGCATTATGCATATTAACGATGACGCATGATGCTAAGTTGCCTTATCCATGGCAGGATCCATGAGAGCGTAGTGCCGTCTCTGCCGGAATTCGCCGTGGCTCTGAAACCTGAAGAGTACCGGCTTCCTCTGACAGACGCTGCGAATGACTAGCTGCCGGCTGGACAGTACTGCCCTGTCAGTGCCACTACAAGGAATCGATCTATCTATCTTATGAGAACCTGCTAGCTGCTGCATGTGTGTGTCAATCGCGTAGCAACAGGCATGTAAGCTAGCGTTTGGATCATTCATGCGATACTTGGGTTGGAAGCAAATGAAAGAGAAGCGTGTGTAGTGTGAGTTCATCCTACTTACTGAAAAATGACGAAATGAACCTGCTGAATTAGGTAGTGTTTGGTTATCCATATCAAATTGATCCTATATGGGATGGTTCACCTGAATGGAATGATTCTAAATGAGATGATACAAGTAGAGTGTTTGGTTATTTATATGAAATGATACCTGATTTTGTTTGGTTGCTTGTATGAAATGGTACAGGATGATATAAGTTTACGTTTGGTTGGTTGAATGGGATTCGAATTAGGGGCTCTCGAAAATAATTATATGCATGGAGCAAATAAAGACATTCTTCTGATACTCTAAACTTCTACAAATCAATTTCTGGAACAATGTAATAATTTATGAACAATAGCATTTACAAATTGCTAAGAAGTGCATGTACAGTGCTGCAAATTGCTTGAGATTCTGATTTGATCACTTCCTTATTTTATTTCTTCGAGATAAGACCATCCTTACATGGGTAGCTCCATGGTTTTTCAGGGAACTGGATTCTACCAGCAAATCCGTAATCATGGACAGGATGTTAACCTTGACAATGACCGAGAGAAAACAATAATCAATCAGATGTTAAGCTTTAGATTTATAGAAAAAACATGTTGCATGTACTACTCCTAAGCCTTGACAATGACCGAGAGAAAACAATGAGCAATCAGATGTTAAGCTCATACTGAACAATAGCATTTGCAAATGCAGAACAAGAACTCAAACCATGAACATTATAAGTAACTAAAAATTAATTGACTAAAGTCATATCGGTGAGTTTCATAATTGCATTTCCGTGGAAGATAATGGAAGTACTGCAATATGCAGACACTTGCTAGCCTGTTGCCAAATAATACTGTAGGAACTCTTGCTCACTTTAAACATTATCCATTTTCTGCTTTCCAGAGGTTGCTGATGAACCTCCGCCAGTGAGCAGGGAGGCGGCACGCGGTGTGCCGATGTGGCTGACCAGGCAACAGAGCTGGGCGGCGTGGACGTGCAGCTGGAGCGCCGGCGTGGGAGAAGAGGACTAGATCTAGCGCGGATCTGAAGAGGGGAGAGGGCGGACGGGATCTGGAGAGGGGAGAGGGCAGGCGGC
>KE373246.1:792880-806550 GCA_000418225.1 Zizania latifolia | reverse complement strand
CCGAGATGGAGCTCGTCACCCTCAACGGCAGCCCCCGCGCCGCCACCCCCAAGGAGCCCCACGGCCCGCACCAGCTGGGTACCCCCGGTGCCCGCAGCGGTAGCAGTAGCACCACCACCAGGAAGCTCGTGCTCGCCTGCATGGTCGCCGCCGGCGTGCAGTACGGCTGGGCGCTGCAGCTCTCCCTCCTCACGCCCTACATCCAGGTATACATCCTCACCTTCCCTTGCTTGCTTGCTTTTCCTTCAGAATGGAGAGCATTTAGGAACGGAGCGCCGGTGGGTTGTTCCCCTTTCTGTTACCGGTGACGCCATCGCATACAGATTACCAGAACAATTTCTCTACCCATCTTGTCCGTTTTACCAGTACAACAGAAGCAAGTGACATGCTTCTCTTTGTTGCTGATTACTGCAACCTTCTACTCTTGTCTTTCCTGCACCAAAATTTCTGCCCTACACATTGTGAGTACTAGAGGTTCTCAGTGCAGCTGCTTAGCGAAATCAAGGTTGCTGGCTATAAGTGAAACCAGGAAAGACTTTTCAGCTTAGGAATTTAGCTAGAGTAAATTGCAAACCGATTTAGATACATGTATTTCTCAATGGCTAGGAGAAATTACTATCCTATTTTAGCATATGAAAAATCACAGAGCTCACATGTACTTGAGCTGTCCAAATGGGCTGCACAGCATGGCCCAGCCTAGGCACGAGACGGCATGGCTTGGAAAACAGGCCGTGCCGTGCTGGGTGCCCAAGCATATGAAGTGGCATGTGGGCCATGGGAGGTATATGCCGGCCCATGGCTTGCCGTGCTGGGCTGTCATGGCTGGCGTGCTGTGATGGTGTCCCAAGCATGGTCCATTATCTCCTGGGTCCATGCTGTGCCGGGCCTGCTATTCAGCTATTGTGCTGTCATCCCTAGGCTAGCATGGCTAGTCCTGGCCCATTTGGACACATCTATGTACATGTTGGCAAAAATGGGGTTTTAACTGGAAATAACTTCATGGAATCAATAATGTTTAGGTATTTCTGTTCCGCATGGTATCTTTCATATGTATTCACCTGCTATTCGTTGCTGATCTTGATGCAGACCCTAGGAATAGACCATGCCATGGCATCGTTCATTTGGCTTTGCGGGCCTATTACTGGATTTGTGGTAATTTTCTGTAAGAAGAACATTGCTGCCTTTTCTGTTTCATAGCCAGCGTGTAAAGTTTCATATCTCCAACATTATAAAATCCTGCCCAGGTTCAACCATGTGTTGGTGTCTGGAGTGACAAGTGCCGTTCAAAGTATGGAAGGAGGAGGCCATTTATCTTGGCTGGATGCTTAATGATATGCGCTGCTGTGAGTTAGATGAAGTTTCATAGGTTATCATATGTTCACATCCTTTCCATGCTCTAACTGGCATAATTCATGCGTAGGTAACTTTAATCGGGTTTTCTGCAGACCTTGGTTACATTTTAGGAGATACAACTGAGCACTGCAGGTAAACTTTGATTCTTCTATTTCTTATGATAGTTTTATCCACATCAAGTGTGCCATCACTAAAATGCCAAGAACTGTTTGTTCAGTACATATAAAGGTTCAAGATATCGAGCTGCTACTGTTTTCGTTATTGGATTCTGGATGTTAGACCTCGCAAACAATACAGTTCAAGTAAGCCTATTCAAAACTTTGCTTGCCATCATTGGTATGTGCCCCAGATATTTGTCAAAGTATGTGCCATGATTTATTTGGATTGCCTCACCATGGGTGTTCTCTAATGTTCTCTTCCTCTTTTTCTCCTACTTACAGGGTCCTGCTCGCGCCCTCTTAGCTGACCTTTCAGGTGGTTAATGTTTTCATTTTGAAAGTACTATACTGCCCCCACCCTTAAACGACAGTTACTGAATGATACTTTCTAATGTGCAGGTCCTGACCAGTGTAACTCTGCAAATGCAATATTTTGCACATGGATGGCTGTTGGAAATGTTCTTGGTTTTTCATCTGGCGCTAGCGGGAATTGGCACAAGTATGTACTTCATGTGTCTTTTATGTGCTTAGTGCTTACATTTACTTGGAGTTTGTTGCTCATAAATTTGTGTTGTCTTCAAGAGTATACATGTTACTGTTGAGAAAGGGTTAAATTAACGTGTTCTACTTGACCAAAATGGACCATCGCACAGTTGGCAATATCTGAATCCTGGTAGTCAATCTGTATCCAAAATGGTCCTGTTGTTTAGGCTTTCTGACTTGATCGAGTTTCACTAGTCAATCACCTTATTTTTTGGCATGAACCTAAGTTCATTTCTCATAATTATTGCAGGTGGTTTCCTTTTCTAATGACAAGAGCTTGCTGTGAAGCTTGTAGTAATTTGAAAGCAGCTTTTTTAGTTGCAGTTGTAAGTTCTCTTAAATTCAGCAGCTGCACTAGAAATTTCAAGCTGTTTGTTAACACACCACAGAATTAGCATCATTCCTAATCCTAGGAATCATATGTGTCTTCTTTTGGAGCGTTGACTGTAATATGTTGCAAGCTGATAAGCTCTATTGTGCAGGTATTCCTTTTGTTTTGTATGTCTATTACCCTTTACTTTGCTGAAGAGATCCCTCTGGAACCAAAAGATGCACAACGATTATCTGATTCTGCTCCTCTCCTGAATGGTTCTAGAGATGATGGCAATGCATCAAACGGGCCTAGTAATGGAACACTTCCTAACGGTCATACAGATGGAAGCAATGTCTCAGCTAACTCCAACGCTGAGGAATCCAACTCGAACAGAGAGAATGTTGAAGTTTTCAATGATGGGCCAGGAGCAGTTTTGGTCAATATTTTGACTAGCATGAGGCATCTACCTCCTGGAATGTATTCTGTTCTTCTAGTCATGGCCTTAACTTGGGTATGCTGCCTAAATACAGCTATATCTATACATGTATATCAGCTGCATGCTGATTGTCTTTTTTTCTTACGGTGTTGGAGATTGATGGTGTTTGCCCATTTTGTTTGCTTTTCAGTTGTCATGGTTTCCCTTTTTCCTTTTTGACACTGACTGGATGGGACGTGAAGTTTACCACGGGGACCCAAATGGCAACTTGAGTGAAAGGAAAGCTTATGACAATGGTGTCCGAGAAGGTGCATTTGGTTTGCTATTGAATTCAGTAAGAACTCGTGATCAATGCGTTTACTATAATTTATATGTAGTTATGTTTAGATGCAGTTGCATCACAAGCATTCCTGGTTTTACTGTATTTTTATCGTATAATGCTATTTGTTGTTCGTACTGTATCATAACATACTATGACTGTAAATCTGAAAATTTAGTTGCCATGGCTTCCTATGCCTTGTTCCCTGTAGTGGTTTTAAAACATTTCGGTCGGATTCTAGTTTGAGGTATAGCATTGGTGGCTTTGACGTTTGGATCTTTAATACAGGTTGTTCTTGGAATCGGATCCTTCCTTGTTGATCCATTATGCCGGTTGATTGGGGCAAGATTGGTTTGGGCAATCAGCAACTTCATAGTGTTTATCTGCATGATGGGTACAGCAATATTAAGTTGGATCTCTTTTGATCTGTACTCAAGTAAACTTCACCACATCATTGGAGCAAATAAAACAGTGAAAAATTCAGCATTGATTGTTTTCTCCCTACTTGGCTTGCCACTCTCGGTAAGTAGCAGGTTCTGCAAAATTCTGCTTTATTGTGCTGGAAGACGCCTTACACTTCGTTCTTGAATGTTACAGATCACATATAGCGTTCCATTTTCTGTGACTGCTGAGCTGACTGCTGGAACAGGAGGTGGCCAAGGTTTGTGTTGTTGATGTCCTGTCTTTTACACTATGCTCTATTGGTTCTGAATGACTAAGGATGTTTGTATCAATATCTTCAGGTTTGTCTACTGGAGTCCTGAATCTTGCTATTGTGGTTCCGCAGGTTGGCATGTTAATCCGAAATGATTTTCTTCTATATATGCGTTGTTTCTGAAGATGCTGTGACCTTTTTAATATTCAATTGTACTGCAGATAGTAGTGTCACTGGGAGCAGGTCCGTGGGATGCTCTCTTAGGGGGAGGAAACATCCCTGCTTTCGCCTTGGCTTCAGTCTTCTCACTGGGAGCTGGCGTGCTCGCTATCCTTAAGCTACCGAAGCTGTCAAACTCGTACAAATCTGCCGGGTTCCATGGATTTGGCTGATCACAACACTGGCTGCAGCTGCATGCTGTGTAACAGTGAGATATGCAACTCCATTTTGACATTCGTTTACAGTGAAATGATTCTTTTTACCTAACGCTATAGAATAAGTTGAAGGATAGAGAGATACATAGCTAGTTAATTAGGTTGCTGTGCATACAAGGCAATGTGAAGGTGTAAAAGGGTATCAACTTTTTTTTGACAGCATACGTAAGAGCTGCCGTATGAAATGGCATATAGATTTTACAAAGGATGTAACACGTTTTGGCCCCAGTATGCATCGTTCCTGCATACTACTTCGTACTGTGTATCTGTGTTTGTAAGGTGAAGCAAGCTGTCTTACGGCTGCATACAGTGAACGAGATATCGAGGGTGCTATATTTTCATAATTATAGGCACCATGGTTATTCCTATGCACAAGTCTGGAATGAGGTTTACGTTTAAATCAGAGGCAATATCATGTGAACAACAGTTCTGTGTAGCTTAGAGTCATTTTGGTTAGGGAGCGATGGGATCATTCTAGTTTGAATAATATTTTTCTAAGATTCAGAATTTCCCTATCTAAAAAAATTGCTGGATGTAGCCATCCTGATTTTGCCGGCAATAGTGGCTGGGAAAGCTAGTGCTCGTGTGGTGCGTGGCACGGTGGCGGGGAAGGGGGTGGAGGATCCAAGCTGAGCGACGGTGGCGGCGGATCTAATGGAGGGAGACGACCTCAAGTAGCAAGGCAAGCATGAAGACCATGAGAATCGTCGTCGTCGGCCAGCGGCACCCCCTCCCTCTTGCCTCGGCGTTAGCAACAATGATGGCGCGGATGAAGACCTCCTTAGCACGGCGCTAGACGACTCAGCGACACAACGTGCAGTGGCGCATCCACCACGGCCGGAGCTGGCCTTCCAACTTCCAAGAGCACCACACCAGTGAGCCACGATCTCCGATGACGGTTGGATGCGGCGATTCAATCAGATCTGGAGCAACCGACGATTATCCTATCTCCCACGCCAAGCAATCTTTAAATTTTAAAGAAGGATAAAACTATTTTAGATAGAATGTAATAGTTCCATCTTAACACACTCTTCAACTAAACACACTTTTACTAATTTTGTTTTATATTATAAGGCGTTTAACTTTTTTGTCAATTTTTTACCAAGTTTAAATAAAAATATATTAACATTTATACTCTAAAAATATATATTTTATCTTTAATTTAATATTATAATTATTGATATATATATTTAATAAAATTAGAAAAATTTAATTAGTCAAAAAAGTTAAATGACCGTAACGGGGGAAGTAATTTCTATGGTGAAGCGAAGCTGATGAAGTAGCAAATGTCTGTGGACTACTGAAAAGATCGCAAAAAACGGAGTTTTCATGGACGGGACGGCATAAGACGGTGGGCCTACCATTACCATATGTTTTGAGCCCAACCCGAAACCTAGACGACACACATCTCTCTCCTCTCCTCGCCGACCGCCATGGCCGCCGCCGCCGAGGTCGACGCGGCCTCCGACCTCCCCAACGGATCCTCTGCCGCCGAAAAGAAGAAGTCGCGCGAGAGCGACCGCCGCCGCCGCCGCCGCAAGCAGAAGAAGAACAAACCCGCCTCCAACGCCGCAGATGCGGAGGCCGACGAGGGCGCCGCCCAAGAGAAGCCCAATCTCAAACCCGAGGTACTCGGACAGATCCTAGGGTTGGGGTTCCTGATGCCCTTTTTGCTTGTTCATTCTGACCTAGGAACCCTGCTTGCCGCAGGTGGAGGTGGAGGTGGAGGTGGAGTACGTGCCCGAGCAGGCGGACCTGGACGACGAGCTCCTCGCCGACTTCAAGAGCATCTTCGACAAGTTCACCTTCAAGGACTCCTCCGCTGCCGACGAGGTACACCCCTATTCAGCGATTCCTTCCTCTTCTTATTCTCTGTTGCAATGTATGGACGACAAGCAAACCGCTATAACATTTCTCTCAAATGCTGCAAGTTTGCAATCTGCACTTCTTTGACAAGTGGGTCGGTATTTTTTTTGATAGGACGACGAGAAGAAAGATGAAGCTGGCACTGATGCGGCAAAGAAGGCTGCAGGATCCGATTCAGAGGATGACGAGCAGGATGCACAGCAGAAGAAAGAAGGGGGCTTGTCCAACAAGCAGAAGAAAGTTTGTTCTTCACATCTCTTTACCCTATTGTTGGCAACATGTTATCATGGCTTCTTTTTTCCTTGTGTGTTCTGACATAAGCTGTTGTTTTCTTTCTGTTTTAAAGATACAACGAAGGATGAAGATTGCAGAATTGAAACAGATATGCAATAGACCTGATGTCGTCGAGGTAAGCCACCCTTTTTTGCTATATTAAAATTAGCCACTGCTATGAGCTACTTGATGTCCATATACCATCTGTATGTGTTGTCATTACTTTCTGTCGTAATTGTCCATTTAGGGTTTCATTGCCAACAGTTGCCAATGCGCTAGGATATAGGATCTGAAGTTAATCCACACATGTGCCCAACAATGTATCAGCATACGCCATTTTTAGCCTGTAAGATAAAAAATACTTCTCATTTTTTTTAAAAAGAAATGGGTCATGAACCTTTCTTGTACCATCGTCATTAACTGTGCAAGGGGTACCTTTTTATTGGTCGTGATCTCTAATGCTGGGCATTCTTTTTCTTCTTTTTTGTATTTTATTTCATTGAATAATACATAGTAATGTTTCATACATGTTGGTCTTGATACATGGTAATATTTGTTGATATTTAATTTTTCTAGCAAATGTTGGATGGAAGATTTTTGTACTTGCCAAGTGTTTTGATTGTGTGCACACCTGTACTGATACTTCTATTTTGCAGTGCAAACATAAATATTTTATATTTAGCTATCTTATTAAGGAAAGTAAAACTGAGGACATAGTAACTATATCTATGTAAAGTTGTTGATTGATGACCTTTCTCTAAGACGATTTGTTCTTCTTGCTAGGTCTGGGATGCAACCGCATCAGATCCCAAGTTACTTGTCTATCTGAAGTCCTACAGGAACACTGTGCCTGTCCCAAGACATTGGTGTCAAAAGCGGAAATTCTTGCAGGTTTGTGATTTACCTACCACAATCTGCCATCAATGAAGATCATGTTGTTTTGCATAATTAATGAATGAACAGTGCCTCTATGCACCTCTGTTCTTGCATAAATTATGCAAGAACAATGCTTCTGTTTTCTTTGCACAAAAAAAACTGCACAAAATTTGAAGCACTGTGGTTGGCAATGTTCTTAAGGCGGTAAGGCAAGGCGCGGCGACCTACCCCCTTCTAGCCGCCTAGGTGATTTAGGCCCACGGCGAGGCGACGCCATACACACATCCTAACATATAATTGCTCTAGATTTTAGTAGTAGTGTAGCATATATACTTACCTTGGTGCTGTCAATGATCTGACCCCTCTTCTCTTCTCTTCTCTTCTCTTCTCTTCTCTTCTCTTCTCTTCTCTTCTGTTTATTCATATGGGATTAAGCTCATCTTATCTTATCAACCATCCATTTTTTATGAAATATAAATGTGAAGGACTAGTTTATTATGTAATTTTCCAAGGTAAATTTGAGTTGGAATCAGCAGAGATCTCTGAATTAGTGCACCATTCAAGGTAACCTCTGTATCACACCTATGCTTTAGTGGTTACTGACTTGAATAAGTGGCAACAACCTTTTTTATGTTCTGTTCTCATACTGCTGGTTTCATTGAACTTACTTGCTGTTGTTTGGATGTTTGGATATATTCTTCTTCTACTGAGTAATAATGAGGTCAGTTTTCTTGGTTTGTTACTGTCTGTTGTTATTTTTCCATCTGGACCTTGTAGGCTTGAAAAGCTAAAGCTCAGTACCATTTCACTAAGCAGTAAGCAAATAATCACTAAAGTACTAAACAGTAAACAGTAATCTCCTGCTGCTCACCTCCGTTGCTGCTGCTGGAGTGCTGGACAGCTGGATCGTTCTCTTTGCCTGCCACCGCTGAGGAGAGCAGAGCTCACCCGCCACCGCCGAAGGGCTGCCGAGCAGAGCTCACCCACCGCCGCCTGCCGAAGAGGCCGCTGAGTAAAGCTCACCGGCCGCCACCTGCCAAAGAGGCCGCTCTCTCTGACCCCCGCCGCCGAGCAGAGCAGAGCTCACCCGCCGCCGCCGAAGAGGCCGCCGAGCAGAGCTCACCTACCGCCTCCGGCGTCTCCTCTCTTTTCCTTATCTTCCCTCTCTTATCTCTTTTCCCTCCCGCGCGCTGTTTCCCGCTGTTACCTTCCGCGCGTGCCAGCCCCAGCCATATACCTTTCGTGCCAACCCGTATGGTGTCTGCCCCAGGCCTCTGGTCATCAGTGTGACGCCAAATCGTGCCTAGGCGATGCCCAGCGGCCTGAGGTGGACGCCATACACGTTTGATCCAAGGCGACGCCGATGCCCAGCTGCAGATTGTGCCCAGACGCCTAGGCGACACCTTAAGAACACTGGAGGTTGGTGCTTGAGTAGTAAGTAGTTGCGACTAGCATTCAAGACCATCATTTTGCATCAAAGAGCACTTGTAGAAATGTTGAAGCAACCTCCTGTAATTGAGACCTGATAAATGTTGCGAAGTTTTTCTGAATCACTTATGTTAGAGTTTGATGTGGAATCCTTGCTCAAAAAGAGGTGTGGATGCGGTGAGGGAGGGGACATAATTTTGATAAGTTTGCACCCCTCTTATACAGATATGCAATCCTTTCAAGGATGTTGACATGTTGTAACAACCTGAGAGCAAGGGCTTCATGGTGCCATCAAACTCTTAGTTTGCACCGCTCTTATACAGATAAACTTTAAGGCTGTTTCATCGTTAATTCGCTGAGCCATTTCCTGAGAGAAATTATGGTCTAGCTTGGATCTAATGCTTTTGTCTTTTGTTGTTTGCATATGCATACTTGTCATTTACTCGAGCGATTGCAGAAGCTTTTAACATGTCCAAAGCTTGAAGCTGCACTTTGCATCTAGCATTGCCTTAATTTATTTATTTCTTTTCTTGTTCTGATCTTATGGCAACCAATTGTTTCTTTCAGGGTAAGAGAGGTATTGAGAAACAACCTTTCCAACTCCCCGACTTCATTGCTGCAACTGGAATAGAGAAAATAAGACAGGTAATTTGATATCTTTGTTCTTTCAGGCTTTGCTTGGGATATGATGTTTACCTTAATGACTTTAGGAGCTGTGTGATACTTGGATCTGTATTAAATTTCAATTTTTCAGGCTTATATTGAGAAGGAAGATAGCAAAAAGCTGAAGCAGAAGCAGCGTGAGCGTATGCAACCAAAAATGGGAAAGATGGATATAGACTATCAGGTAAATTTATTCCCAAGAATCCATTTTATGATATCGATATTTATCATGTAACCCCATATTTATATTTCTATGTTTACTTAAGCTCAAGTTCTTTAAAGTTAATTTTACATGTGTTTTTCCTTAAAAACATTTTACCTGTGTTTCTCTTTGAGACAGCTACCCCTCTGTTTTCTCCTTGTTCCATCTCCATCCATATCACATAGTTTGTCACGTAAACCTAATATCTAACATTACAGCACATACTTTTATTACATCTACAAAATTAGGGTACTAATAATGCCATTTTCATCCCAAAATTTTGGGCAACTTGTTTTGTATTTTCAGGTTAGGCCCGAGTTATTAATTCCTGACATGATTCACAGGCAGTTCTCACCATGATTTTGTTGGTACAGGTTTTGCATGATGCCTTCTTCAAATACCAAACAAAGCCAAAACTGACTAGTCATGGTGACCTGTATTATGAAGGCAAAGAGTTTGAGGTACTTCTACATTCTCTTTCCTCCTGGCATATAAAAAAATTAGATAACTGGGAAATATTTGCAAAATCCAGATACCTGTGTTTTCACACATGGCTTACTGAGATGATGCTTTGTACTTGTGAACTCAACAGGTCAAGCTTAGGGAAATGAAACCAGGTATGCTGTCCAGAGAACTTAAAGAGGCTCTTGGTATGCCTGACGGTGTGCCACCTCCATGGCTTATAAACATGCAGGTATTTTTCTGAAGAACAATTTCCATGTAGCTGGTGTTCAGGCTGAGAGCTTTTATTACTGGTCAACTGACAACACTAAATTTTGGCAGAGATATGGTCCTCCACCCTCTTATCCTCAGCTGAAGATTCCTGGTCTAAATGCTCCAATTCCTCCTGGTGCTAGTTTTGGATATCGACCTGGGGAATGGGGAAAACCTCCTGTTGATGAGGTATGGCACATGTCAGATTTGCCTTTGGTAGTTTGGTGGGCTCGGACCTACTAAAATGCAGTCTTTGTTCTTTAAGCAACTTGCATATTTCCTTTCTAACTTATTTTGTTTTCCACCAACAGCATGGACGCCCCTTATATGGAGATGTTTTTGGAGTCCTACAGCAGGATGAACCTAATTATGATGTATGTTTATTTAGTAATATTTTATTGTTTGAGCCAAGTACATGAACTGGTTCTGTTTTGGATTGCAGGAGGAGCCTGTCGACCGCAGCAAGCACTGGGGAGACTTAGAGGAGGAAGAGGAGGAAGAGGAGGAAGAGGAGGAAGGGGAGGAAGAAGAAGCAATGGAGGATGAAGACATGGAAGAAGGCATGCAATCTGTTGACACCATCTCAAGGTGCTACCATAGTTCTTTGATACCTTGTTTTGTTTTTCTTCCTGAAATAGGGAGCTAGGTTATGATGCTTGTTTTGCTTATAGCACTCCAACTGGTGTGGAAACACCTGATGTGATCGATCTCCGGAAGCTGCAGAGGAAAGAACCTGAAAGGCAGACAGAAAAGCAATTGTACCAGGTGAGGATTTGCCTTCATTTCTATGTGGCATCTCAGGATATGCAGCTTTAAATTGGTTGTTGCAGTTCATAACCAACATTTTGTCCTTTTTCTTTGAAGGTTCTTGAGCAAAAAGAAGAAAGAATTGCCCCTGGAACGCTCTATGGATCAAGCCATACGTATGTTACACTAACAAAACCCAGTTATCATGTATCATCCCATTTTTTCTGATGGTGTTCCATTCAGTTTGACCATATGGATTATAACTCGTTTGTTATATTTGTTGCTTTTACAGATATGTGGTTGGTGCTCAGGATAAGGCTGGTCCTAAAAGGGTAGGGTTTGTAATTCCTTGTGATATGCTTACAGGTGGTTACACTGAATGCATGCCTTAGTGATTTGTGATTTGGGTGTTTGCAGGTGGATCTTCTCAAGAATCAGAAGTCTGATAAGGTGGATGTCACCATACAACCTGAGGAGCTGGAGGCTATGGATGATGTTTTGGCAGCCAAGTAAGATGTTGTACTGTTAATGTCGTGTCAAGTTGAGATGGGTGCCAACTGC
Source organism: Zizania latifolia (assembly GCA_000418225.1). NCBI lineage: Eukaryota > Viridiplantae > Streptophyta > Magnoliopsida > Poales > Poaceae > Zizania > Zizania latifolia. Next base: position 795,009 of record KE373246.1, on the reverse strand, counting down.
CAAACGCTCAAGTGGAAATGTTTAACAAATTACACCATGGACAGGTACGAAGAAGCGAGGGAGGAGGAAAAGCTACGGAACCAGAAGGAAGATTTTAGCGACATGGTGGCGGAGGTACATTCCCTTTTCTGTGACTAAAGCAGCATTTTTTGGTTTTTATTCGCTGGTGGTGTTTTTTTTATTGAGAGGACATGTGCATTCGCAGAACGCAAGTAAGAGGAAGAGGAAGCAGGAGAAGGATGGGAAACCAAAGAAAAAGGACTTCAAGTTCTAGATGAGATCCAGGGGAGAGGAAGAGACGAGTGTAGATGTAGTAGCCCTTTTACGTCTTATGTGTGTATGACTCCCCCGTTTCTTCTTTCTTTTCTTTAAAGCCGTCGGTGTAATAGCCAGCCAAGTCCTGATGGAGCCTACGTTACTGTTCGGCTCATTTTCGTTGTGTAATGTAATTTCCTCGAGGCTCCTATTCCATGTCACTGAACTCGTACTAGTATAGGCTACCTCTATCACTCAGAAAGTATGCACTGTGCTGTGGTAGCAGCTATCAGGGACAAAACTATCTTGGATTTTTTTTTTGCTGTTTGACGAACTTTGTGCTTTCTGTTTCCTTGTAATGGAAACGGGAGAGGTTACTCCTCTCTTTTTTAAAACAAAAAAACAAAAACAAAAATGGATATTAACATTTTCCGCCACCACAGATGATACAGCTATACCAGATTGTACTATTGTCTCCGTTTTTTAGAAGATGATATTTTGGATATCGACAGTCTCCTGTGCGTATGTTTTATGCTACTTTTTATCTATATATTTGTAAAAATTATGCAAGTATAATTATATAAAAACATTTCATGACAAAATTACTAGTATTGTTTTTACATATAAAACCACAATATTTTTAATCTCCAGCACGTCGTAGGTGTTGCGAATGTAACACAAGCTATAATCTTACTAAATTGGCCAATAGCCAAAAAACACAATTGGTATCAGGTTCTGGGTAATATGATGCATGATTCAGAACCGATGATCCTGTTGACTATCAAAATTAGCCTTGATTTCATAATTTTTTTTGCACGCCGTATACCCGGAGTTCATGATTTCTTAGGGAATAAGTAGAATATTTCAAGCTCCCTTTTATGGAACAAAGAAAAATAGAAAAATCATTCGACCTCCCGCTGCTATCATACTTTACTGTCATTTATGTCGCATAAATAAAGTTGAGTATAGTATATACAATATAATTTATTTATAATAGTTTATTTTGGCAAAACTCGGTACAATTTAAATAAATTCGGGCCTTTTATCAAAACAAAACAAAAAAAAGAAATAAAGGCGGAAGGGAAGGCCCACAGCTGGAGATATCGCCAAGCCCAAGCGAACCCTCCCACCCTCCTCCATTCGCCGTCCCGAGGGTCGAGACGCAAAAGATGGCGGCGGCGGCGGCGGTGGCGGCGAGCGTGGGGGTGGTCAGGGAGGTGCTGGGCAGCGACGTCTTCGACGAGGTCGACCAGCCCATCACCGACTACATCGCCAACGTCCTCGCCGACGAAGACTTCGACTTCGGCGCCCCCGACGGCCACGGCATTTTCGACGCGCTCGGCGACCTCCTCATCGACGCTCGATGCGTCGCCGACCAAGACCACTGCCTCGAGGTACCAAGCGCTCCGCCTACAACGCCTCTTGCTGATTTTTTTACTAGTTCGCCGCAATCAATCCCCCACCGATCTCATCGTCGGGCCAACAGTTGAGCAATTGGGCTACTTGTCCGGTTGCTCAGACCTTTGGTTATTCGGTGTTGTAATAGAGGTGTTATGGCCGCGTACGTGCTTCTTGAGCCGTTTGATTCGAGTAATTTGTGCCCGTCCCATCCATTGAAGCCTTCGGCACTGGAGACATCTGCTGTGGATTCCTAATACCTAGGAAACCCAGTTTACCAGTCACATTTTCTTGGTAATATTCAGTTGTCAACCAAGTATAACAAACGTATAGCTCAGTCATCACTAATGTGTCCTGTAATGGTCTATTACATGTTAGTTAACCTTTATTTGTTTCCACAATTGTACCTCAATCACCGCTGAAAGGCTTTGCATTCAGGGGAAAGGGGGGATTGTTAGATTTCTGATTTTGATTCA
>KE373246.1:744543-777083 GCA_000418225.1 Zizania latifolia | reverse complement strand
CGCCACCACCACCGCCGCGACGAGCAGGACCACAGCGAGGACACGCATTGCGGCCCTAGACAGGATCAAGAGGAAGATGAACAGTGTCAAATGAGGGGCAGTCTAGGTAATAAAAAAAAGTTGACGCCTGCAAGTGAATCCGTAGCCACCGTGCGTGTATAAAATGGCATGCGGGAGTATATCTGTGAATAGTAATGACATATAAGAAAATATGTGAATATTAATGGTATATCTGACGTTTTAGATAATAACGGTAGCACATAAGTAATTAACCCTAGAAAATATGCTGATATGGTAGGTGAGATGGCACTTGCTAGCTACAAAATAAGAAAAAATTAATTTCCTCGTGTTAAGAGTGATAAAAAATTAATTGTGATGAAAATAATAGCATTTGAACATGTATCACTTTTTCAAGCGATAAATGGTTAATTTTTTTTTGAGAGGGCGGAAAGCTCCTAACCCTAAACGACTAAACCCCACCCGGTGGCTTTTGCCTGCATTTCAGGGGAAGACCGCGAGCGCTAAACCCTACCGCTCCTCGCCGCCGGCGCCGGCGCCAGCATGGGTGGCGGGCCGCGGACGTTCCCGGGCGGTCTTTCCAAGTGGCAGTACAAGCGCATGCACGAGAAGCTCGCGCGCCAGAAGCAGCGAGGCCTCCTCCGTCACGAGAAGCAGCTCTACCTCGCCCGCCTCCGCTCCGAGATCCGCGCCTCCAAGCTGCCTGGCGCCTCCCCTCCCGAAGACGGACCCACCGCCTCTCGCGCCCACATCCGCGCCCTCGCCAACCGCTTCCTCAAGCCCGGCGCCGAGGATCTCTGGAACGACGACGACGGGCCCATCCACCGGGCAGAGCGGCCGCCGAGGAGGATCACCTCGGCTGGCCGTAATGATGACCGCCATCAGTTGGGCTCTACAAAGGAGCTGCCTTTAGAGCAGCCGGGGTCTGGGAGAGTAGGTGCACAGGACCCGCGTCTGGCCGCGTTCAATCCTAGGAGGGAGTACCGGACGGTCCCTCCTTGGTGGTGGCAATGGACTTCGGCTTCTGGCACACCTTCAAGAACAATGGAGACGCCTTTCTGTTTCTTTGGTCCCAATAGATGCTACTCAGTGACGCCTCCATTGCGGGCACACCGGGAGACCTCGAATGCGTTAGTGCCGCTGGTTGCTAGAGGTCTTACCAGTGGTGTGACTGCTACCTCCCTGTTTATTCAAGAGAGATTCTACTCGGTTGCAGCCGGACAATTTGGCAGGAAATGGAGGCCAGACTCGTCAGATGAGGATGATGAGTGTATGTCAGTGGCAAAGAAGGATTTGAGGTTTGCAGAATTTAGAGCTTCCAGTGAAGAAGAGTCAGAAGATGATGAATTGGAGGCGAGAAGTGCCATCAGGAGGAAATGGAGCAGTGCTGCTCTGAGGAACTGTGACATGAAGAAGGAGAGGCGAGCGCTCAAGTCCTATGAAGAAGAAAGCAATGATCATGCTGGTAGAATCCAAGAGCTGCGAGAGGAAATAAGGAACAGGGAGGTGTTGGGTGTTGAGAGGAGGCGTTACGAGTCAAGGGGTGAATCTTTACTTACCAATAAAAGGTTACACTTTTATTTATCTTCTATTGTTATTTATTTTTTCTGGAGCGCACTAGTTCTAGAACGTCATATATGTGTAGTTGTTATTAATTTATAGGCAAAGCATCTAAAAACTCTTGAAACATATGGATCACGGTATATGAACTATGAAGTTGCTACAGATAGTCTTTTTTGGAGTTCCATTTTTATGGCACTGACCTATGAGGCTATGACAAGAATTAACTATAATAAAAAGAGATAACATAGTATTTGTCATCACTCATCCTATTACATGACCTTTTAACTCGAGGTTAATGACCGGTATGTGAATTTACCAGTGTATTAATGTCTAGCCTAGTTCAAAACAGAGTTACTTACCATGTAATTAACAAGTTGTGCTGTTTCTTTGACTTCAGATTTGATGAATGTGGTATCTCTCCTCTAACAGTAAAAGCACTCACTGATGCTGGGTATGTACAAACAACTGTTGTGCAGGAAACATCCCTTCCTATATGTCTTGAAGGTACTTTTTTTCATTGGGATATGTGGTACCAGGTACCAACCACATGTTTATATTAATCACATCACTTGCTTCTGTAGTTTCATATTTAGTATAACACCTCGTGGTAGCATTTTTTATTTGTGGATTATCTCAACATGTTATCACTGAAACCTTCAACAATCAGGAGATTACCCTTCATCACTGTATACATGCAGGTAAAGATGTTCTTGTCAAGGCCAAAACTGGAACTGGGAAAAGTGCAGCTTTTCTGGTAATATTCATTTGCAAGAAAACACTTCGAGATGTTTAGTTTCTTTTGGTGGTTCTTTCAGCCAGTTTATTCAATAATGTATTGGTAAACAGCTCCCTGCAATTGAATCAGTCTTGAATGCTATGAAGAGCCATACAAATCATCGAGTGTCTCCTATATTTTCCCTTATCCTTTGCCCTACAAGAGAGCTTGCCATCCAGCTCACAGCTGAGGCAAATGTTTTGTTGAAGTATCATAAAGGAATTGGCGTTCAATCTCTTATTGGTGGTACTAGATTCAAACTAGATCAGAGACGTTTAGAGTCTAATCCATGCCAGGTTTGTAATTTTTACTGTTCTACTGAAGATCAAGGTACAAACTGCTAACTGTTAGTTTTAACTATATTGTGTTGCTTTCTGCTTCCAGATTTTAGTTGCTACACCTGGTAGACTTCTGGATCACATTGAAAACAGATCTTCATTCTCTGTTCGCTTGATGGGATTGAAATTGTTTGTATTGGATGAAGCTGATCATTTGCTAGATTTGGGTTTTCGTAAAGACATTGAGAAGATTGTTGATAGCTTGCCACGTCAAAGACAGACACTACTATTCTCCGCTACAATTCCAAAAGAGGTAGTGTAATCAGCAGTGCCATATTATTTTCTATCTATTTCCATATTTTTTGAAACCACAGGTCCCAAAATGTGAGTAATGGCTGGATTTTTCAATGACAGGTTCGAAGGGTTTCACAGCTAGTTTTGAAAAGGGATCATGTTTTGGTTGATACAGTGGGCGTGGGAGCTGTTGAAACTCCTACTAAGGTTTCTACTTTCTAATCCTGCTCTAGTATATTTGATACTGTGTACTAACTTAATCTTCTATTTGTTGAACTGCAATGTATTCTCTTTTTTCTGAGTTCTGCAAACACAGACCAGTGATGTGATCAATTTTCTCAATTTGCATAAACCTAGAGAAGTTGTTATCAACTATCCTAAGTGTGCGAATTAAAATATTTGCATTGTTTTCTCAATGAAAGGGACTTCCATTTGGTCATTGGTACTTCTTCAAAGCCTTTCAATCCCACCCTAAGTTAGGGTAGGCTAGAGTTGAAACCCAATCTTGAGTTTCATCCATACTATCCAGCCTTTTTTTGCTTTCTGTGGAAGTTTGGCATACAGTTATAGTGGTGTCTGTAAAAACATTTTGTGTATAGAGGCTGGCATTCATATAGATATCCTAGACCATATTATTTCTTGATGCATTTATTTGCTTTCAATGACAATATAAATTATATTTCTAAATGGTTTTCTGCTCAAAAGTAAAATATATTTTTATCATCAGGTGTGAAAATGATTTTGATTGCTTACTGGTTCCTTTCTTCTACTGTTCTTGAACTTAGGTGGAACAGTTGTATCTCGTAGTACCTCATGAGCTGCATTTTCATATGGTTTATCGCCTTCTCCGAGGGCATATTAATCAGGAAGTGGACTATAAGGTGCTCTCATCGCTCTGTTTTGAGCAGGCAGTATGATTGTTGTAAGAGCTTTAATATGTTAATTTAGCTTAAGTTTTCTCATCCCAGGTGATTCTTTTCTGCACAACTGCCATGGTGACTGAATTTATGTATATCATGCTTCGAGATTTGAAGCTAAATGTCCGAGAAATTCATTCAAGAAAGCCTCAGCTTTATAGAACTCGCATTTATGAAGAGTTTCGAGATTCTAGTCGCTTGATTCTGGTGACCTCGGATGTTTCAACACGTGGAGTGAATTATCCAGATGTCACCCTAGTGATCCAGGTAGTTTTTTCCTTGCCTTTTTATGGTTAATACATTTGGGAAATGTTGAGGAAGAGATTGCTTTATTTGCCTACACGAAGGCAACTGCAGGAGTGGCACTTCTTTGCAGTTCCTTTGTTTGGCTGCCTCCTGTAGTGACTGTTTTAATATATATATGTTTTGCGTTAGGTTGGTGTACCTTCAGATAGAGGGCAGTACATCCATCGACTTGGAAGGACCGGAAGAGAGGGTAAATCTGGCAAAGGAATTCTTTTGCTTGCACCATGGGAAGAGTATTTCTTGAATGAGATACATGATATCCCCGTGCAGAAGTCTCAAGCACCACACATGGATGCAGAGCTGAAACAAAAGGTTGGAATGAACTCATTTAAACTTGCATATTCTGTTAAGAGTTACCTTCTCAGAAAATTTTACGCCAAGGGCGGGGAGTGCTGACGAGCGACTTTTTTTATGAAAATTTTCATGGATGGGAGCTATCTGGTAAAGGATTTTATAAGTAGAGGGGTGTAAGGATGCGCATTAGGTATCAGTTCCATTTCCTGGCTGAACATATTCCTTGTTGTAATGCAGGTTGATGATTCAATTAGGACTGTTGATATGAGCATCAAGGAGGCAGCATACCATGCATGGCTTGGGTATTACAACTCAATAGGTGATGTTGGAAGAGACAAGACGATGCTGATTGATCTAGCAAACAGATTTTGTAAATCGATCGGTTTGGAAAAGCCTCCTGCACTGTATAGGAAAACAGCATTGAAGATGGGTCTAAAGGATGTAGCTGGAATTCGAATAAGGAAATAAACAGTCAGTTGTGTTGTTCTCATCTGAGTTGCCCCTTTCCTATCTTCTTGTAATTTGCCTTTGGACACAACACCACACTCCACACCGCACCGCAACAAGGAAAAGAGTTTATTGCAGTCGTTTGTATGGTGATGTGCTGCCTAGCTCCTCAAGTTCATATCATGGTGCAGCCTAGCTTAAGACGGAATCAATTCAGCAAGCACTTGGTTAGCAATGCCCGATGTAAGCTTGTGTGCTGTTTTGAGATTCAGCGGCAGCATCCCTGCAAGACCGAAACCTTGTCTTGGTCCGTACTGTACACACACATATGATATTAAATTAACAGAGTACTAGTACTATTTTTCTGGAGATCGAGTCTGTCCAAGCCGATTCCATGGAGTCCTGCATGCAGGCAGAAAAGCCATCATCTGGTTCTTCTTTGTCAAAATATACAACAACTAAAAATAAAAATTAGAGACAAAACTGAGACCTATGATTCCAAATAGATGGTTTGGGAGGGTGAGCAGATAAGAAAATCGATACGTATCGCAGACGAGATGCAGCTGAAATCTGGCTTGCAGACTAGGCAGATGGGGCAGTTAACAAAACTGTTTCAATTTAACCATCCACCAGTGATAATTAGACCACGCACCACTAAACCGAACCAATAACAATGCTAACCGGGCTACTAGTAACCGACCAAAACCTTTGGTCTAGACTCTAGACCGAGGGTAAGGGATGGATGGCCCATTCCGTTTTCACTCTTTATTCTGGACTTGTGGCTGGCCCAAATGCCTTCACCCTATGGAGTGTATGTATATCCTTACAAATGAATAATATATACTCCTCACTCATAAGAGAGAGAGATCCTGTCAAAAAGAAAAGAAAGAAAAGGAGCAGCGAGATTTAGATGCACAGTATATTTATGTCCTCCGGGCTTACCTGGAGCCAATCTATTTATCTTGGAAACTTGCCACCACAAAGGTGGAGTCGTCTATTATTAAGACCCCGGTATATATTCGTTTGTGAATACCAAGGTCAAACACAACACAAAACAAGTTTTGCATCAAAGTATTGTTTATTTTGCTCTACTTCATCTGTCCGATCGTCATCTCGTTATTCACACAGCCGTTTTTTATCGCCTATCCGACGCCACCGATTCAGCAGAAAACAGGTACTTCACGCGAGAAAGGACCGAATCGTGTGCTGGATCATATGGATGATCCTTGGACGGGATCTCCAATATAGCAGGTACTGGTCTGTTGTAGCTATCCACAAGGAATCTTATCATGTTGGCAACCTGTCAAATGAAAAATAGAAAACCATCATGTCATGACTAACAAAAAGGACCATTTTAGACTGCAAATAATCATATCAAGGATTTCAAGTATTACAAATGCATAATGCAAATATGCAGGAACCTTAAGCCAGTGCAATTAACTATATTATATCTCTTCTGAATCATGTGACATACTGAATCATTTATGCAGATAAAACCGTTAACACAAATAGTGGAAGTCACAACTCACAACTCTACAAGTACTGAACAATCGCCTTGACTCGTTAGATCTAAGTATCTAACAAAGGTTAGCTTTATGTGGCTTGACTAACAGAATATAAGCAACTTAGCATACTATAGTTTGGATGCTGGTGAAAGTGTAGTTGCAAGTTTTTTTTACCAGATGGTCCATTGTAAGCATATCAGTAAGCTGGCATATAAAGCACAAAAGAATCACATAATTATCATCATCGTCATGTTTCTACAGAAATATCCTGCCACATGTCATGTTGAAAACTCAGGAGAAAGCTCCAACAGAATTACAGAAATAAGGCTAACAATCAACTAAAGGCACATCATTGAATCTGAGTTAGAATTGAATTTTTTTGTTTTCAGTCATTCTGACTTTATTAGGCCCAGATACTTGGTGACAAGCTGATCAGTGATCGCTTTATATTATACAAAGGCAGAAATGGCTGGATGAATAAGATCAAGCTACTTACATATTGGCTGATGAGTACAATTGCAATGTCCTCCCTTGTAGTGAACTCCTTAAATGCATCTTCGATTTGTTTGACTGTTGTTTCTGTAACATGCCATGGTAAAATTCATTAATGTGAGGTCTATGGCTGCTAACTCAAATATAACATACATGAAGTATGCTTACATAATATAATACAGAAGGATAACAGGAAGATGAAAACATAATATCAGGAATGCAAATGATGCCCTGAAATAATAAGAAATCAATTGTCGGATATCCAACTTTCTTCATTTGTTTTAAAAATGTAATAGCAACCAAATTGTACTACAGAACATGTCTATTGCTCTGGTAAGCAAGAAGTTCATTGTTCTAGTAAGCAAGAAGTTCACAAGATCAGTACAGCCATTTTAGAAGTTTGAACATCCCAGACCAAATAGGCATTGGAATTGAAGGAGTATGCTACATTGTACATTCTAGCACACGTCACATTGACAGAACTCCAATAGATGAATGCTTATCATGAAGAAGTAAGACTTGGCAAAGTAGATCTACCATATTGCAATAAGACACAGTGATAATACAATATCTGCCAACTATGGAAAGATCGATTTAAGTTGATTACAAATGGAACATACAATTGGGTAATTATACTATATGCATGACTTCCGCACATGAGATGATCAACAGAGTATCATGCAATGCCCCCGTCATATAGAGACATAATTTGGGGCAAATTAAAACAACAAGATATTAATGGAGAAAATAAACAACTTTGCATATTAGCAAGTTGAAGTTATTACTGTTATCAACAATAAGATAGTTTGTCTTTTTCCTCAGATCAACATTGCCGACTCCAGCCAATAAAAACCCAGTCACCGTGTCCTGCAAACACACGAGGAAACAAAACATTTCTGTCAGATGACTTTAATCATGGATAAACACTGGGAACCTGGCTACTCTTAGAGTAGCAGAGTCAAGACCAACAAAATAGGAATATGATAACATAATTTTTATTGATAAAAGTAGTATGTGATATGACATCAGTTGTTTATTAAGGGCTTCAGTTTGGTTATCCTGTTCTCATTGAATGATGCTGAATGGCTATTACTGGTTGCTACCGTGAATTAACCAAGGGGGCAGAACAATGTAGGGGCACATGTGAAGCAAGCAAGAAAGGGATTATTGAGAGTCCTTGAGCATCAACCAGTTTTCATTCCAGTCTGCTCGATGAGTTTCCTCCCGCTTTGCTTGGCTCGGTTTTGGTTAGTGGATGTGCTCATCTACTCAGTGAATTGCAAGGTTTTGGTTTGTGTTAATGTGTTTTAAAACTGTGATGTTATTTGTTAACTTGTTATGATATTTGAACTATTGCTATGGAGTATAGACTTTTTTAACTATTTCTGTTTGATGTGGTCCTGAATTTAAATTCATGTTGTTCCAAAAATTATTGTGCCATACTGCTATGTACATTTATATGAAGTGAATATGGTGTCACCACACCGCATGCCGTGCTCATCTAAAAGGTGTGAAGGTGGTTAGGCATCTTGCCTCGCCTTACCGCCGTAATAACTATGAACCGTAGTAACTCAATAAGCTAGCAAATGCCTGACAAACTGTTAACCTTCAGTGATGGGAAAAGTAGTGATCAGCAACAAGTTGAGAAACCACATAATGATTAAACTCAAATCCGATCTGATGTAGAAAACATTTTCCCCCATCGAACACACTGAATTGTAGTTAGCTAGTTGCAGGGAAGGACGTGAGCAGTCAATGAACGCTAAAAGAAACCCTGTTCACCACAAATCGATGGATGGATCGGCAGCAGACATGATAACAACATTGGTTATATCTATCTCAACAATTGGGCAGTTATGGTATTAGATTCGGGGTAACGGCTAGTGATAGGTAAAAGGCAGCAAGTATCAGCCAAAGCCAGAAGAGGGAATGAGGCGGCGGGTGGCATACCTCGTCGGCGATGATGGCGATGAGCGCGGAGTTGATGGTCGGGATGCTGGGTCTACCCGCCATGGCGACCTACCTGGCAGAGGAGAGGAAAGGAAAGGAGAAGAAATCCGGATCCGCCGCCTCTGATATCGAAATCGAGGAGGAGGAGATCGGATTGGGGATTTGGGGTCTTGGGGATGGATCGGCCGGGTGGGGAATCGCGAATTCGTTTCGCTTTGTATTCTTTTATTAGAGTAGATAGTGGGCCCCACATTAAGGCATCCTTCTCCGCCAGACCGCCACCGCCTGCACAAGAAAGAAGAGATCATTAGTACGCGGCGGAAGGCGGGATTCCGGCATGGCGAAGCCTTCTCCCGCCGCCTTGCACACGCCGCGCCTCCGATCCTCCCGGACCTCCGTCGGCTCCTCTTCCGCCCCCAAGCTGCCGCTCCCTGCTGCCATCCCCCGCGACGTCAAGGTAACCAACTGAGCCGTCTAACGCTAACCCCACCACCGTCTCCGTCTGCGCCGATCGTCGGCTAAACCTCCTCCTCTCCCGGCCATCATAAATCAGGCGATCGCCAAGTGCCTGGACTACGACGATAACTTCGCCTTCCCCGACTCTCCGGACGTCCTGGGCGCACCGGACGACGACCTCGCACCCCTGCTCGAGCTCCCTGACCCCGGCGACTCCTCCTCCTCCACGCTCATCTCCGCTAATCCGGATGACGCCATCACCGCTTCCGCTGACTCCGCTCTCGCCGAGGTGTGGCATGGGTTTTGCGACTATTCGTGCTGGTGTTTTGGGTGAATCGCATCGCATTGTTGTAACTTGGGTTGATTCGAGTGCGCTACGAGTTTTCTTCCCCCATCGATTTCAGATTCAGTTGCTTCTCCAAACTTTTTCGAGCATTTGCGCTGCAATTTTGGATAGTTTCTCTGCCATTTTACTTGAGTTTTGCGTTTGATTTCGAATGCTCGTCGTGTTTCCAACTGTTCATCCATCGGGCTGGTTGGGAGGTTACTTGATTCCTTATGTTTCAGTTTCAAATTTCCTCGCGTTCGTAGCTTCGAATTTGTGTGTTCCAACTGAGATTGAAGAGCTCCGATTCTGTCGTGCAGGTGGTAGCGCCCGCCGACTCCACCGAGGAGCCCCTCCCGGAGCAGATCAACCTCGTGCTGGCCGAGCTGCACGGCGCCCGCGGCCTCAGCCCTCGCTCCAAGCGCCTCCTCGCGGCCCTCGCTGAGGTCGCCGCCGCCGAGCTCAGCTCCACGGTCACCGCCCTCCGCCTGCGCCGTGCCGCCTTCTGGGGCAAGGTGCGCATCGGTGTCCTCGCTGCGACGGTCGCCGCCGTGGCCGCCGTCGACATTGCGCTCGCCGTCGCCCTCATGGCACGCCGCGGCAACGACCACTACCACGTGCTGCCCCCTACCTGAGCTGCCATCGCGGATTCATTGGAATTCTTCGTAGCACCACTGCAGCCGGTATACGAACAATGCCACTGCTGTTTAGTTTATTAGCTCCCTCTCTGCACCTGCATGCTGTGCCTAGTGCTGCAATCCAAAACTTACATATTATCGTATAGTTATTAGTGGCTTAATGTCTTATTAGTGTTATAAGTCATATACATACATAGAGCCAGGTGGTAGATGTGAATCGTGATGCCACGACCAATATTTGGTTCCAGGAAATTTTGCTCACTGATGGTCTGATGCTGCTTGTTCTGCTCTCAAATAAATTGCAGTGCTTGTTGCAGATCATTCACCATTTGTCCACCCAGATTGCTGCACGCAGGAGGATGTGCTTGTTTGCTATCAGTGCTTTAGTTCAAGTGCGTGTTGAATTTGTCATGGAATACAAGATGCGCACGAACCAGACACAACAAAACATGACTATACCGCAAGTGTTTTTGAGTATGCTTACACTTACAATCGCAGCATGCATGCACCGACTCAGGGATGAACTTACATCTTCAGGTTAGGGGGAACATCACAGCAGCATGCCAGCATGACAGAGAGCCATGACGAAATCTGGAACATTTTTCTGACACAGAAAGAAGAAATAAAAACGTTGACACAGAAAGAAGAAACAAGCCCAGAACTGCAACTAGTCACCATCAACGCAGAGAAGACGACGACGAAGAAGCAGTCGAGTGTCGGGATGAAGTTGCTTGAAGAACTGAGGAATTCTGTGGGCGTAGTCCCTTTGGAACGGCCCTCGTCTTGTCCTCCTTACTCTCCAGTTTATCTTGCAACCATGCAATCCCATAACATCTCATGATCCACCTGGTCAATAGTGCAAGCCACATCCAATGCTGCATCCATCATGCATCTCTGTGACAAGGCAGATCGAAAAGGTTCAGACCTCTCGCGTTCGTAGTTTATGTTTCTTCTGGGCCCTGATAAACATGGCCATTTTACAGGGGGGTAACACATGGAAACTATTCAGTCTCCTGATTAAGCACACACTTCAGGTCAACTAACTGTGTTCATCTTGGCTTACTTATTCTCTGCTTTGCTCTTCTCCCTCTCCTCCCACGCCTTGATCATCGGCAGTTTCATCTCTATTAGTTACTATTCTACTAAGTTTTTCTCCAGTCGTCTCTATCCTCTCACATCATTTAAATCTAGTCTGCTCTCTGAGGCGTATCACTAGGAGCTATAGCGAAGGGATCCAGAGCAGCAGCGAGCAGCGTGAGCTTGTTCGGCGGGACTTGGCCGGTGACTGCATGAGCCTGGCCAGCAACAAGAGAGGGAGAGGCAAGCTACCGACACAGCGGCGGCGGGGCGCGTATGCGGCGCCACGACGATACAGGCGATGGCAGGATACGGGCATACGGCTAGGTCATGTATCGAAAATGTGTATCCTAAATTTTTAAATTTCTTTGCTGTTAAATATTTAATATTTCTATCGAGTCTATATCACACGTATCGCCGTATCGAGCCCGTATATACTGGAACGCGGCCTATCGGTGTGCATCTTAGCCAAACACTTTACGATGGCTGAGACAGTCCCTTGTTGCTTTGAGGAGCTTGAGGAGAGTCACGGAAAAGGGTAGCATGACCGTTTGAAAGAGTCGTGATAATTATTTGAGGATTCGAACGAATAAATTTATTATAAAAAAACTAATAAATATATTCAAAACAAATTATTCGATATTTAAAAAAAACTTACATGTTTAATAGTTTTCTAAACGTAACGTATAGTACTTAAGCCGTAAAGACCGGACCAAGTTAGCGGCGGCCCAACCCAAGCCCAATAAAAGAAATCATCATCGGGGTCTCGTCTCGGCCTCTCGGGAGGGAGAAGAGGAGGACTGGAGGAGGCTTCGGCTGGCGGCTAGGGTTTGCATCTGCGTACTGTCTCTGTGCTTCGTCGGCGAAGACGATGTCGAAGAAGAACAACCTCGGCAAGAGGAAGAAGCAGCACGAATTCGACCTCCAAAGTACCGATACATCTCTTGTTTCCTTGTACGTTTTCTTTCATCTCCTTTAGATTTTACCTGCAGGGTGTCTGATTTGGTGCTGTGGTGGTTGTCGTTCGCAGGGGAGAAGGAGGCCAAGGAGAAGCTGGCCAAGAAGCTGCAGGCCAAGAAATCCAAGATGAAGGTACGAACTCTTGCTACCTTGCAGTCTCTCTCTCTCTCTATGAATCACTAGTTTTTTTTCTCTTGCGGCATTAGTCTACAAGGATGACCTGATGAGCAGCTCCTGATTGGTGAAATTAACTCCTTGATTGCTACCACTGGATGCCTTTGTATGTTAAATTAGCATGCGTGTTTCGTTAGGCTATCTCATGTACATGTAGGTTAGTTTCCAATAGTTTACCTTGAAATAGTTAGCTGTAAGCTTGTTGGAGTTATACCTGATACCTCTACTAGTAGTATAATTCACATGATCTATTAACTGGCCTGTGGAAAGCCAGCTTAACTAGCTATTACATTGCGTAGCCACCACCCGAATCACTACCTACCTGGAGTTAGGAAAGAGGCCTGTTTGGCCTTTGAATTCTGAGTAGAGTCCACTCGCAAGATTTTATTAAAAGATTTGACCTTATTGTTCTGTCCCCAGTCTATAGCTTAGGTTAGTGGATGCCCTTTAGGGAGCAACTTTTCAATTTGTTACCAGCACACTGCAACCGTCCTGCTTTATAGGGGTGGCAAAAGGGTATGTAAAGTTTAGGGTGAAGCTGTGTGGAGAAAACTGGAGATTTGGGACACAGACAAGTAGACAACCAACATCCTCGACACTGTGTAACCCTGCTTACTTCCCACTAAAACCATAACAGCAGGCATGTGAATGGGTTAGTGCAGTTGTTTCTCGTGAGGTTGTGAGAGAGATTTGATTTCCCCCAATTTTTTCCCAGAGCATCTCTTCTTTAATTCTTTTCTTCCCACAGCAATATAGCATGTTCCTTTCACAGAGCTCACAAAATTTCAAGCAGTTCTAGGAGTCCTGTTATGTCTCATTGGTCATTAACCAGTCTTGGGAATTAAATATAACAGTTCAGGTTACGTACTAGTTCCAGTCATTTATTGTTTCACGAACTTGCAGCCTCAATTATCTCCAAGCAGCTGTCTTTTACTGGCATGAACAATTATTAGTGCTAGCAAACCATAATTCGTGTGTATGAGAGTGGATTCGATCATCCTGTTTGCTTATAACTTATAAGTTCTATTAGTCGCTGTCTATTTGTACTATTTGGTTTTATTTCCCACAATCTTGCCTTATTCTGATGTTCCCTTACTAAACCTTTCAAATATGTATTGTCAAGTGTTTTTTTCTTTTTTTTACACCAGTTGTGTGGCTCTGGATAATCTTTGGTATATATATGCCATCTGATATGCTGTGACCTGGTTGTTTGTACCAACTTTGATACTCTGGAGATATATGCTTGTAAAACTAGAAATGTTGTTGAATAGAATTACATGATAATCTAATATGGTGACTTCAAAGATTTATGTTTGTCTTCTGGAGCTTTTCTATTTTTCACAATTTTATTTGAGCCAGGTAATTATATTTATCCTGTAATTTTAGTTTGTTCCTGTCCACGGGTTTCTGAAAAATAATTTGACCAGTCTAGCTCCTCAAATTTCACTTCCTGTTGCATGGTCTTGCATGTTTTTACCTAAATTTAAACCTTAACCGGAAAACTTAGCTACATTTGTGTTAATGCTACTTTCTTTTCAATGTATGTTCAGATAGATGGTGATATGAAAAGGAAGGGTGGCAAATTTAAGGTTGGCAAGAAAAAGGTGAAGACAAAACTTTCAGCCTTAGCAAAAGCTAAAGCTGCACAAGCCATGGAAGTCGACAAGTAACTGCGGAGCTTTGGTTTTTACATTCTGAATTCCATGGTTAAAATGTGCTTCTAATGTTGATAGTTTTGATGGAAGAGAGTAAGTTGTATGATCAAATGAGTGGCATTTTCTCTTACCAGATTCCACCTAGCCTTGGCAGCTACCTCATGGTGGAGCTTGTTACTCTTTTTGTGCGTTGGTTTGTACTTTTGTAGCGGTAGAGTCTGGACTTAACATGTTGAAGACACGCTTAAAATATTCCTAGTGAGATCGCTGCATTTGGAATCTTTATTCCGGATTTATGGTGTGTGTGTGATCTAGATTAATTGCCACTGCATGCTGTTTCGATGAAATTACATGTGCGAATCCTCTATTTTCACCTGTTTTTTAGATGTACTTCAATATTTTCATATTGAAATAGTATTTTGTAATAATTGGGACAGGTGCAACTTTGCTCATCGCTTGGTATTCCAGCATTATGCTCTAGGTTTTGTCCTGTTGCTCTTTCTTTATGACAGAAATCTTGGAAGTAGTGACAAGATGTCCAAACTGCCAGGCGCATGTACAACTTCAAGCTGTACTCCATTGGAATTATTGGTTCCCTTGTGAATTCAAGTACATATGATGACGTGATCAATTCTTGGGAGAAATAAAATTTTGGAGTTGTCCTAAGAAAGAGAAAAAAATCCAAGTTTTAGCCCCGTTTAAAACACAAGCTTATTCTACCATACAATTTTTTTAAAACTTTTTATATAAAAATTATTTTAAACATGTTTATAAACTTTTTAGTATTAGATTTATTTGTTTAAACTTATAAACTTATTTTCACTTATGTTTTGAACATGGCCTTGATTGGGATATCATCGTCAACCCCTTTGTCCTTTTAATTGTAATCATTTTTTCTGAAAAGATTTCAGATGGTATCTTCGGTCCTACTCTTTCATTTCACTGGCCCAAAAGCAAGATCTCGATTAAAATATATGTTAGTTTGGCATTTCATTGCCCCAAAGCAAAATCTCGATTGGAATAACTCGTTGATAAACATGTCCATTGTTGATGAACAAGTGCAAGGAAATATTCTCTCGATGATAATGGCATTGCTCATCTATACGGGGTTCTCAACCCAATTATTATCAATTTTGCTACACGTCAACAATGGAGAGTCTCTTTCTCCGTACCCGGTCAAGGCCATGATCCTTTGTGGCAGATATTTCGTCACACAACTAGTGTAAAACCGTCAAAAAAAATCCACTGTGGTAAAAAATGAGTCTGTAACTCTCAGGGATACATTTTTGTTTTTTTCGCATTTCATTTTAATCACCTTCATGATGTCAATGCAATATAAGTATAGCTGTGAAATATTCTATACTGTATCTTAGACAATGAATATATTGATGGTGTTCTGAATCTATAATTTTTTAAAAAACAACTTATTGGAAAACTGTCATAAAAGCAGTTCTTTTTGCATTATTCCACTCTTTGTTTTTAAGGTTGCATTAGTAAACAACATGTATTTTGAGTTTTATCATGGAGATCAAAACCATTATTCTAATTTTACTGAGCTAATTTATAGATGCAAAAATGATATTAAAGGAAAACCTGATCAATCGAGTACATCATTCCCTTTTATCTAATTTAGTCTCTCCAAAAAAGGATAAATTACCATTTATTAATAAATAAATAATATTATAAATAGATAGATAATATGTATATAAGAAATATTAAAGGAATAAAACTTCACGATTTATGGACCAACGTTAGCTAAAGATGTTGAAATATTTTTTAAGTAAAGTTGAAGCGCCGGAAAAAGTCTTTGTTAATAAATAAAGTATTAAATTATGAATGGTTAATATCATATCAAATAGTAGCTATAATATGTTAATGACTTCTTTGGAATGAAGGAAATTCAAATGATTTATAAATACTATCATTAGAAATTTTTTCCTATGACACATTTTAGAACCAAGGATTTGGTTTGTAAAAAGCTTGTGGGTTAGATTCCTATAGGCTTGTTCCAAAGAAAAATAAGCATGAGTTTATATATTTTTCTTTTTTCTAGAAGCCTCATATATATACTCTTTCTCTCTCTCTTCCACATATGATGTTCTTTAAAATTCCTATGTTTTAATTTATATAAATTATTCAAAGACACTATCTCTAGTATTCCTATGTTTTAAAATCATGCAGTATTGTATAATATGAGATAATCTATTCCTATATTTTTTCTATTTCTGTGTTTTTAGAATTCTACTTTCTAAAGAAATCATTAGCGGAGAGTTATGGGTAACTAGTGAAACAGAGGAGTAAGGTAAATGACGGTGGGTAGGGAGGGAGAGATTTGGTGCCTCCGCAAACAATCCTTGTCACAACACATTCACCCTACATACATGCTTGCTCTCCCTCCCTCCTCCTCCTCCTTGTTCGGCTCCTCCGCTGTGATCCCCCTCCCTCTCCCCCTCCCCCTCCATCTGCTGTCCTAGGGTTTTAGCACCCCATTTCCCCATCGCCATTTCGAGTGGATCGCTCCCCTTCTGTCCACCGCCCCACGGATCCCGCCGCGGCTCACGGAAGCATCCGCCGCCGGCCCTAGACTCCTCCCCCTTCCCAACCTCGCACAAATCCCATCCTACTCGGCTTTGTTCTTGCGAAAGATCGGTTTTTGCCCGTCCTTTGCTCTCGTTTCATGCATCTGTTGCCCGAAGATTTCACCGCATCGTTGAGATCTCGCGTCGCTCGATCTGATCTTGCCTCGTTACGCGAGTGAAACTGCACTTCAGTGCCAGAGTCGGTGGAGAGGAGATCTCCAAGATTGATATTCCTGCGTCCATTTGCTTGCTCCAATAGCTTTCGGGGGAATATAATCTCGAATAGTGAGGGAAAGTTGCCACCTTTGTGCCGCTTCCGGCAACTAGGCTTGGACGGAACGTGTATTGGGGGGTGGACGTGAGCTCTGTGCCGCTGCCCATTCCATGAATGGATGGGAGGGAGTCCACAGTGACTTCCGGGTCCAACTTCTCGCCCTTCTATGTGCAGCACCGGGGCATTGGGGTGCCCGGAGCTGCTGGGCACTCGGCCGGACTCCAGGGTCCACCGCCCGGTGGATACCGGCAGCATCTTGATGCAGTCTCTGCTGGTGCTGGGTATCCATTCCAGCCCCCTCACCTCGGGGGTTCCCACATTGGGCAGGGATACCACCATGTTGATGCCCCAGACCCTGTTGCGCAGCACAGCGCTGCTGCCGGTGCCAGCGGTGGCATGGACATCGGCATGGGTGTGGAAATGAGCGCTGATGCTAAAGGGGATCAGGGGGGTGTGCCTGCTCCGGATGAGCCAGTGAAGAAGAAGCGGGGGAGGCCAAGGAAGTATAAGCCTGATGGTGCGGTGACACTGGGACTTTCGCCATCTTCATCGACACCTCACGGATCGAGCCCAGCGATGGGTATCATGGTGACCACACCAGGTTCAGGGTTTGGGTCGGGGACAGGATCAGGGGTTTCAGGGTCTGGTGCCCCTACGGAGAAGCGTGGCAGAGGGCGGCCACCTGGATCTGGAAAGATGCAGCAGTTGGCTTCGCTCGGTGAGATGCTGCAGCCTAGTTTATTTCATGATCTTGCTATACGCTTTGTGTAATGTACTGGTCAAGTACTCAAATGCAAGGGTACTTAGATAAGGTGTATGGCTGTATGCCTGCAATTAAATTATGGTACTGGCAGAAATGCGCTAGGCGATTCCTGCTAGATTTCTGGTTGTTGGATGAATCTTCTCAACCTTTTGATGCCATGCTACCTTACATTTTGCATGATAGTATTGCTTCGTAGATACGAAAACATTCTGTCCACCCTTTATGTTATGTTTCATCTTCCTTATATAGACTTTAGCTTAGATGTGCTATCGTGTATCTGGATCGAATTTGAAAAGGGAAAACCATGTCCCATTCATCATTAGTTGGTTGTTTATGTTTTCACCTATTGTCTTTGAAGATACCGCTGTTATCATGGCAAATATAATTCTGTCACATTATGTTCTGGGTGCGTTGCTGTTACATCGATCCCTTCAGGATTTTGGTGGGAACTTGATGCATGCTCGTGTGTTCTGGTGGTACTCGGGCCCTGATAGAACTAGTATTTGTATTCCTAAAATCTAAATTGACAGTTCTTGACTCGACATAAGAAGCTTTCTATTCAGTATTGACTCTGTTCTGCTAGGCGAGCACATTCTGTTTTACTACAACTGGACCCTTTGTCCCTTTGCATGGCTAACTTTTGTTTCTCATTGCTTTTATTATGCATGAAAGTATGAAACAAGGATTTGTCGTATTCCAGTTAACTGATAACGTGTTGTGGTGTTTTCTTCAGGAAAATGGTTTCTTGGTTCTGTTGGAACAGGTTTTACTCCTCATGTGATTATTATCTCACCAGGAGAGGTAAGTAATAGGAATAAAAGAATAATAGTAATAGTTCTAATTCTCTCTAAGAATCATGTCGTTGCAACCGTTGTTGCACTTTCTATTATTATTCCCTACAACTACTGATTTGCTGGTTATTGTGAGTGAAGACAGTTTGTATCTAATGCCTCAAATAGCCTCCAAACTTTTTTCTGAATTGCGTTATGTGCATTTTCAATCAATTTTCTGTTGTAATGAGTTGACTGTAACAGATGATGGTGCTGAATAGGCAATGTCTCATTACCTAAACTATTGTTTTTGTTTAAAAAAACTAATGCATTGAAATTCACCATTGGCATTTAGTAGCCTCCCTCATTTGTATACAGTTAGTTTCAGCCTTTTGGATATAGAGTTAAGATGCTGGTCAAATCAAGATTGTTTCCAAAATGTTAAAGAGAAGATAGTCCCAGGCTGCATTAGCATCTCTGTGGTATGCAAGCCTATAAAAACTCTACTTTTTAGTTGTTGTCTTGTTGACGATTCATGATTTGGATTAGCTGTCCTAAATAGCCCAGTGTAAGAACTACATCTTTCCCTGAGAACTGATGGGTGCCAACTAATCTTCTTCTTCAAAGCCTTTCAATCCTAAGCATGTTGGGGCAGGCTAGAGTTGAAACCCAAACTTGGGTTTCATCTCCATTTGAGTGGCTAGGTTTTCCATTGGTTTGTCAAGCCAAACACAACCTTTTAGGGGAAAGGGACCCTAACTTCTTTACTAGGGCTTGTAACCTGCTATGTTGAGACAACATAGGCAGTCTCTAAACGACAAATGATCCCTTTACACAAACTTGACAAATCCACAGCTATTCAGAATTAAAAAGCTATATACAATGGAACTCCTGCTAGACATGTCCGACAATCAACTCCAAATCAGTCCAAATTCTACAATTTTTCCCTGAGAACTGATGGGTGCCAACTAATACAGATGCAAAAGTGCCGTGAATTTGTTTATTTCTGGAAATAAGAATTTTTTTTCATGTTGTTGTATATGCTTGCTGTTTTGCGATTATTGGCTTATAGCTTTGCTATCCTGTCCAGGATGTTGCTGCTAGGATAATGTCATTCTCCCAACAAGGCCCAAGGGCAGTGTGCATCATTTCAGCAACAGGAGCTGTCTCCACAGCAACCCTTCATCAGGATTCAAACTCTGGCGGTGTGGTTACATATGAGGTATCGTGTTGTAGGTCCGTTGATTCTTAGTATCGTTATAGTCAAAACTTCTAAGCATGGTTTTGGACTTCATTGTTGCACTCATTGGCTATAGCAAAAGATCCTTTATCTTGCTTTTGACTGAAAATGGTAAACTAAACTTCTATCCATCTTTTTTGACCCACATTTATAGCATTCCCTGAGCTCCGCTAGAATTGGTAATCAACTTGTGTTCATTAATTTTGGATTCTTGGTAATGGTCATACCTCCTGGCTTGAGCAAAAGGCTTTGATGGTGGTTGTTATGGACAACTGTTTGTGAAAAAAATATTTCTTCCGTATTTATCCACTGCGGTTAGGTGAACCGTTGCTCCATAGTAGTAATAGGCCCCCTTTGGGACAGCTTAAAATAATCAGGATTATTTGGATAAGTAGGGAGATGGCTGATTCTGATTATTAGTTATATTGCTGATTATGATTATTACTTAAGCTGTCTATAATTTTTCCTTTTGGCACATAATCTGCTTCTATTTAAGTGTACGCTGCCAATAAGCTGTTCCAAAGGGGGCCATAATCTTCGTTGAGAATTACTGTTAGCAGTCAAAGATTGCCATATCCATGTTCAAACTTGCAGTGATGGTCATACTTTACAGGATTCTGTTTTTTTGTCATGAAAGTCTTGTTATACCTGTGATCCTGTGAAAAGCTTAATTTTCTTTATAGTCCCTTATGTTTGACCATTGCTTTGGCAGGGTCGATTTGAAATCCTATGCCTCTCTGGATCATATTTGGTGATAGATGAAGGTGGTTCGCGGACTCGGAATGGAGGCCTTTGCATAGCTCTGTGTGGCCCTGACCACAGGGTTATTGGTGGGAGTGTAGGTGGAGTCCTGACAGCAGCTGGAACTGTTCAGGTAGTCATGTTTTTGTATAATAATATCTAACCCAACCAATCTCAGTTTTTGGTGCCTTATGGTAATGATGTTATCTGAACAAAAAGGAAATATGTCAACTTATCTTGTCTGTTTACCCTGTATCATCTTCTTTGCCCATGAAAGGAACTGGCTATGAGTAGGTTGGTTGCTGTGGTTAAGTTATCTGGTCGATTCTTACGCATATGTTTTGTGTTGAATTAGGTGATAGTGGGAAGCTTCATGTATGGAGGTGGGTCAAAGAAAAACAAAGCCAAAGCTGAGCAAGACGCAGAGAACGAAGAGCCGAATGGCGACGAGGAGACCCCTACAATGACACTGCCAGAGCACAACATGCCGCATCATACTATGGGTGGATGGTCAGCTGGGTTGATGAGGGAGATGGACTCTAGAACTTCAAACATCGATATCAACTCTATCCGCGAGTAGGCTATTGCTGGAAGATGGATACCTATCTCTGACTGAAGGATTCCGGCGATCCCCCTGTGAGCGCACTTGGTGGCATGCATGTGCTCACTTGCTGTAGGCGTAAGAGGAAGAGTTGTTTGAAATCTTGCTGCCGTATCAGTCAGCTAGCTATGTTAGGAACTCTACAAACTAGTAGAATATTATGATGGTGTACTGTGAATCTGCGGTGTTGTATGAGAATGAAGGATTCTACCTATTATATTATATATAGAGAAAAAAGAACCTGGGTATTTATTGAGTTGGTACTGGTGAAGTAAAGCTTTGAGATGCTAAAATGTACAGTACCAGAGTTAAGATACCGTGCAGGCAGGTTTGAGATAGTTGTTACCGTGGTAATTGAACGGTTACTAAAAAAATTTGATTAAATTTTACATTTTAAAATTTGAATTCATATCAATTTATGAAACGGTTTTAAATTTGGTTACCGTGGTATGTGTTTTGGTTACCGTAGTACCGCGTAGTACCGAGCTCGGTTATCATGGTATCGGTCAGACACTTTTTTAGTGAAAAATAAAAATTGTAAAATCGTAGAAAATTATTTTTTGAGATAAATATGAAATTTACAATACCACAAATTTTATAAGTTTACAATAAAATATAAATTACAAAACAACGTGATTAATTGATAATTCGAGTATTTCTAACTTATCATTGTTGGCTCCATTAGTTATAAGCGACGTTATATTCATATGTAAATATTAGTTATAAGCCATGTGAAGCAAGAATGTTTGCTTTGTACCTCTTCCAGCTTTGTCCTGTTCAAGCTACAGTGGTTTGCTATTCTTTATATAATATGAAATAAAATTGAAGATATTGTCACTCCTATACATATCTAATAGGAGCAACCTTATGTGCATGTGAATCGCTAAACTTTGTATGCATATGAATTAACATACCAATATCTATAGATCTTACGTGCACGTGAATCAACAGAATAAGTCTTGTGACTCAACAATATGAGTGCTTATGGATCAATAGGCTTGAAATAAATAATTAACAGGCAACACTCATCAAGAATGATATTTTGTTTAATCAAACATATGACATTAATTCAAGAGGCCTGCATGCAAAGAATTAAACAATAACGAGTGAAGAAGATTAAAAAATAAATTATATTTATATTTTGTATTTTTGTTCATCTTGTTTGGTTTATAACTTTATGATAGTTCAATATTTTTGAAAACTAATTTCACCATAAATCATATTAATTTACCTACTATTTTTTAGGTATTTTTCTATTTTTTTTTTCAATTTTCAATTTGAATTTTAAATGAAACCGGTCGGTACGTTGGTACCGAGCGTGAGCGGTACGTCGGTAACCGAACGGTAACGGTTTTGTTAACCCAGTACAGTACCAGTTGTGTCGTCTCCTCCACTGGAGAAAGCTGTGCGTGGATGGATTTAAGACGCCCCAAGTATTATACTTGCATTGGTGTTTGATGGACCGTTCTTTTTTCCCCATCTTTGTAATGGCAAACACAGTACCAGTGCTAGCTCTCGTTTTGGTCAAAGGAAAGCAATGCAGCTGGAGACTGGAGAGGAGAGAAAGCTTGGAACAACGAAGGAATCGGTGCTTTGCTTGTTCCTTGGGGCTCTGAAACTGGGCTGGTCCAGGGCAGCGATGACCCGACAACTCGATACAGCAAGTCCCTCTTGTCAAGGTAGAACTAGAACGGAGAGCAACACACATGGCGGTCGCGCTCCGTCCAGCCAAACAGCCAATGAAGAATGAGAGTACATATCCATCCTATCAAGTGATGGCACGGCACCAACGTCCTATTGTACTGCTGGTGCTGCTGATCAGTGAGAGATGTTTCAAGTAGCTAGCTGGTGCAGCACAATATAATGTGACCGATGGAGTAACCGACCTGTTGCTGGATTGAGTTTCCGTACACGATAAATGATTGATATGATCGAGGATACGTGTGTAAGCTAGCTCAGATTGCGTCCTTTCTCTCTTTCAGCTGGTCACGTTGTCATGATAACTTGGAGAAATAACAAGATGATAAGAAGTTAGTATATTTCTATACTGTTTATTGGCAAAAACTCAAAAAGGGTCCATAGCTCAGTGGTAGAGCATTTGACTGCAGATCAAGAGGTCTCCGGTTCGAACCCGGATGGGCCCTCACTAAATTTATTTTTCTTCTTTTTCAACCTCTATACAACCAATAAGCATTTCATTTCATTTTTCTTCTTTTCAACCTCTATACAAGCAATAAGCATTTAATTTTTAAATAGTGGAGCATGTATATCTATTCTAAAAATACTTATAACTAAGTATCCTGTCTTTGTAGATGAGTTTGGATTTACAGCCATAAAAGGTCCAAACAGCATGGACGCTGTGCTGGACTTCTTCACTGTGCCTTTAAAATCTGGCCTCTTCTTTTTCCTTCCCCTCAAAGCCCTGTACCTCAGTCTGTATCTCTCTCAAACGTGTACAACTCCTATGATCGGACTGGTCATTCTTATCTCAAAAATTAACGGGACAAAAGGCTGCTGATACATTTATACTGCTGATTACAACTAGTAAATGGACAGATAGAAGCTGGAACTGGAAGCACCCTAGATGTCATTCCACATATGCACGTACCAGCATATGAAATTTCTTGTGCAGAATACAAGTTATCCTTATCCATACCAAAACAACACCTAGAACAGGCACAAACCTTTCGCTCTTACGTCGGCCAGCTTTTGTCATGCAACTAGCTAGCTATAGATTACAGAACCTGGGAGTAGATGGAAACAAAGTAGTAAGCCAAGGTGAGAGCAGCCAGCCACAGGTTGAGGAGAGGAGCAGCACCACTCAACACAAGACAGAGGCATCTATCTATACTACTAAAGTAACAGCAAAATCCTCTACTGCACAAGTAGGCAGACCAAACCAAAGCATCCCAGACTTATCCATTCACAATTTGTTTTTATAGATAAGCAATTCCTTTGTGGCGGATGAGGCTGAGGCTCTCGCATATTTCCCTCTCTCTTGCTTGTATAATTGCAATAAATACAGTATGACTGTACAGGTGTCAATTAAGTAGAAGGATGTTTGAAAAAGAGAGGGTGGTGGTCAGTCACAGGGCCAAGAAGTGATGGCCTTTTGATACACAGTGACCAAGCAGATCAGCTGGCCTTAACTTAAATAAAGTTGCTTCAGAGTCGAGAGTGAGTCCAGGAGATCGGTTGCACCGTCGCACTCACAAATTTCTCGTGTCACACCGAATACGGCACCATCATTCATAGGCCTCCTTGAAAAAAGCTTCCTTTCCTTCACCTGCACAAGCTGATGCTCACACGCTGCCCAAATTTCACTGCAGCCACTACTTGTTGGATTGGTGCTTGTCCATTGCTACTGCTACTGCTACTGCTACTGCTCTGGTGCCACACCTGCTACTGCCTACTAACTAGCGCCATAGACTGAGACTGAGAGCACAGAGCCACATCACTTCACTCTGTGTAGTGACTCTAGTCACGGCCACACTCTGTTTTTTGTGGCCAACGAAATTTGAGATGTACTCCACTTGTGGATATTCTAATTTCAGACTAAGACACCGGGGTATTTTCATAAATTGTAGCTATTACTCTAATTTCTTACATATACCATTTTAAATTTATACATAAGAATTAAACATTAATTAAAATGATTTTGTTATCTTTCATATATTTTTCTTTGAAAAATGCGAGTTTTTTATTTACAAGAAGGGTACCATTGTCAAAAACATAGAAGAAAAGATTAAAAAAAGATGCTTAAAAATTTAAAAACGACCTATATTTAAAAAACACGATGAATTATATAAGGAATAGGAACTAAGTATTTTATCGCTATTAGTAGATAAGTGAAAGTTGCAGGGCAAGAGTACAAGGAATTCTTCGTCAGAAAGTCTTTAGATGCTGTCAAGTTCTATTTAATCTGAACCAACAACTTAAGTAGCTGCACTCCTGCACATACTTTTAGGGGGCAGATCTGTAAATATTTTTAGCATGTGATAAGTGTGTGATAAATAGGGACCTTGTAGCTACCAAATTAAGTTGATAGTCGTGGAAGCATCATTTAGGTTGCAGCTGAAAGCAGCAGGCCATGATCGAGGACGGTGTCTTCACCACTTGTCAATAATACAAGCAAAGGGTCATGAGCTACAAAAGCCAACTTAATGTATGTAGTTTGGCCGGTCACCGAACTAATTACAATCGTCTTAACCATGTCGCTGTCGACATGGTGAAAACCTGGATTTGATCCCCATCATTAGTTATATATTGAGATACTCACTGCTATGTGAATTACACATATGTATTATATATGGTTGATTCAACCAAATCCCAAATCTGCTTTTCCAAAAAGACTAAAGAAGAAAGGAAAAGAGAAGGTCAGGGATTGTTGCTATCTGCTCTTTTCATTTCATATGATAAATCAATTGATTTTTTTATAAATGATTTTTTAATTTCGATTAATTTTATAGAAAAATATATTAATAACTATAACACCAAATTAATTTTATTAAAAATACCATAAAAATATATTTATTTGACATTGTATATCTTTATATATATATAACTTAATTAAAGATAAGTCAGATAAATTTAACTTAAAAAATTTAATTAATTATAATATGAAACGGAGGAATTACATATAGTTATTTCGGATATTACGTGACATTCATTTCAAGTCATTATCAGGGGGCCACATTTGAAGGAGAGAGAGATCCAGTTTCTTTTCGTGGAATCAGTTTTCCTGTGCTGTTGGATAAGAGTGGCACTGACCAGAGAGCATTTCGATCTCCTTGCTTTACTGAAGTGTCATACTTAGCAGCTGATGCTGTGGGTTTCTGAATTATAGCTTTGATAATAGTATTATAAAGTTATTTTTATTGACAAACATATATACTAATATAGTGAAGGTATTGGAATTAATCGGAAAGTCTATTTCGTTAATAATTCCCTTGGCTCATTCTCTCTCTTTTCCCTAAATCTTACAGATCGAGCAGTGATGATTAATCTAGTTTTTGGTTGTTTCATGGAGAAATAATCCACTCTAAGGGATGAAGATTGAAGACGCATGCATGACTCCTGGAACAGGAGAACCTTAGAAAATGTGCACGTGTGAGTTAGCCACGAAGCAAAGATCAGATGACTTGAGACGGAACAAAAGATGGTATAGGAATCAGGTTGCCCAGGCCATGAGCAAAGCCAACACTCTTAAGGTGGCAGCTACCCACAGCAATCACTCTCCCTTCACTCCACGCCACTAGTTTAACTTGGACCAACAATGCAATTCCATCAGCAAGGCATATGTATAGCATATCAACAAGGCTGAAGAATAATCCTGGCATGCACATTATCATCGATCCTAGCTTGGAAGTGGTTAAGTTATGTTAATTCTAGCTACTTTCACGGCGTAAGCACAATCGATCCCAGCATGACAGACTACAGCACGATGCTTAATTGGATCATTTTGGAGTCGTTGTCATGTGGAGCTGAGCTAGTCAATCTCGTCTCCCGGCCAATGCATTCTTCTTCGTCTTTTCTCCATCATGATAATCACTGAATAATCCTTATGTGATCGATCGTCTCGCCATTTATGCTAGTGGTCTCACTGGATCTCTCGCGTCTGCAGGTAGCATGAGTATGACGTGATGGTGGTGGCCCGGTCACTTGCATCGTCCTATATATGGTGGCCACTGAGGTCCTGCGAACTGTACAAGAATGGTGGGCTGCTGCTGCTATCAAGTGTCCCACCACTACAGCTTCGCTCACCATCCATCTCAGCCAGCTCGATCAGCTCCATCATATCCTGCTTACAATATATACGCATACAAGCTGCAGCTGGACGATCTATCTATTGCTGTTATGTAATGTACGCATGGTGGGTGTTAACTGTTCATCAACTGCACCACATGTCCACATGTTCCATCTCTCCCAATATTCCAAGCCACTGTGTGTTAAGTGTTCCCTGCAATTCTTATTGTTTGGTTTCTCTTCAGCTGGTCTCTACAACCAGATTCCTTCTAGATCACCACCTCCAACTCATGCTCATTGCCATTGGTGCGTGTCGAAATCACAACCGATGGTTACATGCATGATCAATTTGGCAGATCCCTAGCTAGCTAGTGACTTCAAATATACAAGATTAAGTGGCCATACGTACACTCCCAACTTAATTACCTTGCTAACTTGATCCGGCAATGATATCATTTCTCACATTTTTTTATTGAGAGTTCGTAGAGAAGGCTAGGTGGCTTGCCGTGTATACTTATACGGACAAGGATACAAAGATTTGTTAATCTTTTGGGTAAATAATGATCGACATATATAACAGAACTGATCACGTGGAGGGTACTACTTGTCCAACTAGCGACGCGTGCACTAATTAGCTAGATCCTTAAAGCTAGGGTTCTCCACATGAGGGACACCTTGGCTAATTGCCAATCATAGGCAGGATCATGGCAAGCTCAAGGCCACTTATCTTTTTCTGCACCGCTTAAGTATGGCAAAAGAGAAAACAAAAAGCAGGTACTGGCCTGGCCACTGATCATTAATCTAGTTGGTTCTTGATTGCTGAACAAGTGATGGCCAGTGCAGATGCATGTGTGTGTGCCTAATAGTGTCTTGACTCTTGAGAGATCCAGAGAGAGAGAGAGAGAGAGAGAGAGAGAGAGAGGAAGTGTGCTAGAGAGAGAAAGGAATTGAGAGCTAGCTAAGCTAGGGCAGCTTCCAACTGATGCCTTGCTTGCCCCCACCACAACATGCACCACAGCCTCATCCAATTGGAGTCCAAATTAACTAGCTAGCTGATTCTTTTTCTAAGGCATGCAGTTCCTTGTTGCCCCACACAACAAACAACAATTCATCACGTCAAGAATCATCGGCAATCAGCTACTCACCACCCATTCCCCTCCATCTCCTCTCACTCGTTGACTTATCCCACACAACACGATGCAACGATCGATATATCGTCGTCGCTAGCTAGCTTCTTCAATTCAACTTGCATTAAGGTCGTCGTCGATGAAAAAATAAAACCTAGCTACTTAAACTGGAGAAAACTAATTAAGGTTCAGCATGTAAATATATGCGTGTCGTAGCAACTTAACTTGGTTAATTGAGTAATCAACTAAACCACGTCAGTTCAGTGTGTTACTGTATATATGCAATTTGTGTGGTTGTTAGGCCATATGTACTCAAACATCACGCGCGTACATGTACGTTGTACAGGAACAGCTAGTGGTTAGGGAGTGACAATTAATTTGAGGACGAGCTGAGGGCACCTACTTGATCGAGAGTGCAGCCACAGCAAGTTTCAGCAATGCCCAACCCAAATCTAGCTAGTGAGATCCAGTTAACTAAGAACTGATGATTAACACAGAACTGGTGTAACCACTAACTAATTAGCTACGATTTATGTTATGCAGCTGTGCCATTTGCATCAGAGGATAACATTTTTACTTTTGGTTTAGCTTGAAAAGCAAGTGACTATTATTAGTAGATGATATGCAATTCAAGGACAGCTGAACAGCCCTGCTTGTTCCCCAGAAAAAAAATCAGCTGGATACAAGTGACAACGAATTGCAGGTATTTTTGTGTGGCCACTAATAGAGAGAGAGAGAGAGAGAGAGAAAGAGTAGAGACACCTGCAGCTGCACCACCACAACCTCACTACCTCCTAATTTTAGTTGCCAACTGCCAAGCAGAGCTAGCTGTTCATGTCTACATGATCAATGGAATTGCTAAAGACAAACTGTCAAGGTAAAAAAGATCTCAATTATTGGACTTTGATACCTTTTTTCTTACTAAATTTAAAGGATACCGATTAAACAGGCAAAGAAATAGTAAGAGGCATACATAGGTGATGAGCAGCAGAAAATGCAGAGCATTTTTTCCCTGTGTGGTTCCAGCCTTGCAGTGTAACACTCTCACCCCAGGAATCAAACATGCAAAGAATATTGAGCTTGCTTCCATGCTTTGTTTCATGGCCTACCTGTTACCTCAATTCAATTACTCACTGGCCACTCCTACTTGGATCCTTTTCGATCTCTGTCCACATCCACATATACTAACTCGCTAGCTAGTGGCAAACATGCTGTCACATAGAGCAGCTACTCCTGTATTGCTTCATCACCAAAAAGAAATTATATATGCTACTACTATACAGTCTACAGTTAGTTCATCATACAGCTAGAGTATATTGGTTAATTTCAGCGCTAATTAACCGTTTGGAAAACAAGGGCTGGCTAAATTAAGGGTGGCTATTAATCGACTAGTACAAGCTAGCTAGGCATGTTTTGCACATGAATTCAGCTGGTGGTAGGCATCAAAATCGTCCACAAGTAATTAAGAGGGGCATTATATTAGGGAGCTGAGCTTTAACACACCCAGCACTAGTCTCCTTGGCCACCAGTTAACCTTCTTCTTCTTCTGCTAGTAATTACTCCATCTAACAATAGCACCTGCAATTACTCCATCTACAAGAGACAGACAGAGAGAGTTTGGAAGGTTATAAGAGTTGCAAAGAAGCAACAGCAAAGGCTTGGAGAGAAGACATCCACCACAGGAGGACATCGAAGCAAAGCCGGCTAGGTTTTGCCATAGAATACTACCTAGTCGTCTTCTCTCTCTCGTTGCCTAGCTACCTCTCCTAGCTCGATCTCCATTAATAAGGCAACAGATCGAAACTTGCAATTTTGTCATTGATTGCAGTACTCTCTTCCTCCTATATATCCATCCTTGCAAGCTGCGAAACCGCCGCTCTCCTCTCTCCTCGATCTCTCGGCCACTTGCAACAGTCCGTCCGTTTCTTGCTTCCATCGCCATGCAAACCGATCGGGTGGCCGACAAGCTGCCGCTCGTCGCCATGTCCACCTCGTCCGTCGAGCACTCCGCCGAGGAGGACAAGCGGCAGCACCTCGCCGCCGGCGTCGTCAAGCGTAAGCGCACCAAGAGGCCGCGCCACCACCAGCCGGCGTCGTCGCCCGCCTCGTCTTCCGAGAGCACCACCACCGAGGAGGAGGACATGGCCCACTGCCTGATCCTCCTTGCGCAGGGAGCCGCTGTCGAATCAAAACAGTCGCCGGCGCCGCCTCCGGCCGCTTGCCCGCCGCCGGTGGTCAAGAGCGAGAGGTACACGAGCCGCAAGTACACGGAGGCGGCCACCACGGCGGACGGCGTCAGGGCCGGGTTCTATGTCTACGAGTGCAAGACGTGCAACAAGTGCTTCCCCACCTTCCAAGCCCTCGGCGGCCACCGCGCCAGCCACAAGAAGCCACGCCTGGCCGGCGCAGACGAGGAGAACGTCAACAGCAACGCCAACGCCAGCAGCAACACCATCGTCATGTCGAAGCCGCCGATGACGACAGCGTCGCACTCGCCACCGCCTCCCCTGCCTCAGGTTGACCCCGCCGTGTCTGTCGCCCCAGACGTCACCACCGTGCTGAGCCTTAACAACGGCGCCGCCGCCGGCTCAATCAACAAGCTGAGGGTGCACGAGTGCTCCATATGCGGCGCCGAGTTTGGCTCCGGGCAGGCGCTGGGCGGGCACATGCGACGCCACCGGCCGCTGCACGCGCCGGAGCGCGCGGTGACCACGGCCACCGCGGACAATAAGAAAGAGGGAAGCACAAGCATCAATCTGGAGCTCGACCTCAACCTGCCGGCACCGTCCGACGAGGAGTCCGTGTCTCTTCCGCCGCCGGTGCTGCTAAGCCTCGGGCAGTTCGACGACGGAAAGAAGCACCTTCGGCTGACGGCCTCCGCAACCCTGGTCGATTCTCGATTGCCATTGTTGACATGAGCGCGCTCGCTGGCCGACAGCCTCAGTAATTCATTTCGTAATTAACACGGATCGATTGATCACTTTCTCCTTTTCTTTTCCTATGGGAGGGGGGAATTACTAATTACTATACCTGCTTACTTACAATTTGTTTCTTGTCATACATATATCAAGGAACCTGTAACATACTATTGATTCTTTCGATTCCATTCTGTAAGATTGACACCTATATATATAGTGATTGACATATATACATATTGATGATGAAATTGGGTCAAATTGAAATTCCTTTGATTATTATTAATTGTTTCAGAAAATCTTGGCCACTTGGAGTGAGAGTGCGAGTGAGTGAGTGGTGGGAGTTGTCTGAAATGTGATGAAAAAGAAGGTGACATTGTTCTCATGGAAATTAAGGGAGTGGGTGCAATGCAATGGCCGGCTACGTACTGTCCAACTTTTCTTTCTGTGTCTCCCCTCCTAGCTACGCACCTTAGTTAATTCTCTAGTTCAGTGGCACTGTTGCAAAATTATCCTTAAAGCATGTATAATCTGTCTGTTTACATATATACATGTGTCAAATATATATCCCCCTTGGGGTGAATTACATGAACACTACTACTGCTTCAGAGATCACATGAAATTTATCTCAGGGAGAGGGAGAAATTAATTATGAAGCATAGATATATATGGTACGTGTTCAGTATTATACAGACTAGCTAGAGATGAGTTAGTAACGTCTGGTTTTTGTCTTAATACGTTAAACGTACGTGTTGGCACCTTTTATAAATTAATTTGGTAGAGTTTCAAGTAGTGGTGTACATACGTTTGCTTTTGAGCTTTGCTGCTGGAGCTAGCTTGCTAGCAGCAATAAAGAGGCGAGATAGTGAAGTGGGCAAAGTTGCCAAGGGAGATGAGAGGGTTGCAAGCAAAAGACAATTGGAAGCTAGCCAGCCAGCCAAGCACTGATGGGAAGAGTGGGAGTTGGGCAAATTGGCATGCATGGATAAGCAAGAGTGAGTTGTTTTGTTTCCTAGCCTCACCTGTATCTCTATGCATGCACATCTTGCTTAATTAATTAGCTTGTCCTTGGGTATATGTATGCATGTAAATATATGGAGTATCAGGTTCTTTTCCTGCAGATGAGCTTGTTTTGTTTGCAGGCCAGCCCCAGTACAGGCAGCATGCATGCAGCCAGAGCCAGCTGCATTATGAGCTATCAGGCCTGGCATGCACTAATATATACAGACGACATACATGAGAAACAAGTTAAGGAGATAATTAACCTTGTTCTCAAGTGGATCTCAATTCTCATGCATGACGATCGATGCATCCTCCCACTGTAGTTAGAGTGCTGATCATAATCGTACTTACACCTAAAGTCAATCTAGCTGCTAGCTTAATTCCTGTGTGTACTTGTTAATGTCTATCTCAGTTGAGTACAAATTTGCCTTTTCTACAACAAGTCACTTGATTTTCCAAATTGGGCATTTGGATCAATGTAACATGTCCACTATACACACTGTGCCATCGTCATCCCAGCCATCACATTAACTACTGTTATGTAAGACGAGTCATATGGCTACTGCTGCCTGGAAAATTATTTTCGCAAGCTGAACTAACAAATTTCAGACTTTAAGTTCTGAAGATGAACTAATTAACAAATTTCAGACTTTCAGTTC
>KE373246.1:724419-736530 GCA_000418225.1 Zizania latifolia | reverse complement strand
ACGCAGGCGCAGTAGCAGCCGCGTGTTGGGACGAGGCAGGCTTTCCTGAGTATATGGGCTTCCCCCAATTCTATCGTATGGGCCGCAACTTCTTCTTCCTTGCCTGATGCCTCGCTGACTCTGAGTCGCTTCCTTCGATTCCCCTCCCCATCGCGATTCAGATTCAGCTACTCCCCTCCTCACCAACCACCGTCTCGACCAAACAAGATCGTCGATCGACAAGGGCAAGCAAGCCCCATCGCCGATTCGATCCTACGACATGGTGCGCATGCAGCTCCGATTCATCTTCTAATCCACTGCGCTAGCTCAATTTTGCATC
Organism: Zizania latifolia; assembly: GCA_000418225.1. Lineage (NCBI taxonomy): Eukaryota > Viridiplantae > Streptophyta > Magnoliopsida > Poales > Poaceae > Zizania > Zizania latifolia. Next base: position 736,211 of record KE373246.1, on the reverse strand, counting down.
TTGATTTGCTCCTCCCTCCTCTCCTACTAACGTCACTTGGTGATTTCGTTTGGTTTCATCCACAGGTTTGCCTCGCGTGCTTGCTGCCCCTCTTCTTGATCCCCGTCGTCAACGCCCTCCCCCTGCTCTTCCACCTCGTCCTCGTACGCCCATCCCCCCTCTCTCTCCTCCCTCTCTTTGCGCAATCAACAATTATCAAGTGTAATTCTCATGCTTCTTCTTTCCTAGCCAGGGTTTTATTCCATCATCTTAGGTTAGTCTGATCTGCTATCCTGATTGAATTGTCACAAAAAGGAAGCTGTTTATAACCACTTTCTTCTGGAGATTTTGGTTTCTTGAGGGGAGCTTCTATAATTACCATATACTGCTACAAAAGTCTGTAATTTCCGCTATTACTCCATGCTTGTCAATCATCCTGCAGATCGAAAACGTGTGCCTGGATAAGGGAATCTTGAGAATTGTTGCGCACTTGCACTCACCCTCATAAAAATGATTGTTTTCTGTTAATGTGATATATGTTACGTCCCTCAAAAATGATACCTTGGGGTATAGTTAGGCTGCTTTGGTTTGGGGACAGCCCAAAGATACATGATGGAGAGTTACTCAACACAAGGTTTCTCTTCTTGACAACAAATAAACCAGAAAGAAAGATGTGAATCTGTTTGTGTTATTTGATGTGAATCTGTTTGTGTTATTCTAGATAACGAATCATTGAATAACACTACATAGTCTATGTATGCTTTCTATTTGAGGGGCAGCAAAGGCATCGAATTGTAGAAATTTTCTCAAGTCCCAAACCTGCTTTGAACCATGCTAGTCTCCTTTCTGAATTAAAACTGGTGTGTACATGTTCTATTCTAGTTAGGCAAGAGCTGCCTGCCTCAGATGGCCTTCATCGGCATTTTAGCATGTTAGTCTCCTTTCTGAATTAAGGGTCTGTTTGGAAGGGCTCTACTCCATTTTTAGCTCCACTCAAACTCTATGGTGGAGCAGAACTTAGTAGAAATCCTCTTTGGCTAGTAGTCTAGCTCCTGCTCTAGAAAAGGTGGGTTATGTGGTGTAATGTCTATTATACCCTTTGCTCAATCCAATGACCAATGCTTTGATGCAATGTGTGCTTATACGTGTCATATTATATTTTAAGAACTAGCCCATGATAGAAATCAGTTCTTGAAACTGGCAACCACAGACAACATTTGCAATTAGAGAAGATACAAAGTAGCAAAATTCTTCAGCTGGAAACATGATATTATCCATACATACACTCAAGCACAAAAAAATCAGCAATTTTTAAATTGAAGACGCAATATATGTCATCTCCCTGCCATGAAAAGAGAGTCTCCAGCCAGGCTTCCAAATGAAAACAGAAAAAAATTAATCCTTTTCGTGGAATGAACAGCTTACTCCCCACAATTTATTTATATATACTAACATGGAACTTTCCAACAATTCAGGTCCAAACTGAGTTTTGGATACTCCAAATTTCATCTGAGGTTTCTTCACCTCACAAATACATATTTTACATATTAGATCCAAACAGTGAAGAGCTGATAATAATGTTTCACTTGACTGAGCATCAATAGTTGGCTTTGCACAGAGTTCTGAAGCTGAGACCTCTACAGAGAACCTGTAGATGATTAGAAAAGATTATGTGTGTTATAAACTAAACCACACAAATCCAAAGTTCCCTCCCAGAAACACTATGAACCTGTAGACGATTAGAAAAGATTCTTATCATTCTAATGAGTAGAAGGTGTATGATAATTGAATAAATTGATACATCGATGCATCTCTGAGCATGCAAACTCTCTGTTTCACTAAGTTTTGGAAGCAAATGCACTTCATATAAAGCTAAATTCTTGTTGTTCATCCTATCATTCTTCATTCAATGATCAGATTAAATAAATACCAACTAAAGTGTACACATTTTCATCCTATTTCACAATTCCTTTTGCTAGCAGTACAACAAAATTAATGCAATGCAAATAAATACAATAGCAACAGATGAATCACAAAATTCATGATAAATCAAAACATAAATACTCGTTAACACTTGTACACTAAAGCCATAAATTTTATATTGATAATGTAATCTCCCACATATCTCCAGTATCCAAAGCTAAAATGTTCATTCCACCCCTATTATTATCCCATGCCTGGAACATCGATGAACAGCTAAAGCAAACCCAAACAAACTGATTCAAAAAATAGAACTTCATGAGCACTGCAATATTCTCACCATAGTGAAACTCACCGACACTGGCTGGATCAGCACCAGGTCAGTGTGGGCGACGATGGCGGCAATGACGCCAAATCGGGTAGGGGCGGCAGTGGATCAGCATGGGGCTATGCTGCTGGTGGCGGATCAGCGTGGGGCAATGCTGGTGACAGCAGATCAGGTGTTGGTGCCAGCAAAACGGGTACTACGGCGGCGGATCGGTGTGGGGTGGCGTGGATCGGTGTGGGGTGGCGTGGATCGGCGCAGCTGCTAGGAGTTAGGGAGAAGTCGGAAGGAGAGAAACAGGAGGGGCGGGGAGTGCGAGGGGGTATTACCCCCAAATTCCACGAGCATATTCAAAAAAGAGGCCCGTGGGGCACTTCATTCCCTACTCCACCAATTTGTACTACGGGAGGGCTAGCTCCACGGAATGGTAGAGCAGAGGTGTTTGGGACTTGGGAGGGTTCCACCATGCTCCACAATAGAGTTCAGAGCTGGAGTTCTCCCAAACAGGCCCTAAAACTGGTGTGTGCATATTCTATTCTAGTTACTAGTTATGCAAGAGCTGCCTGAGATGGCCTTCATCAGCATTTTAGCTGTGGATATGCTTTCTTGTTATCTGTGTTCTGAAATTTGATTCATGTTCTGAACGATATTCCAGGGCAGGATTTATCAGCTATTTGGATGGGAATACAGGAGACCTGAAAGAGTCCCACCTGCTTGCCCATATAAGCCTGCAGCAAAGAAGGGCGATGAAGTAAGCTTCCATGTTATTGCTACTTTTCTGTCGCTAAGCTTGCCATAAATTCATATTCTAGGTGTTAACTATGCCCATCTGATTCTGCAAGACATTAACAGTTTATGACACACTGGTAGCGTGCAAAAGTATAGGCAGGCACCTAGCTAATTTACATACGGTATTGCATGAGACCAGTAGGTAATTGTGCAGCGACTTAGTTGGCAAAGAACTATTCGTTGTTGCCCTTAAGTTAACATTGTGGGATGCTTGTGTCTGTGCTGGCTTTTTAGCATCTAAAGTGCTTGTGTTACTCCTTTTACTTTTACTGTGCAGGGTGCAAGTGAATCAAAACCTCAAAGCGCTGCGGCCGAAGATAAGAAAGAGGATTGATGGTGTTGGCAAACGCATGAAACAACAAAGATTCTCACTGTTTGTGATCGTACTGTAGCTAAGAAATAATTGCTGTATGAATATACATCCATTTGGACAACGGATTGTTGATTCGAGTGTGCCTCAGTTCCCATTCCATCATATGTAGGCTGCTTTCTGTGACCTGACACTGACAGCAATCTGTGTGGTATACCGTGTTACAGTACACTGCTAATTGCTCGCAATGGCATGTTGCAAACTTCAGCTCGTTTCCCATATCCATGATGCGAATAGTAGTATGAATGTGAATGTGAATGTTCAGAAATAAATGGTTGCAGGATTTGAAACAGTTTCTTATTCAGCTGTCACGAGAGAGTTGTTGATTATTGAGCAATCAGCAGCATGACTTGGTGTACTCGAGGACAGCATAGAAAGGGTCGAGGTAGATGGCCCGGAAGGCGGTGAAGCCGACGGCGAGGCCGAGCTGGCGGAACTCCTCCTCCGACCGCTCCCTCCCCTGAGTCCGGTAGGTGGTCATGACGAAGATGTCGTTCTCCAGCAGCGCCCTCGTCCTCGTGCTCTCGTCCGTCTTGTCCGGCATCACCGGCTCGCAGGCGATCAGCTTCCCGCCGCCCGGCAGCGCCTTGTAGCAGTTGCTCAGGATGGCCGTGCACTCCTGGTCGGTCCATGTCGTCAGAACCCACTGCATGCAACATAACTCAAGTTAAAATCTGCTTGCTTTCAGTGAGCTCCTCCTGCTTCTGTTTTGACAGATTTCATCTGATGCGAAATGTTTTCCGGGGTACCTTCATGAAGATGGCATCACCGGAGGGGATGGACTTGAACATGTCTCCACCAACATGCCTTACTCCTGAATTCCATTTTCACTGTTACTAAGAAACGCCACCGGTCGTTGTAGAATTTAAGCAGCCAACTGCGATTAGCATTATTTTAACCCTGATTCTCATCATATACTAAGCATATCTATGCTTAGCACAAAGTGTTTGTTGTGCAACCTCGAGTCCTCGACATCAACCATAGCTAATATATATTGTGCAAGTTGATACTTAAAAAACAACAGGAGTGTCACAACGTGACACTCGGATACCTTTTACTATATTTTTATTGGACTGGACCAGGAACAGTCAAAGGAGCTTAAGATAAATATATAAAGATATGTATAAAAATAAGAAATAAGCTAAAGTTCAGTTAAAATCCTGTAAAGATAGAAACAAAATAAAGATAGAATCTCGCACTTATACTCTCGTCCTCTAAATTATATAAAGGAGATGAGAGGTCCTTAAAAGGACACGTATTTACAGACAAACAGTCAACCACGTAGCTATCCAAATTCACATTGACACATCTGTTAAGTTTTTTTTATCCAATGATCTTAGTCTTGTTCTCTAAACAGACTATTGGACCTAAAATTCAGCGCTTTCGTACCACACAAAATCACGGGTATCCCTGTCGATGAATTGTTTGGCAAAACTCCGACAAGGAGCATGTGCAAAACTACATTGATTGGTGTGACACGGACACTAAGCAGTAATTGATGAATCGGGCAAACCGATGTCTGCTCCATCTCGTGATTCAGAAGTGTTTCCGTCTCGTGAGCTGGGCCACGATAGTTAAACTCTTGTCATTTACTAACTTACATCAGAGTGATGCTTAAACTCGCACTATAACCATAAATATTTTTTTCTTCCCCCTTAACGGTGACCATTGGGAATAAATAAGTTACGCTGGTAATCATGATTCAACCTTCTTTGGTAAGAACGCAACAGGAATTAGGTCCCGTTTAGCACATTTTCAAATCTAAATTTTTTTAAAATTAACTCAACAGCTGTAAATAGATTAAGGATATTCAGCTAGCTAAATAATATTAGTGTTATTTTAGACTAAAAATAAAAGATTAAACTACTCTATTTTATCCTACAAATTATAAATTCAGTGTGAATATGAAAACTAGTGCTGTAGCAAACAGAGTTCTTAGTTTATTTCGTCTAAAAAATCCGTAAATTTTCTCCTTTTCGAAGGAGGCATAAACGTTAAGCGTAATTCGTTGTTTTGTTAAGGAGCCGTTATAACGTCTGCAAGTTGAGAAGTCGTTGTAAAACCGTTGGATCGAAACGCAACGGCCCAGATCGCCGGATGCTACAGCGAAATCCATGGGGAGAGAGTAGGGAGCAAGATGAGGGGCTGACCAGCGATGGGCGGCGCCGCCGCGACGACGTCGGGCAGGTCGAAGTTGACGCCCTCACGGATGGTGCGGATCCGGCGCATGATCATCTGGAGGCACGCGCCGGAGCTGCCGCCGACGTCGACCAGCGTGCTCACCCCGTCGAATCCGGTGGCGCCGTAGCCGTGGAGGAGGGCCTCCATGAAGGGCTCGGACACCCCAGTCATGGCGCGGAGCATTACCTGGTTGGCCTCCCTGCACCACGCCACCACCCCACCCCCAGTGGGAAATTAATCGCTCCAACTCCATGTGTTGCTAATTGATCAAAGGAGTAATTTTGATACTTGTCCTGGCCGTAGTAGGTGTAGGCGGGGACGCCGTCGTTGGCGCGGGCGAAGGTCTCGGGGCCGGCGGGGTCGAGCACGGCCTCGTGGAGGCGCGGCCAGGCGCGGACCAGCGCGTCCTGGTGGTGCTGCAGGACGTAGTCGGCGTAGGACGCCCCGGATGGGCCGGGCACGAGGGTCTGGCCAACGGCGGTGAGCGCGAAGCGGCGCGGGGAGGCGCCGTGCTCGGAGAAGACGCCGTGGGAGGCCAGCAGGCGGAGGAGTCGCTCGAGGACGGAGGGGTCCGGGTGGCCCTCGGGGAGCAGGTCGGCGGCGGAGAGCGGCGCGTTGGCGCCGGAGGCCCAGACTTTGGAGGGGACACCGAGGCGGATGACGGCGGTGAGCGCCATGGGCACGGAGATCATGTTGGCCAGCTCCATCATGGCGAGGCGGGCTTCCGCCGGGGACAGGTCGCCGCCGGCCATTTCTCTCTTCAGTTTTTTTTTTCTAGGGGCGGCCAATTGAATCTGAAGGATACAATGCGGCTGGGAAACGTTTTGTCTCGTGCGTCCGTTCCGATGGAAAAAATCGGACGCCTCACCATCCACCGCAACTTATCTCAATGCTAAAGGCAGCTGGTGCCAAGCAACTGATGACACACCCAGCACGACTCATCGACGTCGTATGCAAATCATCCAAACAGTAAAAAAAATCTCTAAAGCATCTAGAAAATGCAAAAATCAAAAATATATTTCAAACAGATATAATATTCTACGATATTATTTGTAATACCAAGAAACCACTATATACAACACATTTGTTTTTATATTTCAGTAGTTAAAACTCAATATTTCATACGTGAGAGTAAAATATTTTAATTTAGATTTGACTATATTTAATTTTAATTTTAATTTTTTAAATGTTACATATTATTTTAATCCATCATGTTTCTATTATGTAATTATAAATATTGCATTGAATACTCAACAAAACATATAATTATCTATTAATCTAAGTAATATTTCATCCTTTTATTTTAAATGTTTCCTGTACTTTTAGTAAAATATTTGAGCTTCCGGTGTTTGGTCTACCATCGGACGATCCGATGTTTGGTCTAGTCTCATCCGTTTGTTTTTCAATCTCTCTGTAATGTGGTATGTGGACCATCAATATCTCCATAATGTGGTCTGTGGACACACGTGGGGGCCTCATCGCATCCCTCTCTCTCTAGTCCATACTCTATAATCATTTTCTCTCCAATAGATCTCTATAATCATTTATAGATCTTAAAGCCTTCCTTGGCCACCCGTTCTCTGTATGCAGCCATCCTTGCTGCCTCTCCCAGGACAGGCAGTAGGATGAGGAGAAAGGTAGCTAGTGGTCGTTAGGACGGAAGGCGAGACGACAAGGAGGAAGCCCAAGCAACGATCGTCGAGGCAAGCAACAACGACGCCTAGAGCCACAGGGGCGAGCAACCAGCAACAGGTGCGAAAGGCAGTGGTGTAGTATTTCACCTGCGCGCGAGAAATTATCAAAAGCAATACACGCTCTCTATTTTGAGGTCTCTTTGTTTTATTTTTGAAAGTCATTTAGAATACTGTTGAAGCCATTATCATCTCTAGTAATACCAAAATTTTAGGGTAGAGAGCTATTTTAGAGAATATCTCCAAGGCAACGCAGCACAGCACACGTAAATCGGCTCAAGAATCTATATGAGCAACTGCCACCGAGGACATAAATACACGGAAAGAACTTACATTGGGTAGCCCAGGCCCAGCCGCTCTCTTTTTCTTCCTACCCAGCGCAATTTCTTCCAACAATCATTTAACACGCCCTTGACCGATCGCGCCACGGCCAACAGCAAGGCCGCAAATATGTAAACCTGTAGATGATATATACATACACAAGAAAAGCACAAGGGACAGGAGACAAAATGGAAAAATAAGAAGAATATTGAAGCAGCAGCAGAGCTCTTTTCCCCCCTTTCATGAACAAGCTTGGTGCAGCAAAACTTATTTCCTCCCCTATCGAATTTCCACAGCTTTACGTTACTGAATATGCCCGAACCACCTCGGCAATCGGCGCCCGGCATAGAGGGCATTTGCCACCAGCGCGAACTAACTCATTTGCACATTTCGCACAAGTACACATGTGCCCGCATCTGCAACCATCACCCAAATGGGTTTAACACTGGTAACATCACTGCATCAAATATGTTTAAATACAAAGTGTGTGCTCACCTGTACAATAGAGAATCAATTTGGGCGTCACAGCACACGCAGCAGGTTCCCTTCCTCACTTGATCCCATTTTGACCCATCGTCTGCTAGATCTGTCGCATAACCTGACAAATAGAAGGAAACAGTTGTTTCAGTGATTCGGGCAGACATTTTTGTACATACACTCAATTGCAGCAAAATTACTAGATGGCAAAATAAGAAAACACAAAAAAACTCAACATATGCAGATGCCTATCAAAAGAACAATTACCTGCAACAATACTTAAACAAGGTAAACTAAAGTATTAAAATTGTGGCATTGACCCTATGCGCTCTAATTAGGTGTAAAATATCTTTTGTATCAGCAAAGACAGTATTTTTTTTATGCACAACCTTCAGGTCCTGCGAAGCGATTCAAGGCCGCTGACACTTCTTGTCTCACTGAGCGTTGCAGTTCAAGTTGCATGTCCATGCACGCCTCCAGCATCCTCTGTATGCTGCTCATCCCTTGTTGAAGTCTACCCATGTCAGCTTTCAAATCATTAATAGCATCCCATTCCTGCGAGAATACATAGCTGAATTAACTCCCCAAGATGAACCTCGAACAAACATACAAGGCACGATTTATTCAAGCAAAAATGAATAAAAAATCACTTCTTATTTTTATAGTTCCGACATCTCATGGTCATGGCATTATGACAGTCACATAAATGAAAAGAACATGACACACTTTAAAAGATGCTACAGGTTGCAGATCATGGTGGCATCAAAAATATACTTTTGGCAGAGAATACTTGCGGAAAAGAAACACCTAACTGGATTTGCAAAACATCATAGAATTAAAATGGCAGAAACAAAAAATCCAATATATTATAAAACAGCTCCAAACGTTTAATGAGGAGATAACACACGGGATCTCTGTGGTGTACCCTGTGTCTACTGCTCCAGTTGTTATGACGCAGTGCTCTGTGCCACAGCGGTTGCCGTGGTGGCAAAGGTGGGGGAGGGATAACAAGGGCAGGTCTGTTGACAGGAGCTTGGAATTGCCGAGTTTCACCATTCCTCTCTTGTTCCTGATTTTCATTTGGTGAATTCACAGCAGGCATGGCTGCATCGATATTCCAATTGAGGGGACCACGACCACGCCGTTGAACATATGACCTTATTAATCGCTCCAAACTTTCACCAAAACCATTACTCAGAAGATTGGATACACTTCGCCTGGAAGTACAAAAGTTGGCGTTGCTTAGAATAAGAACAGATTTAATATCAATAAAATAGAACATTTAGAAGAAATTCACGCACTGATGGTCAACATACCTGCTAAGTAATTCTCTCAGCTCCATGCTGTACACATTGTCATCGTCTGGTGGGATGAATCTATGTTCAGTTATAGGAATAGAGCCTATGTCAAGTGTAGAATCTTGGTAATCATCTTGCCAGTTCTCGGTACCATGAGAATCGTCATCATGCCATTCTTCATTCTCATCTTGGAGATGAGAATGCTCCCCGCCATCATCCTCCAGAGTTTCACTTTGTAATTCCTCCGCATTATCTTCCCAATTTCTGTCTGCATCCTCTGCAGTTTCATTGGGCCACCTATCAAGTGATCCTTCTAAAGATGGCTGCCAGAATCTTGCATCACGTCCTGTCTCATATTGCATCCTATTGTCACCTCGAGTCTCATGGATCTCAACCATGTTATCCAATGTTACACTCGATGACTCTACCCCAGCATTATCTGCATCAGCCTCCTGTAAACCCACACTCTCAAGCATACTTTGGGATGTATCCTCAGTACCAGTGAAAATCCTGAGCTCAGCCCCTTGTTGAGATTCATCACTACCTAGTACTCCAACACTTACTGCCACAAAAGAATCAGACTGGCTAATATCTTGACTACTTACAGCACTCTCTGATCTGAAAGAAACATGTTATTCATTAGCCTGAAACAATACCTTAAACTCGACAGATATTTCTTACATGCTAAGAACTCAAAAGAGAGACTAGAGGCAAACATCCTCTGACACTTTGCTGTTGTTTAGTACTTATAGCTATCACTGTTTTCAAATCATCTTATTAGTGATTAGTCGTGATTAATCGGGCTTATCGCTATCTTGAACTTGATCACGCACTCTGAGGTAATTAGTTCGACTAGATGCCTAGCCATCCCACTGGTTGGTGACTAGTCCCGATTAGTCATCCATGATAGTCATGGACGGCTAGCCTAGGAGGTAGGAAAATGTGAGTTGGGCTTGAGGTCTAAGTGATATTGTGATAATTTCTTTATTTTTGGGTTGGGTTGTGGCTCTTTGTTGTACTGATGTGTGCTATAGTCCAATGGTATAGTACTTAACTACTTAAGTACTTAGTAGTTAGTACTTATATACATTTATACTATACTAGCATACTACATCCTGGCCTCTAGGGAACCCTAGGACAATTATAGTAGTCGACTAGCGACTAATCGCGATTAGTTGGTTAGTTGGTACTCTTACGAGTAGGATCGACTAGCCGGTTTGAAAAAATTGTTAGTTATCAGCTTGTCTGATGCTTGATTAAACCTAACCAGCAGACTAGCAGAGCGCAAAAGTATACTCCCTAAGTTTCATGTTGCATTACATTGCAAATTTTCACATCATTTAGCCGCAACGACTAATACATAACTATGCTTTAGTAGAACTATTTTTGGGATTTGACAACAAAAATAATATTGACATTCAATGTGAGTGAATTTGTACTTCATTTACATGTAGAATGAATTAAAGCCGCATGGTATAACAACCAAAAATAAATACTTGTCCATCATTCTGCATTAACTTTAGTGCCACATGCAGCACGACATAATTTGATTCTGTTTGGCACTAGTATCTGACACTTGTAATGCATAAGAGAGTAGCAAGTAGCAAGCGAGTCTTATCTTCCAAATCTCCAACCCCAGATTTTTCAGAATAGTATAGATAATGCAGCGCTTTCTGTGGCAATATTCTTTGTTAGATGATGGTGGAAACGATGCCATCAGACTATCCAATCAAAAAATCCATTTGCACTAAAAGGATACAACATGTGTCCAGAAATGCTTGAATTCATGTAGAAGATAGATCAATCAAATTATAGCTACAATTACCGCAGAGTGTTGGAATTCAAATGTGTGCTAACCTCAAAGTGGACACACGATGGTTCTGCCTCAATTGCCCGAGCTCCCTCGCTGCCACAGATGGCGGTCGATCCTCCTCAACTGGAAGCACAACATTCCTCAAGAACCTCCCCCTAAGCAATCCCTGAGAAGAGACACATTTCTCAGAGCATCACTATCGATGTTACAGATAACCGATTCCTGAAGTGCGATGGCAACAGCTCCCCACCTGGATGCGGTTGCGGCTGCGGTGAGGGAACTCAGACACAATGTGGTACCCTGATATCCCCTGCAGCTCGCGTTGCCGTTCTCGGGACATCCGAGTGATAACATCCAAACGTGCTTGTCTACCACGGAGGCGAGGAGGTTCCCCTCGCCTCTCCCTCTCGCCAGTGGCTGTCTCCTCCCTGCGCGAGGCCACACGGGGATCGCGTGGCTGGCTGGCCATATGTACCCACTCCCTTACGAGCCTGACCCTCTGCCTCTCCGTCTCGCCGAGCCACTCCCCGGTAGCCGCTGCAGCGGCAGCGGTCGGAACATCGGTGGAGGCGGTGAGGCGGCGGGCGATCTGACGCACGCGCTCGCGGTCCCTGTCGGCGGTATCGGG
>KE373246.1:699338-711070 GCA_000418225.1 Zizania latifolia | reverse complement strand
CAGGGGAGGGGGGCGTACGAGGACGAAGTCGTTGGAGCAGCCTGGGATCTTAGGGGCCTCGTCGTCCTGGTGGACGATGTCGCCGCCGGCCGCGACCCCAGCGAGAGCCGCCATGACCAGCAAGAGCGCGGCCGCCACCTCCGGCGAGCTGGAGCCCATGACCATGACGCTGCGGCTTTCTGTGCTTGGGGAACTGGGGATGGAAGGGATTGGGCGATTGGGATTGACTCTTCTTCTTCCCTGGTAAAAGCCGTGGAAATGGAACTCGAGGAGGTGGCGGACCCACCTGCCATCCAGCGTAGTAGGTCCCAACGGCGAGCAAAGCAATACTTTCTGAATGTGACGACATGAATATGGAAATACGCCTTCCCATGTCATTTACGTATTTATTGCAGGGAGGCGTATACCCTAGCGAACGTGATAGGCAAAAACCAAACCAGCTCGTCGGAGTCCCCTCCACTGAGGCGACGGGCCTCAGATCCAAGTCAAATTCTGGGAATCCATCCAAGGTGACGAGGCTTCCACCCCGCAGATCCCCAGCCATTTCCATCCTCCAATCTGCCGGCATCACAGCGGTCCCGGTTTGGTTCGATCCGGTGCAGCCGTGCAGGTTTGAGGCGGAAATGGGGGAGAGGATCAACGGCGACGCCAGGCTCGCGGCGGCACCGTACGACCAGTGGGTCCTGTTCAGCCCCGTCGGGGGATCCTCGCGCCCATCCTCGCGTTACAAGGTGCGCAATTCTGCCTCGGCGTGTCGGATTACTTCAGCCTTGTGGTTTGAATTGCCATTCCCTGTGTTTGTGTCCAAATTGATCAATTGGAGTATTAGGTCTTGGCGTATCAATTATCAGGGCACAAAAGGGTAAGACGTTAGAAACAAGTGAGTGCTAAAATGTGACAAACCGCGTGCCCCTGTGGCTTTGGAGATGTCGTCTCTGAGTTTGGTGAAAAAATGCCAAGGGATTGACATTATGACTGAAATATGCCACCAGAAGTAGTCTTCCGGGAATTTTGATATCAGATATGTGGCCACTTTTTTGTAATCTCCATACTGTCTTGGTTCCATTGCTAGCTGACCAAAGCCAAGTAGTTGATACGACAGGATAATGAATCTGTTGTTGTGCTGGGCTCCATTTGTAAGGCGGTGAAATCCATTGAACCTTAAGAAAGAAGTTATACTAAGGATCATATGAATGCGGTGATATTCTTTTCTTATACTATTCTTTGTATATTCTCTTACTACTAAAGTGCTAATACATGACAGCATGCTGCGGAAGTGGTTGACGACAGACTCTATGTGGTTGGGGGGAGTTGTAATGGCCGTTACCTATCAGATATTCAGGTCTTGCTATTTGCACTAATGCATACTAATGAATCATGTTTCTCATGCACTTTTTTCCTTCTTCACCTACATCCTAACAAGGGCAAACTTCACAGGTTTTTGATTTTAGGACATTCAAGTGGTCAGTATTAACTCCTACTAGAGATTCAGACCAGTTGAACACCGAAAAAAATATCACAGACCAGTCATTCCCAGCGTTAGCAGGCCATAGTCTGGTAAACTTACTATCTTATCCTAGCTTCTACTCGTCCAACCCAAGATTGGTATTTTCTATGCTAACCAATGTAGTCACTCAGGTCAAGTGGAAGAATAATATTGTGGTTGTAGCTGGGAAAACCAGAACATCATCGTCGAATAAGGTTTCAGGTACTATTTGGATAATCTACAATTATTTTTGGTAGATAGTAGATACTGAAACATAGAGCACATAATGCTTTATCATGGATTTTATTAAATACTAGACCAATTACCATCATATCATTTATGACCTTACATATTGTATGGATGCAATATTGAAATGATCTGTACATATTACACTTTTAGATAATCCTATTTATTGCTTATGATAAATAGGCTCCAATTGAAAATTGAAGTAGTTTGTATATTAGTTCGGGATCCTTTACTGATCTTCTTACTCTTTGTTTATATTGGTGAAATATACACCAACTATTCCTTATTCTACACCATTTCATATTCCTGGCAAAAATCGAGAAAATAATTGCTAACTTTGAAATTTGAATGCTCCTCAATTACTCTTTTTAGCCTCATGTGTTTAAGGATTGTTCGAATTGACTTCAATATTGTTATAAGTGTTGATTTCTTCTTTGTTCACCATATAAAACTTTCCAGCATGTAACATTGCCCATTCATATTTTTTGAATGATGTTCTCTCAGAAGACCAGAACTCATCTTAAATGACACTGCTGAGTATGTGCATGCAGTTTGGCTTATTAACGTGGGAATGAATAGCTGGTCTTTTGTTGATACATATGGAAAAGTCCCAGTAAGAATATTTTCCTTTTGTGTCTGAAACATGTTATATTTTTTGATGTAATAGTAATGAATATGCAGAAATATTTTGGTGTAATACTGAAATTCTCTTTTTTCTCAACAAGATATCTCGTGGTGGGCAATCTGTATCCCTAGTTGGTTCTCGATTGATAATGTTTGGTGGAGAGGATAACAAGAGGCGGCTTCTGAATGACCTTCATATACTTGACCTGGAGACAATGATGTGGGAAGAAGTTAAAACAGAGTAAGAATTTACTTATTGATTGTGCAAGGTATCATTTACATTACATATTGCTATTTCATAATTAATTGTTTTCTTTGCCATCGCAAAATAGGAAAGGTGGTCCAGCTCCTAGGTATGATCATTCAGCTGCTGTTTATGCTGATCAGTATCTTCTGATCTTTGGTGGTTCCTCTCACTCTACATGCTTCAGTGATCTCTACCTGCTTGACTTGCAAACTGTAAGTGCTGAATACTCTTCATATATTTACAAATACACTTATGCATTTAATCACATACCAAAAGTTTCAAAGGCAAAATTTGCTCGATGACCTTGATATTTATTCATTGATTGATTATTGAAGATCTCAAAACCCCTACAGTACTAGTAGTCATAGGTTTAATAGGCCTTCCAGGTCCAAAACTGTATCCAGTCAATAGAAACTATTAAGTTGAATGTTTGGTTGGTTCCATCCAATGACTAAGATCCAACTTCAGTCTGTTACGCTTCAATAATTAACAGTACCTACTATATAGAATTATCTGGTAAGCAGGTATAATGTTGTGCCTCTAAATAGAATAGAGAAATTTTAGTTTCTCCCTTATATCAACCCAAGTTATGAGTATATGACTTGGCTAAGAATCCTGTGAACATTGTCTTACTTTCACTGGTTGATTAAGTGATGCTTAATGCTTTATAGCTGGAGTGGTCTCAACCTGACACTCAAGGTGCACATATAACCCCTAGGAGTGGTCATGCTGGTACCATGATTTATGAAAATTGGTACATAGTTGGTGGTGGAGATAATGCAAGTGGTAATTCTTGAACACATGATGCTCCTACTTACTTTTCATTTGTTTTGCCCCTTTATGCTGCTGAAGTAGCTAAGAAAATATAACAATGTAGGTTCCACTGATACAGTTGTAATGAATGCTTCCAAGTTCGTGTGGTCTGTTGTCACCAGTGTGCCTGTTCGAGATCCGCTTGCTTGTGAGGTAAACACTTGTGCTACCTAGTTCTATTGTAAAGGGTGCTCATGTAAATCCCTATTGCATAACTGTGAAAACCAAATATACTTACACTGGTGAGTTGCAAAATACCATGGTTACACATAGAGCATCAATTTTTATATATTATGCCCACTTCATTTGGTTACATTTCGTGCTGACAGACATTAGGAATGCTTAAATTCTTTGAGCCAGGTTAAGCAGTTCATTTGAACTTCGGTGAGAAATACATTGAAAAACACTGTGGCAACCTTTGTGGTACTTTCAATTGAAATACCTTTTTAACATAAGTTCAGAAAAGTTCACCTTCAATGCCTTTATGAGAGCAACAGATAACGATGTTATCATTATGCTTAACTGTGTTTCCTGTCTACCAGGATCCTAGGAACTTCAGCTTAGTAAAATGTGCTGGAACAATAGTAAACTAGCTAAATGAGCAAGGTTCTGTGCCTATACAACCTTTGTGCCTATTACTAAAAATGAAATTGTATTTCTTATACAACTTTAACAACTCTTATATATTTCCAATCGCTAGATCATCACAATCCATACCCACCACAATTCATGATGTAGAACATTTTCTTTTTCCTCCAATAATTGCGGTAATCTCTTGTCCTTAAGAGAAAATGTGAATGCTTCTCTTCATACGGTTTTAGTAACATAATATATTTGCATTTCTGACAACATTTACTTTAATTTTATCCTTTGCTTTTAATTTTTTTCCAGGGTCTCACTCTTTGCTCAACCACAGTCAACGGCGAAAAGTTTCTAGTTGCCTTTGGTGGTTACAATGGGAAATACAGCAACGAGGTATGGAGTTTAAAGGAGTAACTTATAGTTATATGCATAGTACTTAGTTTGAGCTTCGAAATGATCCATCTGTAGAATTTTTTTACTTTTAGGTGTCTTATGCCTTGTGCTTTCAGTGCATGACATACTTTCAGGACGAATTTGTACCCTTTTCATTTTCCCTTCCTATTTTGTGCCCATTGTTTCTGTTATCAATTTTTTCATAAGGGGCAAATACGCTTGAGTATTTGAAGAACTGTGAATATTGCTGCAGATATTTGTGATGAAACTTAAGCCAAGAAATTTAATTCAACCTCGCCTTCTCCAATCACCAGCTGCCGCTGCCGCTGCTGCTTCTGTGACAGCTGCCTATGCTGTAATAACTGCTACTGATGAGAAAACCAAAGATATTGTTGCTACTGATGATTTATATGTGAAGAGAGTTCAGTCTGCAGGTTCTTCCAAACAATTTGTTACTGAAGTTAATGCACTTAATGGAGAGAAAGGCAAACTAGAGTCCAGACTAGCAGAAGTTCGTGATGAAAACACAAAACTAAAGGATAAACTAGATATGGTAAAGTTGTCACACAGTGAATTAACAAAGGTAAATATTTCCCTTTTGTTTTGCAAAATAAATTCTAAATTCATCTTTAATAAATTCTCGCTGTTTTTCTTTCTTACGAAGGAACTTAAATCAGTTCAAAATCAGTTAGCAGCAGAGGGTTCTAGGAGCCAGAAACTGGAGGTTCTGACTTATTCACTTATGCACTGCAATTAGTTCTGATAATGAACATGCTCATCTTCTTCTTTAATTTAATCATTTATGCTTCTGATTGTTTACCTATTTCTTTGTTCTCGTCAATTTAGTCCCAAATTGCTGCTGCACATAAAAGGCTGGAATCTGCTGGTTCTTTGGAAAATGAATTAGAAGTACTGCGGCAACAAATAACACAGGTAGAACAAACCATGACAACTGCTCAAAGACAGAAATCTGGGGGCGTTTGGAAGTGGGTGGCAGGAAGTGTGGAGGTCTCTGATGATGAATAGTAAGTGCCACGTGCAACATCCTCGGATGGAACATTTTATGTACTTATGCTTTAAGCAATTGTCAAATCTTTATGGTCTCATTTGAACTCTATTCTAAGAATGACAGACTCATGAGTTGCAAGATTATAAATCATTTTGGTATTGCTAATGTAATATTAAAGTAAAATGGTAATTGTATACAATGATCTGTAAAATGACCATTTTACTGTAAAATGACCATTTTAATGGTTGTCGTTCACTTCTTTTCATTTACTGGCTTTATGAGAAGACTGATAAAAAACAGTGATTGAGTGGTATTTGTGAGTTCTGTGACTAGTGGCACAAACAAAACGAATCCCATAAAAGATCATCTAAATGGTACATCCTTTTCTTGGTCAAAAACTCAAATGTTATTTCTTGTATATATAATCATATGTAGCCCATATTTTATAAAATGCCGTGGTGAAATCTGTGATATCAAATGCATCAACACACAGAGCCGCAGAGGTGATTTGAATTTAAACTTGCATTTCTTCTGTACAAAAATGGCAAAGTTGTCACTTAAGTCCTGGAGGCTGGATGTACAAAAATGCTAGTAGAAACACTGCAATTTTCTCTTGTCATGCATTTTACCCATTTCCATAAAATTGGCTTTAGACTATAAACTCTTAGTTTGTTGCCGGCCATTCAATTCCCAATATTTGATATTGAATCTTATGGCAGTGCTTATAACACTTGAGCGTGCTATGTCAGGTCCGCCAAGACAAGCAGCTGGCAAGCAGAGAATGACGCATGCAGAGCTGCTACAGTTTTGAGACAACTTGTTTGTTGCAAGTTTCTGGGTGGTTCCTCAAGATCTTGCTCTTGGTGATTTTGAGAAAATGTCTCCCAAGACAGTCTTTCGGATCTTCTTAAGTGGTAGCACTTGGTAGAAATTTTCCATAGGCAAGCTTAGACATGCAATAGTAAGAGCATAACACCATACAAGCATACTGAATCTTTTGTATCGCATTCTAGAAATACTTGTTTAGTTCTTATTATTTTGGTTTCGTCATGGCATACCTTTCTGTAGTGGGTGTTAAAGAAATACAAAGTGTTCATTGGTTGTGGCGCCTGGCGATTGGATGAATTACATTGTTTATACCGCAAACTTACATATATCCTATCAGATGTTTTTGATTCATGTGTCAGTGTATGCCTCATTGTTTGCAAGTGTTCGTTAGATCTCGTCATGCTAGTGTTGGTTCTAGCCTGTATGCATGCATGATTTTTTCAGCGGATTGAGTCGAGAATTTTACCGAAGAAGTTGCTTCGTTTGTCACTGATACTTGATACGCTTTTTGGCTCTTCTGCCTGCAAAATTTCGACATGTAAAGATGCCCAATAGATGTCGTTTATTGTCAAATGTCAAATACTGTCTGACAGAATGTTCAGTAACGGCGTCCTGCTCCTTTCTGTATCACCGCAGCGTCAGGTTGTGTGTGTCGGAGAAAAACGAGAAAAATCAGAACTGAATCAGAACTTGTGGACGGGAAAAACAGAACTGAACTTCACTTCTTCTAATTTCAAAATGGCTGGTTGGAGGTATACATATAGGGAACTTTAGGGGACCTTCTTGTAGCTTAAAAAAGAGATTACTTACAACTTAAGAAAGTATAAAGCATAAAGAATGTGCTGCTGCTAAATGCCAAAACAATTCTGCTAAAGCTAAAATAAAGTAAAGATGCTGCTGACATAAGCAGCCCTAAATAACCCCAATTAGCACAAGACTTATCCTATTAGACCATTAATCTCCCCCTAAGCCTTGTGCGGTGCCTTTTGGGGAATTTGAACCATCCCAATCTTGGCGCGAAGTTCCTAGAACTTAACCCGCCCAAGCGACTTGGTGAGGAAGTCGGCGAGCTGGTCCTGGGTGTTGGTGTAGCTAGCCTTGATGCTCCCCTCATCCAAACAGCTCCGGATGAAGTGGTACTTGACCCGGATGTGCTTGCTACGCTCATGGAAGACGGGGTTCTTCGCCAAGGCCAAAGCAGACTTGCTATCTACCCTGAGCTCCACTGCTTCAGCATCTCTGCCAAGGAGATCACCAAGCAGCCGAGCCAGCCAGATAGCCTGAGTCGACACAGAAGTGGCTGCGATGTACTCTGCCTCGCAACTGGACAGAGCCACTACCTACTGCTTGACCGACTGCTAGCTGATCAGACACTTGCCGAGGAAGAACAGCGTCCCGCTGGTGCTCTTGCTTGTGTCGATGTCGCTGGCGTGGTCGCTGTCACAGTACCCGATGAAGTGCGCCGCACCGGGGCACCTCGGGTAGTGCAGGCCGTAGTCGGAGGTCCCCGCGACATAACGGAGGATCCTCTTCACAGCCTGCTGATGCTCCGTCGTCGGTCGCTGCATGAACCGACTGACGTAGCCGACTGCGAACGCCAAGTCCGGCCACATGTGGACAAGGTAGAGAAGGCTGCCCACAATGTGCCGTTACTGCGTCGCGTCCACCTCCTCTGCCGTGCTGTCGTGACTCAGCTTCAGCCTTTCCTCCATGGGAGTGTAGGCTGGGTTGTAGTCGGTGAGTCCGCCCAGCTCGACGATGCGCTTGGCGTAGGCGGTCTGGCGAAGAGAGATACCGGAGCTGTCCTAGTGCACCTCAATCCCCAGGTAGAAGAAGAGTAGCCCCAGGTCACTCATCTGGAAGGCAGCCTTCATCTGCGCCTTGAACGCCTCCACCTCATCCTCCTTGGTGTCGGTGATCACCAAGTCGTCGATGTAAACACCTACCAGCAGGACATTGCCTCCCTCGCCCTGTCGGTAGACTGCAGCCTCATGAGCACTCTGCTGAAACCCCATCTGCTTGAGGGTGGAGTTCAGCTTGTCGTTCCAAGCTCGTGGTGCCTGCCGCAAACCGTAGAGGGTCTTGCGCAGGCGGAGAACCTTGTTCTCCTTGCAGGGGATGACGAATCCTGGCGGCTGACGAACGTAGACCTCCTCCTTTAAATCGCCATTGAGGAAAGCGGACTTAACGTCCATGTGGTGGACACGCCAGCCCTCCTGGGCTGCCAGCGCGAGAAGGACACGAACGGACTCTATCCGCGCAACGGGCACGAAGGTGTCGTCGAAGTCGACTCCCTCCTGCTGGACGAAACCACGCGCCACCAGCCGAGCCTTGTGTTTGACCACCACTCCAGCCTCATCCTTCTTGAGCTTGAACACCCACTTAAGGGTGATGACGCGATGGCCGACTAGAAGATTAGCCAGCTCCCATGTCTGGTTCCGCTCAACGGCGTCCATCTCCTGCTGCATCGCAGCGCGCCAGGCTGCATCCCCCTCCGCCTCAGCGAAGGAGCGTAGCTCGCCGTCGTCGTGTGCCAGGTGCAGCTCCGTCTCCAAGTCGTGCTACGCCAATCCAGGGATGGGCTGCTCACCAAAGATGTTGTCCATGGTGCGGTAGCGCAGAGGCTCATCGTCGTGGTAGGCGTCGACGCGGTCCTCGTCGTTTGCCAGTGGAGTGGCAAACTCCACCGCGCGCTGCTCATCATGGACCGAAGCTGTGGATGCCGATCCCGGATGTGTGGGCGCCGGTGTAGGAGAGCGGGACGTGGCTGGTGCTGGAGGTGGTGGATTCGCCAGAGCTGATGGCGTGCCAGGTGCCGGAGCAGGTGAACTCGGTGAAGATAAGCTGTTAGCTCCCCCTGCTCCCTCGAAGTGGACGTATTCGACGTCGAAGTCGCTGATCGTCGAAGTCGAACCGTCGTCCACCATCTTGCCCCACGTCCAGCCTCGCCCTTCGTCGAACACGATGTCACGCGAGATGCGGACGCGCTGTGTCGTAGGGTCGAGGATGTGGTAGGCCTTGGTGCCCTCCGCGTAGCCGATGAAGACCCCTCGCGTGCTCCGGTCGTTGAGCTTGTTGACGTTGTTGAGCTCCTTGACGAACGCTAGGCAGCCGAAGACGCGGAGGTGGCTGACCTTTGGCTTGCGCCCGTGCCAGGCCTCGTACGGCGTCTCGCTGT
Source organism: Zizania latifolia (assembly GCA_000418225.1). Classification (NCBI taxonomy): domain Eukaryota; kingdom Viridiplantae; phylum Streptophyta; class Magnoliopsida; order Poales; family Poaceae; genus Zizania; species Zizania latifolia. The sequence continues at coordinate 701,664 of KE373246.1, read as the reverse complement.
CAAGAGCCTTGGTGGGCGAGCTGTTGAGAAGATGGATGGCGGTCATCACCACCTCTTCCCAGTAGATTGCCGACATCCCTCTCTACTTGAGGGCGCGAGCGGTGGCCACCACCGTCTGGTTGTGGCGCTCGACGACGCCGTTCTGCTGCAGGGTGTATGGCGCGGAGAAGTGACGCTGAATCCCCTCGTTGACGCAGTACGCCGTGAACTCAGCCGCCGTGAACTCGCCGCCGTTGTCCGTGCGCAGCACTCGGAGCTTGCGGCCACACTCCTTCTCCGCAGCAGCTTGATGACGCTTGATAGCGTCCGCGGCTGCCACCTTGGTGTCGAGCAGGACTGCCCACATGTAGCGGGACACGTCGTCGACAAGGAGGAGGAAGTAGCACCGACCTCCAGGGGTAGTCGGTGTCACGGGACCGCAAAGTTCGCCGTGCACGAGCTCCAGCTTCTCCTTGGCGCGGAAGCTCGCCTAGCGAGGAAAGGGGAGCCGTCGCTACTTGGTCAGCACGCAGGTGTCGCAGAACTGCTCCACGTGCTCGATACTCGGCATCCCCCACACCATCTCCTTGCTGCCGAGCTGCTTCAGGGCCTCAAAATTGAGGTGCCCAAAGCACTCGTGCCATAGCAGGCGTCGTCATTGCGGCGGGCTGCAAGACACATAGGCTGCGCCACCTGCACATGAAGAACATAGAGGCGATTGCTTCCTCTGTTCACCTTGGCGAGAAGTCAGCGCTGACTATCCCAGATGCACAGCACCCCGTGCTCGATCTCCACGTGCGAGCCATTCTCATCCAGTTGGCCAAGGCTGATGATGGAGTTCCTTAGCGCAAGGATGTAGTAGACACCGGTGAGTAGCCGATGCTCGCCGGTCTTGGTGGTGAAGACGATGGAGCCTACGCCCCTTATCTCCACGGCGGAGGCGTCACCAAACTTAACGAAGCCACGCACGCTGGGGTCCAGGTCGGAGAAGTGCTCCCGCCGCCCGGTCATGTGGTGGGTGGCGCCGGTGTCGAGGAACCAGCCGTCAATCTTGTCATCGCTGGACCCATTGCTGAGGAAGACGTGGGCGCGTGGCTCGTCGAGGTGGAGAAGAGCGGCAGCGGTCGACGCGGGAGAGGAGTGCAGCTCAATGCTTCCTTGTACAAGGAACAGAGCCGGCTCATCACCCTCCTGCGCTTGCACGACGTGTGCCTGACCGCCTCGCTTCGCCTGCCGACAGTCCCTGGTCCAATGACCGATCTTGCCACAGTTGTGACAAGTGTCGTCACGGGTGGCCTTGCAGTCACCGTTGGCACCGCCAGCAGCGCCTCCACGCGCCTGGGGAGCCTTGCGCTCCTTGCGTGGCTGGCACTTGCGGCCATTCGACGAACCCGATGCCTCCCCCTTCTTCCGCTCCCGCTGGCGGGCGAGCTACTGCTCCTCGGTGAAGAGAAGCTTACCACTGATGGTGATTGGCTCTGAGGGAGGTAGCTGCTCGTGATCATCGATGGCTTTGAGACGACCCGTCATCTCCTCGATCGTCAGCTCGGAGAAGTCCAGCAGCGTTTTGATCGCCAGAGCGCCCTGCGTGTACTTCTTGGGGACGACGCGAAGGAACTTCTCGACGACTCTCTCCTCGTTGATGTCGTTGTCGTCGTACCGCGCAATCTGCTGCATCAGGGTGGTAAGACGGAGAGCGAAGTCGTCGACGTCCTCCCCCGGCTTGAAGGCTAGGCGGTCCTACTCCTGACGCAGCAGAGCTCTGCGGGCGCGATCGCTGCTGATGCGTGCCGCGGCGATGACATCCCAAGCGTCCTTGGCGGTCTTCTTGTCCGCGAGGGTGGGCTGCATCTCCGGTGGAATGGTAGCGAGAAAGGCCTCCAGCGCCCTCCGATCCTAGGTGAAGTCGGCGTCGCCGTACCGCACCGCGTCCCACATGTGCCACGCCTGCATCTTTACCTTCGTCACCATAGACCACTCGTTGTAGTTGGTCTTGGTGAGCATGGGCCACCCTCCACCAACGCCGGACTCCACCAACGCCGGAGTCCTTGAAGACGGTCTGGACGACGGGAGGGGAACCGCGCCGGCCATGGTGGTCGCGGCGCCGGTCCGGGGAAGGGGAGGCGCGCCGCCTGTGAGGACTCCACGCGCCAGCATCCCGTCCACCCTGCTCCCTGTCGTTGCGATCACGTTCGCCGAGGCTGCGCGCGTCGAGGTCCCGCAACGCTTGCTCCAGCGCCGCTCGCTCCCGCGCGTCCGCCGCTTTCGCATCTGCGTCGGCACCTGCTCGGAGCGCAGCCATTGCTGCTGCAGCCTCCCGCACCTCTGCCGCTACCCCGGTGGGTGG
>KE373246.1:673982-686864 GCA_000418225.1 Zizania latifolia | reverse complement strand
TCAAGGGCCTCGGCCCCTAGGGCGGGAGGCCCCTGGCTGCGTAGCTCGTAGCCGGCGCGGGGCGGATCCCCTTGCCGTGCTATCTCTGAAGAACGGAGGGAGACTAGATAGAATTGAGGGAGATTGCAGAATAATACTCTTTTTTGCTTGCCTCTGCCTTAAGGGCTTACATCTATATTTATAGTGCCTAATAGATCTAATCTTATCTAACTAGGACCTAAACTCTTAACTAACAAGGGATCTAATTCTTTAACTAAATCTAACTCTTTAAATAACTTGGACTCTAATCCTTCATGGGCCGGCCGATCCTGCCTTACTGGGCCTTGCGCCCTCTTTGGGCTGGGCCCGGCGCTGGAAGTGCCGGCCCCCACATGACAGTTGTCAAGAGATTTTGTCACATTTTCTCTCTCTTTCTCAAAAAGAATGGAAAAAGAGAGTGTGTGTATTGAGACGGGTGAACAACCGATCACCCAAATCGGTGGATGGATCAGAATTCAGACACCAGAGTGGCTTAATTTCCAGATTCCAGTGAGATGATGGTGATTACTGATCATACATTGGCTCCATGAAATCGTGCTTAATTGTGATCCATTTATTTTGGCCGGCCGGCATTCCCGAAAGTGACCTTAAATGGTTTCTTCCTCACTTTCTTTTACTTTCATTTCATTTGGTTTGAGCGTAAGTTTGTATGGGATGAAGCGATGCATCAATTTAGGATGCAACGATGCATGCCAGGTGTTTTTAATCTTATTTAATCTTCGTTTGAGATAGATAAAATAAACCAAATTTTCGTTTGAGATATAGATATATGACATATTTAATCTTATTGGAATGTTTTTAAAAATAATAATAATATCATATAAAATAAATTTATATTATTTTAGTAAATCTTGGACTGGTTCAATTCACCGGCATAAACACATTCCATTTCAATAGCTAAACTAGAATAGGGCATGAAACGGAATACTCCTACTTCCTACCGATTGACTAATTGATAGCCTCCTATTCTAGTTAATACCCGTATTAGGGCCTCCTTGAAGCGGAAGATGTAAGATTAATAAAATTGAGATTTATGATAATTATCTAGTGAATCTAATATTTAAAATTTGATAAACAGCTTTGAAATAACTTTTTCGAAAATTTTCATATTAATAACTCTTTTGACATATTCAGTATACATATATGAAAATCAATCTCCGAATCGCATGTCATATACATATATATAAAAAATAGAAGAATAATAAATGCCATTAGACCAAATCTCCCTTCCGAAAAGGGAAGGAATATCGGTTGATGGATTAAAAATCTCCTCTACGAAGCAGAAGCAGCGGAGAAGAGAGGAGACGAGGCCATTCGATTCGCTCGTCGTCGTCGTCGTCGACGTCGTCGACCTCGCCTCCCAATCGCGCTCGTCGCCTCCGACCACTCCCAGCTCTCTGCTCTGCTGCCAACCGGCAGGTATGCCCCTTCCCTCCTAGTCCTGGTGGTCCGACGAAAATCATACACGCATTCGCTCCGTCGCGGCCTATCCGAGACCCAGGTCTTCCAGACTCCCCATTTTGCTCTCTCCCTCTACCTCTAGCTTGCGCACATCGTCCCACCACCCAAAACGCTTCCAACTCTGCAGTTGCGGATTTCTCCCCCTCATCTAGCCGATCTCCGCGCCGTATCCATCGTGTTTGTTTCTCTCTTCTTAATTTCTCGATTCCAATCTGTTGCATCTTCACACGCGTTTTTATTATGTTGTTATTATCTATTTAGACCTTCCGCTTTTTTCGTTTTCGGATACTGTTCAGATTTTAGGCTACGATTAGATTCCGCCAATTCCCTTCTGAATTTCGACAGGAGTTTGATTCAATCATACCCGGCCCCGACTTGGTTCCTGATTCGGGGATGTGATTTCGTGCCCTCCGCTTAGCGGCTTAGGCCATAGACACTGTCTCTGACCATGAGACAATTTGTACATCAAACGAGATGGGTTTCTGAACCAACTGCTCCTGAGCTACCGTCTGGTTATTTCTGCTAGTTTTCAGGCTGCCTTTTGATCGATTGCCAGTCCCTCATGTTTCATGGAGGCTGCATGGATCAGTTTACTGGACGACCCCGTCAGTTTCTGTGCATACGACTACCGGAGCACATCGTTTGTTGATGTGTTATTATGTTTAGCTGCTGCTAAGTTCTCCTGCTACATTAAATTACTTGCCCCTTGTTTACCCTTTCACTCTGCTTGATATACCAAACAATTGATGAAACGACCACAGGATTTCAACATAACTCCCTTTGATTCCTTATACAAGTTGTTTTAACCATCTCAATTCTTTCCCAAATATAAGTCATTTTATAGCTTTAAGTCGCTTTTTCAACTTTTCTTCTGTGTTTGCCCTTATCAAATAAATGATACCTCTCTCACAGATAAATAACTCACATTTTCCAAAATAAAATAAATGAGGGGCAACAAAGTCATTTGAGGTGATTTCTTAATTCTTGTGCACATGGCCAAAACGACGTATATAACAAATCAGGAGGAGTAGGTTACTAGCACTACTGTTGGTTGCTCTGTCTACTTGCTGTTTTGATCTAAATTTATTTACACCTGATCTATACTGTTTCTCACTTTCTAGTTAATGCTACCTTAACTAGTTCTTGTAGAAGTGTGTTCTCTATGTATCATTTTTGTTCTCTGTATCCTCAACGGATATGTTTGCACATGTTAGCTCTAGGAGCTGTTGCAAATATTACCGATGTGTCTCATATGTACCTTTTCTTTACAGGCTGTGCTTTAAATTCATCTTCCTCACGATTGTGGGTTAGTCCACCTAGGAGGGTATGCATGACAGCCCCTGTGGCCCTTGCAAATGATTTAGAAGGGATCTCTCGTTCTCAAAGAGTCGAGCTATTCCGAGGCGCTAGTTGCACTATTGAAAGAGAGGTGTTGGGCACTTTAGAAAATGTCCAAGATTCTCATGCTTCTGGAACAAACCCTGCCTTCAGAGTTGGAGAGGTTAGGCTCTCCAATGGGGATGTTTATTCCGGCACATTATTGGGGAACACACCAGAGGGTTCAGGGGGTTATGTCTGGTCAGATGGTTGCACCTATGAGGGTGAGTGGAGGAGAGGAATGAGACATGGGCAAGGAAAGACAATATGGCCATCTGGAGCCACCTATGAGGGTGAGTATTCTGGTGGCTATATATACAGTGAAGGCACATATACTGGATCAGATGACGTCGTTTACAAGGGAAGGTGGAAGTTGAATCGTAAGCACGGGCTTGGATGTCAGACATATCCTAATGGAGATATGTTTGAAGGTTCTTGGATTCAGGGACAAATAGAAGGTCATGGGAAGTATACGTGGGCAAATGGAAACACTTATATTGGCATTATGAAGAATGGCAAGATGTCTGGAAAGGGAACGCTTACATGGAAAAATGGGGATTCATATGAAGGAAACTGGTTAGATGGCATGATGCACGGATATGGAATATATACATGGAATGAGTGTGGATATTATGTCGGTACTTGGACCAGGGGACTCAAGGATGGGAAAGGCACATTCTATCCAAAAGGTTGCAGAGTTCCTGTTAATGCTGAGCTCTACATCAATAATCTAAGAAACCGAGGTTTGCTGCCTGACATTAGAATGCAGAATCATGGCTCACGCATTCTTCACTCTTCCTCAGTTGACATGGGGAATATGAAGGTTGGCTTAACTCGGGAATCTTCAGGTGCTTCATCTAAAAGAAACTCAAGCGAGCAACCTCATTTGAAAAATGTGTCCTTGGAAAGACGGTGGAGTCTTGAGGTGGCTATTGAAAAATTTATTGGCCATGACACAAGTGGAATCTCTGGCCTAGAAAGATCTGAGAGCTTAGATGATTCTGATCTGCCTATGCTAGAAAGGGAATACATGCAAGGTGTTCTAATCAGCGAGGTAGTACTGAACAGTAGTTTTTCGGACTCATCTAAGAAGGCAAAACGCCGCCACAAGAAAATGGTTAGGGAGACAAAAAAGCCCGGAGAGACAATAATTAAGGGCCACCGAAGCTATGATCTAATGCTCAGTCTGCAACTTGGAATCAGGTAATGCCTCTGATGTTGGCATCATAATTACAAATTTTGCATGGCATTGGTTCTTTACTTTCTTTGTTCAGCTGTAAACCTGTCACTGTCCTGAGCTACTCTTCTGTTGAATGCTTTTGTTAATAGACAGTCCTCTCTTGACTCCATATTGCAAAATGATAACATACCATTTGCAGCCTTGCAAGACCCTGCAGTCATCTAATGATGTACTGAAATCTGAGCATAACAATGTCCACTGTAACATTAAGCTTTTGACACGTTAGTGTAAGGTTTTGATTTGATAGCTGGTAGTGCTTACTGGATCTCTAAAATATCAGTTCCCAACCTAGGCTAGGATTTGTGCAACCAATGTTTTCTATTGGTGATAAAGAATTTTGATGTGAAATATGCATTTTCCAAAGTTTCTTTTCCTTTTAATTAGTATGAGAGTGTTATGTTAAATACATTAGGAATAAGTATATCCTATAATGGTTGATCTATAACTTTGCTTAGGTACACAGTAGGAAAGATTACACCCATTCAAAAACGTGAAGTCCGTGCTTCAGATTTTGGTCCAAGAGCAAGTTTCTGGATGACCTTCCCAAAAGAAGGATCACGACTTACTCCTTCACATTCTGCAGAAGACTTCAAATGGAAGGACTATTGTCCCATGGTTTTCAGGTTTGTTGCATTCATTAGCTTTCATGCCAATGTATTTGTCTGAAATATGGCCATGCCTTTTTCTTGCAGATTTATATGGATTTGGAATTTACATACTTAACTAACATAATTTTCTTCACTTAGTTGGACTACTTAGTACGAGTATTATGGTGCACATATTTTTTTTCTATTATTTGATTTATTTCCAAATTTATAATTCTCTCCTTTCTGTCACACACCTCTGCTTTTGTAGAAACTTGAGGGAGATGTTCAAGATTGATGCGGCGGATTATATGATCTCGATATGTGGAAATTCGGCACTTAGGGAGCTATCTTCTCCAGGAAAGAGTGGAAGTGTTTTTTTTCTATCACAAGATGATCGATTCATGATTAAGACTCTCCGGAAATCTGAAGTGCAGGTTCTATTTTCTATTTAGACTCAAGAGATCGTATAAGTTGTGCTAGCAAATTCTGTAATGGTAGATTGTTGAATAAGCTATACGTCATGCAATACTACCATCTGCCTAGCAAGTTTGAAGTTAAAAATTTCATGACTCCTGTAGGTTCTTTTACGAATGCTTCCAAACTATTACCATCATGTCCGTACTTATGAGAACACCCTCATAACTAAGTTTTTTGGCCTCCACAGGGTGAAACCTTCTAGTGGTCAAAAGGTAATGGATTTATTTACACAGTTTTGAGGTTTCTTTAGCCCCGGACCCCGGTCCCATTTTTGGGTGGTGATATCCTTAAATACTTGCAAATTGCAGTTCCGGTTTGTTGTGATGGGAAACATGTTTTGCACGGAATTGAGGATTCATCGGAGATTTGATTTGAAAGGTTCATCCTTAGGCCGTTCTACTGACAAAATCAAAATTGATGAGAACACAACTCTGAAGGATTTAGATCTAAACTATTCGTTTTATCTTGAACCTTCCTGGCGTGAGGCATTACTTAAGTGAGCATATTTTCTGAAGCATCATTTCTAAGATATGATTTATTGTGTAGCTGCATTACTTGCTGCCAAATGAACATATATTTTTCTACTGAATTGCTGTTCAACTAGTATAGCGCCCAAATACAAAATGCGTATTCAAGTTAGATGTATAATTTAATTGGGTGAAGGATGTCACTAATTGGATAGGACAGATATGATAAAAAGATTAAGTTATATGATGAGCCTCTCCCCTTTAAACATGTCAACTAAATGCCAAGTCCTGCCATGTTTTATGCAAAGTCTCCTAACACTGGTCCACATAAGTTTTACCACATTTGTCACGTTTAGAGTGTCGCAGTTTCCATTTTTGTACTTATGTTTTCCTTCTCTCTTCTCTTTGAGCAATTGTGCAACCTTTTGACAGTGATTGACAATCATTGTTCTTCTCTTCAGGCAGATTGAAACTGATAGTGAATTTCTAAGGACACAGAGGATAATGGATTACAGCCTATTGCTTGGTGTCCACTATAGAGCTCCTCAGCACCTTCGGACACGTGCATCTTATAGTCGTAGCATGGCTGCAGATAGATTAACTGTTCTTTCAGAGGAAGGTGAGTGCACACTTTGCTTCCCGTAAATAACCACCTGTTGACACGATTGAGGAGCTAATGTTCATGGTCGACAAACAATTTTTGCAGATGCTCAGGAGGATGATGCCTTTAACTATCCAGAAGGTATAGTGTTGGTTCAAAGAGGTAGTGATGAAAACAGTGTGGTTGTTGGCCCCCACATAAGAGGAAGCCGTTTGCGTTCATCAGCTGCTGGATTTGGGGAAGTAGATCTCCTACTTCCTGGTACAGCCAGGTAATGATCTTTCGTTGTAACCAGCCCTCTTGCAGCAATAGCTCCGAATTGCAGTGCCTCCAGATGTTCGATCACATGGAAAAGGTTCCCCATGTTGCACGATATCTCAAAGTGGGGAGGATTACCCTACCGGGCGTCTTACTACCTTTTGTTTGCCAGGCTGCAGATCCAGCTAGGGGTTAACTTGCCTGCAAGGGCAGAGCAGATCCCTCAAGAAGATGAAAGCAAATCGTTTCCTGAGGTGTACGATGTCGTCCTTTACCTGGGTATCATAGACATATTGCAGGAGTACAACATGACGAAGAAGATTGAGCATGCTGTCAAGTCCATGCAGTATGACTCTGTCTCCATCTCTGCAGTGGACCCCCAGTTCTACTCGGATCGTTTCCTAAAGTTCATCCAAACCGTCTTCCCTGAAAATTCCTAGCGCCTTAGCAGCCATTGCGATTATTTCCTTCAAAGCCATCCCGTTGAATCTGGTACCCGTGGATTGCCGTTCCAGTTTAGATCACTTTCTGGATGGAAGGCACTAGGCAGTAGACACACGTCTTGCCAATGTGCCACCATGAGCCTTTTGTTTGGCACAAGAAACCAAGAGCAAAAGCGCCACGATTTCAGAAACTGATTCGTCGAAAAATGTACCAGAAAACGATAGATCATATTGTTTAGCAGAACTGCCTGTTTTTCGTTTGGAGAGCATAATGCTCATAGTCGTTAGGAAGCAGGCATATCGCCATATCGCTACGATATGGCATGTGCCTACTCGCATCGACATATCGATGTTAAGCCTGCACTGCGTTTCTCATAGGCCTACCGTCGTTCAAGGCTCCAGAAAGCAACAGCATTTGCTACAATACACAAGCAAATCGCATTGACTCATTCAGGCATCGCATGAACACGAGACAACGGATGATATCTCACGAGTCACGGCGCCGCAACAATACAAATCCTTCTTGAAATTTGGTCGGTCCTTGGATTTGAGAAAGTAGGGCGCAGTATAATCAGTTTACATCAACAGGGGCCGTCTTACAGCCTCCAAAGCTGAGTGAAATAAATAATATACAGTACATGACACAAACGAAGAATTCACCACCAAATTAGTGGTTCTGCAGCCCAAGAGTTTATTGCTATATGTTTTTTTAGCAAGCCAGAACGGTATCTGAACTAAATGTGTAAAAAAAACAACTGTCCGAATTGCAGTTCCCTCCATGTCGAGGGGACTCGGACTCCACGTATAATTCCTTTGAATTCAATAAACAGACAGTGGCAACAAAAACTACTAACTTACCTGCTGTAGATGCACAGCCCAACCTTGTAGCTCAACATGAGAATCATTGCCGAAACAAAGAAAAGATACATACCACTGCGCAACATCATTGGCGTGGTGCTCATCCGTGTAGCCGGCTCGAAATCAATGGATTTGGTTGATACGTCACCCTCAACAATGAAAGAGAGCAGCAAATTGAAGTCTCCATTCTTCTGCGGGCGCTCAGTGCTGCCAGTAAAAGTGAGGCCACCAAGTTGGATAATACCAGCAGTGACACGGATTGAGCTATTCGGGTTAACAGCACTGAGTGGGCCAACAGATTTTCCTGTGCCTGGCGGGAACTCTGAGGCCATTGCAGGTGGAGCTGGAATTGAACCAAGCATGCTGGCAAGGCGCTTTCCAAAACTTTTGTCAACTGTGTCATCCATTGGCGCATCTGGACCAAAGGTAGTTAAATAAGATTTTTGTATTAGAGATCACTATTGTTAAATGCAAGTATGGTTACAGTTCCTAACAAATGTCTGTATGTACCCTCAATGCAATGGACAATCTTAATAAATGAAATGAAAATAGTATAACACATATGGTGTTAAAACCATACCTAGTACTGCAGTGTCTGGATACATATCCCCATGGGATCCAGACGAAGAAGCACCATATAAAGTATTTGCACCTGTAGAACTGGAGACCCCATCCAATGTAAACTTGCCACTGTTATCATCCTGCGGAGAATGATGACATAACAGTTGATATCCATAAAGAATTCAAATACAAGGATAATGATCAGGAAGTGGTTCTATACTAGATGTACGAGAACGATAGTGAAGGAATGTGACATATCACTGCAGTGAAGCATACCTTTTGGACGAAGTTCGACATGTCTGGAAGTTGAGAATTAGAACCTTCAACTGTGCCCAGAACATCAAACTTGAAATCATCCTCCGTGGCATCAAAGTAAGCCATCAGATCATCTCCAATATCAAAGAGAGACTGACTTTCTGTTGGCTGGTAGAGGTCATTCAAATTTACATAATCATCCTTTCCCTCTACCCATTTTTGATTCGACGATGCATCATAAAACGACATGTTATCGTCCATTTGATGAGAAGCCACCAAGCCATCATCTTGCAAATACATATTCTGGTTATCTGAAGGACAAATTTGCTGATGTCCTGAATATGAGTTGGCATCATTCCCCGTGTCAAAGAAACCTTCAGGGCTAAGTGTCCCATTGACATGGTTCTGAGTACTATATGCTCTCAAAGGCCAATTTGTGTGATCACCATTAGATGGGTCAATCCAATTCACCAGACCATTCTGGCCTACGAAGGCATCAACTTGCCTTGGGTATCCAGACACCTCTGTAATAGTGAAGTTATCATCGATGGCATTCTTCTCTTCATTCTTGCTACTGTTTTCAGGTTCCTGCAAAATCTCCTCCAGAGAAAAAACATCATTACCATAACCACCATCATTGGTCTCTTTTGAACCTTGAGCTTTCAGAGGAGCTATCTCTGGCTGATTTACATCTTCTTGGGTCTGTAATGGCAATCAAAGTATGTGTAGGTGTGTTTAAACATGACAACATAATTGGCAATCAAAGTACACGTAGGCGAGAATTATTCAATTTAAAAAATCCACCAGAATAGTAACAGAGAATTGAAACATGTCAAGCCTTGAGTAAAGAATGAAATCAGGATCCATGATGGGGATGCATATGTGTAGTATAGCTAATCATTGCAGATTTTCAGCTATTGTTGTCAAGTGTTCCTTGGGATAGCCACATGCCACCAAATGGCATGCTCCAGTTTCAGTTATAAGATTTTAACAATAGTATTTTTTTTCAGTTCCAGATAATTGATCGGCATGTACTAGCATTCATTGTAGGTGCTAAATATTGATAGTACAATATCAGTTATACAAAACTAATATCTTGCAAAATGTGAAAGAATGGCACTACTTACTTGCGAAAGCTCATTAGTTTTAAAGTACATATTCTCATCTTCTTCATTCGACTCCTCATCTGGCATATCTGTGACTGCAGCCATTTCTGTGGATGCACCACTGGCAGGTGCATTGTCAAGTGCATCATCCTCCTCTTCCCATTCTTCTTCCATGTATGGTGCACCATACTGCGCTCCATTCTGTGGCCCAGATCCTGTTTTCTGGAAGATTCTACACACCACATGCAGATCCTATGCATTCAACAAGAAATTAACATGAGCTTATCAGAAAAGGATGTGAAAGCACAAATGCACAATGCCATCCAAGTTTGAAACCACTGGTCCATAGCTATTAAGGCGTCGCTTAAGCGATAAGGCGGTGCAGGAGTGGTAAGACTTCCAATTGTGAGAGAGAGAGGCGTCGCTTAAGCGGTAAGGCGGTGCAGGAGCGGTAAGGCGTCGCCTTAATAACTATGCACTGGTCCTTTGCAATTCAGAGTGATAATGGCATTTGGCATGCTTAAATAGCCCAGCTAAAGGGTTCCCCTTGATTACATTCAATTCCATACGTTCTATTAGTGTATATATCTAATCTAGGTTGCGAGTTGATCCTCTTTATTTTATTATACGATAAAGAATAAGCTCATACATCGCAGTCAGATGGGTATGGTTTTTTTTCTTCTGAAGGATGATGGCTTAAGGCAATGGTCTTCACCAACCATACTGTTTAAGACCTACCCGTAGGCCTAGCAGGAGACAACCAACACGTTTTTTTGTGAAGAGTTACTAATTTGGGAGTAGTAGATAGATCCTGCGCGAAATTAGAGATGGTCGCGTCGTTGGGCAGATCCTCGACCTTTTGAAGCCATCGATGAGATCGGCACGAGCGGAGAGTGAAACGCAGATTCCAGGTGAATCATGTACCTGAGGGCCGTCGGCGTCGAGGAGGCGGTACTCGTGCATGACCCAGTTGGTCCTCTCGCCCTTGGGCGCCCTCCCGGAGTGGAAGACGAGCGTCTTCTTCATCCCAACGAGCTTGCCGCGGTGGTGCACATCGCGGTCCTTGCCGGTGGTCTTCCAGTAGCCGCGCGGCGTGGCGCGGTTGGTCCTGTTCCCGGGGCCGCCGCGGCCCCCGGCGCCGGCGCCGGTGACTTTGCGGTCGAGGCGCGCGAAGAAGTACCACTGCGCGTCGCGGCTGCGGATGCGGGAGAGGGAGGGGAGGTCCCAGGGCTCGAGGCGGTAGAGGTCGACCTCGGCGATTGCATCGATCCGGAGGCGACGGCCCTGGACGCGGCGGCGGAGGTAGTAGGAAACGAGCTCCTCGTCGGTGGGGTGGAAGCGGAAGCCTGGCGCGAGCGGCACCTCGGCGGCGGAATCCGGCGGCGACTGGCTCATCGGGCTGGTGTAGAAATGGATCGGCGGAGGCTACGATTTCCGCATAATTTGGAAGGGAGATTTCTGGTGGGGAGTTGGATGCATCGTTCGGTCTAGGGTTTTGAGCACGATACAAAAAGCCGACCGGAATAAACCGGCACTGGAGCCTGTCCGGTTCGGTTTGGAAAAAGATCGTTAAAGAAAAAACGGCTGTTTTTTTAAAAAAATATTTCTTCCTGATAATACATATATTTCACTGTATACAGAGTTAAATTTATTTAAAATTCTATTACAGTATAACATTGTTAGACCGGCCGGTTTTGAGGGAGGGAGGGAGGTAGGAAGGGGACGGTTCGGGCGAACACCACCGAGTTAATTGGTGGAGAGGAGAAAAGTCGCGGAGGCAGGCGAGACGCGTGTTGCACTGTTGTGTGTTTCTAGAAGAAGCCTGCCGCCCGCACAGTCCAGCAACCACACCTCCGTTCGTGCGGATGCAAATTCTGAGATTACTTACTCCGTACGTATCTAATTCTATATGTATACATACCCATCATTTCAATACTTCTAATTCCTTACATAATAAACTTTTACACTTTTTTATATTTTCTCTTATAAATAAATAATACATCTTTAGTAAATAAACATCTCATCTTTTAAAAATAAAATAAATACGGTGCAACAAAAATTATTTGAATTGATTTATTAATTCTTATGCATAAATACAAAATAACTAAATTGTAGAGAGCAATTTAGGTCTCATTCTAGATGATTTTGACTTATTTATAGACTAGCTTAAACTTATCAGCCTAAATAAATTATTATCTAAATAGGGATTTGGCTCGCGTGTTTTATCAAAACAGGGATTTTGCTCAGGATTGGCCATTTTTAATTCCAGGGTTTCTATGAATTTCCAAATTACCACTCTTTGATAATAAATTACAGGATTCCTCGTGTAATTTCATCCATCCGTTAGTTTTTTTTTTTTGAATCGTAGCAGACGAGTCATTTAGAAAGGAGAAAAGCTAGGGTAACCTAGGATCACAATTATCAAAACTTGGGTAGCACATGACGGCAGCCAAACATGTTGAAATATAAAATCCTATTCCGAACCCCAAAAAAAAGAAATAAATTGAGCGGCTGATTAACTACTACTTAATAACACAATCGGACGCGATAAGCAGCAATAATTATCTCAAATTTCTCAAGCTTTGCGGACAGTGCGTAAGCTCGAGAAGACATTCTTCTCCATCCACCTAAGTTGGCATCAAAGTTTCTCCATCAGATGATGCCCCCGTCTTCACGGGATTTTATCACCTATCGGAATTGGAGGACACCCTCTGCATGATCATAGACTCAGCTGCCTGAATAGCTTCTGATGTTCCAGTTATCGTCACTTTCCTGAATCAGTGAGTAAAATTCACCATGTTACTCAGGGGATGCCCAGAGGGCCTAATATGTGCTAAGGGCATGGTGTGATGGCAAAAAGGCTCCAAGGAAATACCTGTCAGATGTCCCAGCTATGAAGTCACCCCTATCTGATATCTTGATCCTGGCACCACTAGCCTGCACTCGCAACAAATTGCAAGCTATATTAGCTGAAAATGGAACATGGTAACTATGACCGACAAGCATCAGTAAGTCTAAATCTTTGTACATTTCAAAGGTAGAAAAACAACTGAAGATCTGTGCCACAGGGAGTCAGGGACATAGGATGATACACCTCAACAAGATTGCTAAACATGTTCACCTAAGATACTACAAAACATTCTGACTTATCA
>KE373246.1:584416-612691 GCA_000418225.1 Zizania latifolia | reverse complement strand
CACCCCCGAAGTTTCAGCTTCTAGGCTGTGGCAACACCATTATCGTTTATTCCTGTCATCATCTGATTTGCTTTGTTCTGAGTACTTTCACTTATTATGTACCACTCTTTGAAACTTGATTTTTTTCATCATATTCTCTCATCTCTGAATTTGAGTCGTCATAACGGCATGTGATCATTTAGTCATCACATTCATGTACAAGTTAGGATACTGACTAGCTTGTGTCTGAAGGAGGAAACTTAGCACAGCTTCAGCAGATTCAGAGAAGCTGGAAAGTACAGTAGCAGCAATGAGCAACTTATAATATTGTTTTGCACGAATATTTCAGAGAAAGAACTTGCCATGCTACAGTCGGAAGTTTGGAACTTGGGACACACCCAAACCATGTTATAGGTGTCCATGAGAGAAAACGATATACAATATTGCATTTTGCAGAAAAGAAAAGGAAAGGAAAGAAATTGGAGAACAAGATCACCAAGAGAATTTGCATTGAACATGGTCAGAGAATGTTCAGGCCAAGTAATCCCTACACTGTGCTAGTAGTGCTGCTGCTGTCACTGACATCCCCATGGAAGTGGGAGCTCCTCTGCAGAATATCCTGAAGATGCAAGTGTACCTCTCCAGCGCCACCCAATGAATCCATGGAGAAGGACCTCCTCAATGGAAGAACATCTCTGTCCCTCTTTACGGCAATGCACTCATCTCCCTTACTGATGCTAACGTGCCATCCATTCTGGTTTTTCCTATTCTTACTACTACTGAACTGTTGATCTGTGGCAGCATCACCTGCAGGGTCAGAAGCTGCCGTGTTGGCCTCCTGCCGGTGTGCCCGTGTGCCGTCTTCTTCTTCGGTGCTGGTGATCACCTGGATGATTACCTCCTCTGATCTCAGGAGCTGATCCAATGAAAGCTGGCCGGTGGTGGTAGCTATGGCTGACCTGCAGAGTGGGCAGTTGGCGTTGCCCTGGAGCCAGGTATCGATGCAGTCCACATGGAAGACATGGAGGCAGCTGGGCAGGAGCCTGACCCTCTCCTCTTGCTGGAGCTCACTGAGGCACACGGCACACTCGCTGGAATCAGCAGTGTCCTTGTTGATGACCTTCCTGTACCTGAACGCCGGCAGCGCCTGGATGGCCGACTCCTCCAGCCCGCACGGCTCGGCCACTGCAGGGAGGCCTCTGGAGGTGGCGCCGCGCCGGCGGCGTGAGATGAGGCTGGCCGGCGTGTCGGTGGAGCTGTGCCAGCTGAGGCAACAGCGGATGACGAAGACGTAGTAGGTGAGCAGGAGGACGGAGGTGGTGAGGATGCCCAGCACAGTGAGCACCAGGATCGGTAAGTTCGTGATGGATGGATGGTGAGACGACGACGAAGCGTCCAGTGCCAATGACAGCGGCGGCGGCGGCGGGAGCAGCAGCGCCGGAATCTGTTGCACCGGGAAGACAGGGTCCCTGCCTGCATCCATGGTTGCTGCAACCTCTAGCTGGGCAGGGACCTGGTTTCACAAGAAGCTGCAGGTGCTAGCGAGCTGGACCAGCTTTGATATCTGTGCAGTGTGCAGCTTGCTGCAGGCTTGTTCAGGCCTTAATGGTGATGCACGTAGCCCTCCAGGTAGGAGAGAATAACGAAAAAGCACCAAGCTATCAGGTTGGAAAATGCAGTGAAGCTGTGAAAGAAAGAATTGCAAGAAAGGAAGGAAACCTCACCTGAACCTGCAGAGCAAGAGTAAAAGCAGTAGCAATGGTTGCTTACCCAACAGCACAAGGCAGGCAGGCACACTTGATATGCACACACGCCTGAAGATGAAGATGGCTCAGGTATCCAGGAAAGATAACCAGCAGTGTATGATCACTGGTGTTGATGTTTGGATGCGATTGAAGTGTGGTTGCTGAATTGAGTGAGTGACAGGAACGCGGCTTTGGAGGCGAGCTTGCTCCCCCTGTTTTTCTTCCATGTACGACGGCCGCCGCACGCCGGTGTGCCGGCCGGGCTACGCAATAGTTCTTCCTTGTATTGTATAGGCTTAATTTCGTCGTCTGGTTCTTGTCTAACCTGTACTTAGGTTAACGCTGTTGCTAATGCTCGTCAACTGATTTAATTTGACGTTTGCTTTGCTTTGGGTCTTGTCACTCAGTACTAGCATGCCTTTTCTTCAAGGGCACGGTGACTGACTGACTGACATAACATCTCTGGTCTGCTTGACGCTTGCTGCTTTCCGGCCTTCAATTATGTGTGGCTCTGCTGCGTCTACATTCTTCCTCTATTCTGAAATATTGGTATATCTGATAGTGTACTTATATAGCCTACAGTTATTTCTTTTTTTTATTGCAAGGGGGTAAAAAGATCCGAATTAGCTATATTCTATATTCAGATAGACCATAATTTCAGATTGATCATGTCATCATAATTTTTTATTTTCATTTTAATACTAAATTAAAAAAAGATATTTAAGCAAATTAGAAAGTTATTCCTGTCGATGACCACAATGGATGTATTGTGTATCCGTCCCTAGATATGTTAGGATGTTTCATCATTACAAACCTCTTGAACGTGTGGGGTGATTATATCTTGGAGCAAAATTTAAGCCTCTTCCGTGCTCCATTTTGTTCGGCACTACATACATGTTAGTCTACCATCGAATGAGTCCAACGCAAGTCTAACAAATCACTAGCAGCAATTAAAGACGTGCTGCCAAATTCTTTTTTTTAAGAGGAAGCATGAGATCTGCAATTAAATTAAAGCAGGAGCAAAGAGAACAAACAAAGAGCAACCAAGGTGCTCACAAGCGCAGAAGACTGACAGGAAAGCAAAGAGGACTCGAGCAATAGGGGAAAGCGGTGAGAAAAGAGAGGCTAAAGAGTCTACTCCCCTGCAAGAGGCTGTTGACATAGAGCTACATCTTAAACAATCAAATGAAAAACTTGAAACGGCGAATTGGCTATATTCTCGAAGATGCAATGCTTTCTTTCTTTCCACAGGTTTCAGATGTCGTAAATGAGGACACCATTTAAAGCTCGACGATGAGGCGGAGGGAAGGAAGAGGAGATCGAACGGCAATGTTCAGTCATGGAGGTCACTTGCCCGGTAGTGCTGAAGCAAGGTGTGGCTTGCTAGACGAAAACTAGCTGCCAAACTTCCTTAGCGAAAACATAGTTGAGAAGGAGGTGAACGGATATTTCATCATCCTGGTTGCAGAGGGTGTAACTCTGCCTACATGGCCAGCCCTTTTGACTAAACTATCAGCTGTTAGGATCTTACTTTGAATGGAGAGCCAAGCAAAGAACCGACACTTGCCTTCCGCTTTTGCCCGCCAAATGAGCGAAGACCAGGCAGGACGAACCATTCCTGACAATTGGATGAGGTATGCAGATTTTACCGTGTATTCTCTGTGAGCAGACCATCGTCATTTGAAATAATCTGGCGCCGAAGAGTCTCTGTAAAGATTACTGATAAGGCCCTATAGTGAAAAGAATTCTACCAACATAGGAGACTCGTTGAGACGACGAAGACTACGGATCCAATTAAAGTTGGAGAGTTCCAAATTCACACCCCCTGACTTTGCATTATTATTATTAGGAAACGAAGCGAACCAACAGATCTGCAGGAATTCAGGCTTCTGCTGGTACAACACCGATCGATCGACCGTCCTGAATTGTAGTTTTTCAGACTGCGTGTTCCGGTGCGCATCGTGCTCACTGATTATTGCAGATTTGTAGGACGCGTAGCCGAGAGATTTTGGTTTGATTAAGCTGAGGCTACCTGGCTATTATGCAGATTAGTGGTCCACATGTTCCTCTCTCGTTGTTCAGACGTTGCTGTCGTTCAGTTCATCACAAGTGTCTGCATATCACATCGCCGTACCCTTGCAACACGGCATGCCCCGTCGGCCGTCCCTGTTTAATTCGACATGTTTCAGCTTATCAATATTTAACTGCATAATTCATTTGATCTTTTTTTAACTTTGTGATGTGAAGTTAAACAAGCAATGGTCCATGCAAAAGTAGACATCAAAGTGCGATGATTGGAAGTATTATTCTGTTCTAACTACAAGACGTATAAGGTTTTTTCATGTCTTTAATATAAAATTTCAACTATTCATTTCTTTCACTGTGTAGCATAATGAATCTAACTATATAACATGTATAGCACTAAACTTATATATTTTTAGTTTAATTATTAGTTAAAAGTTATACATATTTTTTTAAAAACTTATATTTTGGGAGGGAGAGTGAGTAAAAAACTTAAACTTTTTTGTCTGAATATGCATGGATGTAATAGTAGAAACAAGCTGCAATGCAGTGTGTGCATGAATCTGACAGTGATCTCTCGATCAGAGCCTGATCACTTAGCTTTGAAATGCCCGAGGACAGCTTCTCTGTCTCCGGTCGCAGAGGTGTACACACCGAGGGATTCACCGTACGAGTACGGCGACGACCGGCGCCGGCGCCGGCACCACGGCGCAGCACATCTCCGGCATGAGGAACGTAGCCAACGACGTCCGCCGGGAGCGCGCGTTCGTCACGACGCGGTGCTCGCCTTTCCTCAGGCCTCCGTTGCCGACCACCTTCATCTGGTGCTCGAAGTTGACGACGAGCGCGCCCGGGGCCGGCTCGACGTCGACCCAGCCGCCGTCGCCAACCGCCGTGCAGCATCTGCAGTTGCTCCTTGCCGATGCTTGTGTGAAACCTTGGAAGCTTCTTGTTGTCAGTGGAGTAGAGCGCCGTCTTCTCGTCCGCCGGGAAACTGAAGCATTCCTCCGTGGCGCCCATCATGTTCTTCATCACCTCATCCGGCACGCCATGGTTGACAGTCTGCATGCTCATGCTGTCATGCGTCGATGCGTGATGCGCAATTAGAGTTTAATCACTCTGCCAAGAAGGATAAAAAAGAAGGAATCAATAGCCCATCGACTATATGTAATCTCCTTCAGATTACCGGACAGTGACAAAACTCTGACGAGCTACTGAAATCAGAGGACACCTGAAAGAAACCGAACTCCCTCCCTGCATCGTCGTCGTCTCCACTGAGATCGACTACTGGCAGTGCCGCCGCCGTTGCCTTGCATCGCAGACAAGACGATGGCGAGTGCCCTGGCCGCTTGTGCAAATATGTAGCATTCAGGCACTGATCACACCAGACGTTGACTTTTTTTTTGTCTTGAGAAAGATCGGCGCTTTATTTGTTCGGCCGGCTTGATTGAATTGCTGACAGAATAGTATTAATTGCCAGATTTCGATTAGTCGTATGAATTCCAATATTCTTCAAGGAAATGAAAACTGTGGTTTGGCTGGTTCGTATTCTGATCTGATGCTGGATGATGACCGCTGGCTTCAGTATTTTTCGTCAGATTGGTGAGATGGCTTGGTCACTTTGCTTGAACAAACAATACACTACAAGATTTTTTTTCCTTTGATCCACTCACGCGTCCATTGATTTATTGGGGTCATTTACTTCATGCCACGATCATGTATTTTGCTGATATAAATATTATGAGAGTTTGATTCGCCAGTTAGTTGTGGCCAACGACAAAGTGATTAGCAAAATGATGCCATCCAGTTTAGTTATGTCAGAGCAGCCAATGTGAATTAAGCATCTGGTTATGCAGATCATCGAGCTGCTGCATAATAGTATTACTTTTTAATATTAGTATAGATTAATTAGCAGATGCATCCTCTGAAGTCTGAACTCCTTAAGCAGTCTTAATAAATAGTAACCGGTGATGGTAACAGATTAAAACCCCCTCATCCCTTTCCCGGTTTTTTACGCTTTTGAACGAAAACGCATGAACGCTCACATGAATAGCATTCACAGATGGCGTATGAACTGATGCAATGCAACATCTTGCGAGGAAAATGGTATTGGTATGCTAAACTGTATTCCAAGCAAAGACAGAATATTTGCAGGTGTAAGCGACTCTTGTCAAACTAAGCAGCCATCCACTTTTGACGAATCTGAAGGCAAATTAAAAACGTGGAGGCAATGATCAGTGGGGTCATTTACTGACATGACCTTTCCATGGCAAGCTCATCGTCCTCTCGCTCAAAAGATTCCAATGGCAGGGTGGATGACAAGCAGCAAGCCGCCGATGACCCCCAATTCTTTCTCTATTCCACCCAGCGAACGACTGATGGATGTGCGCCATGATCAAGCACCTACTTGTTGTTGAAAGGACCAAGAGATTAGGTAAATCAAAATGCCCCCAAAAACAACATTCACAAACATCCTGCACCTGTTTGCATCGCTGAAAATGGCGATGGTTAACGACATAAAACAACTGGTGCTCTGCTCTGCTATCCTAAGATTGGATAATTAATTATCAATGTTCAATGTTGGAACTTGGAAGCAAACAACTGTACACACATCATGTTTCTGCTGTGTAGTGTGTATGTATTCTCGGTGGAAATTCAGAGCATAGAAATAAAAAAGTTCTTTGTTGCTACACCATGCATTTATGATCCTGAATAATTAGTAATCAGTACAGTACAGGGACAGTCATGCATTTGTACCAAGTACCAACTCCTTTGGAAAAAATACATGAAATTAAGTTAAATCCGTATGGTGCTCATGGCATCACGGTTGCGATCACCATTTGATATGACAGATGCAGGCAAAGAGAGAGGAAAAGGTCTCCCCAATTCATAAATGCTTCCAACCAAATTTCTACAAACATCAGCATTGCACTGACTCTATAGCATCTTCCACCCATCCAAAACATTCACACTTTTCATGCAAGCTAACAAAATCAGATGGCATAAAACAACAGAAATATCAGATGAAAGGGAGACGGGACGAAAAAGAAGAATACAAGTAACCCCCAAATGTTCCTGTAATCTCCCGCCAAGGACCTAAACAGTATATATCTAAGATTGAGAGGGCTTAGACTAAAAAACTTGTGCTTTTTTATGCCATTGTCTAATACAAGTCTTGGGGGAATTGGCACAGGCAGGAGAGAGAAGGAGAGTTAGAGAGAGAGAGAGAGGCATACCAATGCCAAGAACAAGAGATCAGAGAGCCCAAGCAAAAATCCTATCCGAATCCCTTCCAAAAACCCACCAAACAATCTCCTCCATCTCCAAGAACAAGAACAGGAGAGCATCCTAGATCGTTAGGGAATAGAGGAGGAGCCCAAAGAGGCCAAGAAAAGGTACTACCTTTGAACCCTCCAATACACTGATCACAGACCAGAGCCGCCGTCTCCACCAATCCCTCCCGGGAGCAAAGCAAACAAGATTTTTTCGATCTCTGTTTGAGTTTTTGCTGTAAAGTTCGTTTTTTAACTGCTACTGCTCTTGCGTTTTTGAGAAGTTTCAAGAGGAGGGGGAGAGTTCAAGAGCTCGGAGAAGGGGATGGATCCGGCGTTGCTGGACGACATCATCCGGAGACTTATTGATGTGAAGAATCTGAAGCCAGGGAAGAACGCGCAGCTGTCGGAGTCGGAGATTAAGCAGCTCTGCGCCACCTCCAAGGAGATTTTCCTGCAGCAGCCCAACCTCCTCGAGCTCGAGGCCCCCATCAAAATCTGTGGTATTTTTTCTGTTTCTTGTCATGCCTGAACAATTTCTTCATGTCGTCCGCCCTCAAAATGTCATATTGGGGATTTGCTTGGTTGGTCAACGGGTAGCAAGTGACTGCTTCGTGCTCTTGTTGGATGCTCTTCCTTAATGTACTAAAGCCGATCTTTTTATCGATAGCCATCCTCTGTCCAGATTTTTAGATGTTCAGTCTCTTGATGATCTGGTTGTGGACTGGAATAGAGGTTTACCTTGTAGAAAAGCGGGTACTTCGTGAGGAAGACGATGGTCATATCTAGATTTCCCAGTGATGCAGTAATACTGGGAACAGAAACCTTCATCGACTACATATTTGCTGATAGAAAGCTGCTACTTTGGAGGCGGGCGATGGTCATATCTAGATTTTTGCTATTATTCATTGGTAGAAAGATAAAAACTTCCAAGGTGGAGAGTTGCCTACTGGATGACTTTTAGTCAATGTGGTTTATGATGAATTTATCACACCCGCTACAATCACGTTTAAGGTATTTTAAAATCTGCTGATTTGGGTACGCGTTACTGATATACAAGTTTTTGAGGAAAGAAAATCTTCCATTTTCACTGGCCTCTTATAGGGTCCTGTTGATAGAGAAATGCTAATGTTTTAGGTTGTGTTCCATTCAGGATTTTTTGTTATGAATTGACTTAAGGGAATCTTAGATCATAGATGTTATGGGGGTGGGAGGACTGTATCCTCACTTTGGTAATTAATTGTAAGCCACATAATTTGGCACCCTCATCTTGTGTGGAAGAGTATGAAGTAGTTAGTTGTTTGCGCATATTACTGTCAAAGAGTTCAGTTCAAGATTAACTACTGATTATTAGCATCTTGATTACGCAACACATCTCATTATAAGGTCTAATGAGCGAGTGAGCAACAATGGTTCTCATAAATCAACAATATTTCAGCAAAATATGTCAGTGATTGATGTTCATTTTTATTAATCTCAATGTTGGTTTGGAGTGAACCTTGAGCAGCTTCAGTAAAAATTTCATTAAAATTTGTTAATCTTGAATAGTTTCTTCTGATCAGGTGATGTTCATGGTCAGTATTCTGATCTCCTGAGGCTGTTTGATTATGGTGGATATCCTCCTCAGTCCAACTATCTCTTCTTGGGAGATTATGTGGACCGGGGAAAGCAGAGCCTTGAGACAATATGCCTTCTTTTGGCTTATAAGATCAAGTACCCTGAGAATTTCTTTCTTCTTAGGGGTAACCATGAATGTGCGTCAGTCAACCGCATCTATGGATTCTATGATGAGTGCAAGCGGAGATTCAGTGTAAAACTCTGGAAGACTTTTACCGACTGTTTTAACTGCTTACCAGTGGCAGCATTGATAGATGAGAAGATTCTTTGCATGCATGGAGGTCTTTCTCCAGAGTTAAATAAGCTGGATCAAATAGTCAACCTCAACCGCCCCACAGATGTGCCTGATACTGGTTTACTTTGTGATCTTCTTTGGTCTGATCCTTCCAATGAAGCACAAGGGTGGGCTATGAATGATCGAGGTGTTTCATATACATTTGGGTCAGATAAAGTGTCTGAATTTCTTGAGAAGCATGATTTAGACCTCATCTGCCGAGCCCATCAGGTATACCATCCTCACAAATCGTCTGAGCTTTTTATTTCCTTATGAAGTGAATTGATTTGTCAGCTATTCTTGCTTTGTTGTAATTCAGGTTGTTGAAGATGGGTATGAGTTCTTCGCTGACCGCCAACTTGTAACAATATTCTCGGCCCCTAATTACTGTGGAGAGTTTGATAATGCTGGTGCCATGATGAGTGTAGATGACACGTTGATGTGCTCTTTTCAAATACTGAAACCTGCGAGGAAACTGTTGGGTGCTTCCACTAATACCAAATCCGGTTTCAAGGTATGCATAACTAGTATGGGAATGACATATATTTGTATTCTTCACATATGCAATTTGATGCTTGATGCTTCCCTTCCCAAGAAAGGTGATATTTGTTTTTTTAACATGCCACTGTTGCTCTGCATACTTTTTTCATACGGATGTTTTTTAACTTTAAAAATGTGAAAATGATTTTGAATCGGTTGCATGGGGTGTTCAGGGCACCATTCACAACAAAAAGTTGCACTCAATAGTCAATATATTATTAACTGACCATTTGTCTGACCACCAAACTTTGCTGAAGAACTCCAGTTCACTTAATTTCAGAAGTTAGAGCACTTAGCTCTCTCTCTCCGAATTGAAGCGCTTAATGGCAGTTTTCAGTTCCTTTTTTAAGATGGAAATTAACTTTCCATTAACAATGAGGCCCTGCGAAATAGAAAATACATCAACATCATGACTCAACAGGAATTTAATCTCTGAAGTTAAAGGGCTTAAACATCATAGGTCATAACTATCAGTGGTCAGATCTTGTTTCCTGTTTAGGGAGTCTGTCTCCAGGATAATCCATTCCCATATGAATTGGCAGTTTCCAGTTGGCTGAGGTGATTGTGTGGTTAAGTTTATCTCCTGCAGCTACCTACTTTACCAGCAATTGAATTCGACTTCTTTGATAATATTGACAATTTGACATAAGAATATGACGCCTACCCATACTTCTTAGCTTTTACAGTTGAAATTCGTCCACCAACCATTTTGTTTTGATAATCCATTGTTATTAGTTGTATGAAAACCCAGTAAGTTCCTTTTTAATACATTCAGACAATTCAATTTCATTTCCCCAATAGATTATATTTATTGTTTATGCCATGGCAATGCACGTCATTATCATTGAGGAGGACAAAGTAGGTGTTAGACATTGACCTTACATAACAGTTCAACTCATATCTGACGTTACACCCTATTGCCTTTGACCTACCCTGTTTTGTTCCCCACTAAAGCACGTGTGGCATTATCAGAACAAAGATAGGAAGTTGGTTAGGCTAAGTGCAGGTTCACTTTCCTGGGTCTAGATCAGATGCACAGAACTACAAGAACATAATTCTGCGTTATAATCATGTATATGTATACCTGAATGAATGGCACCAATCCTGAAATGCTACTAACCTCCATCTCTCCCCTGTTTGTTTGATTAGTCATTGAGAGGATGGTGACGATGATCAAGCTGTGTTCTGATCTGCTGGTGCATGTCTACAGCGGCCGCGACTAACTGGCATTTTCGCCTACAGCTCGGGCCATAAACAGCAAGGCAGATGTGTACAACTTCCCAGTCGATGGAACTGTACATCGTTCATGTTGGATTAACACTGTTGTAATTTATTATTGGTTTTACCATGCGGATCTCTTATCATATGAGAGGATGTGAATGAAAACTGCTCTCCCGTCCTCCCCCCTAAATTCAGAACAGCTCAGACAGACGCACGCCAATAAAATAGCTAGATTCAAGAGTGCTTTTGAACCAAATTTCCATCCAGGGAGCATCCGTGCTAACATAGTTTATTCCAACAGGTAGTCCCACAGAATGACACAAGAACTTGCAATACTGAATTTTTGGTGCCTTATCTCCTGTGCTGTTTGCATCTTGAGCTTTGAACGTAGCCCAAGAATCGGTGCGTTCCTTTGGTTGTCGAGGCTGTTGTTTCTTATTGCGTTGATGTGATCATCAGACGACGTCTGATCTGAGCAGAACGAATGTTGATTCTATGCGTTGTAAGGTTCAGTTTAAGGTTGTCTTTGTTGAAATTGCTTGCTTTTGCTCTGAAGCGTAAAGACCGATCAGAAAACGGAGAACATTGGTTGAATTGTGGTCCTTGCCTTTTTATTATTCTGTCTTTACACTTCACATGGTCAGTCTAATATTAGATTGTTAACGAGTCGCAATTTGTTTGTCGGACGAAATCATGCCACTGAATTCGACAAGCAAGCTGAAAAGAAATCATGCTAAAAATGAGAATCAGATCCGTTAGATCAGGGACACAAGCCATGGTGGAAGATGATTCCTAACCAGACACATCCGCATCAGAACTGGAGGAGGAAACAACCAGTGGCGGATGTAGGGCGGATGCAGGATTTATATCATAAGGTGCGAAATTAAACAGACTATAAACTATATATATAATATATTGAAAATTAGCTTGATAACAATGATAAATTAAATCAATGATAAACACTCAATCTAGATATGTATATATTAAAATAATTTGTATCACATTCTTAACACTAGTGAACCAATATAATTTCTAGTGAATAATGATAAAATAGAAGAAAAATAGAACGTCTTCCATCTAGGCAAGACAACAGCTAGCAGATGTCACTGTGACTGCCATGCCAGCAACTGGGGTGGTGGTCTACGCCCTACGGGCAGCATGTGTGCTCGACAAATTAGACAGATGAACCAATAAAAATATCTTTTATAGAGGATAGTAGAATTTACTTATACTTAAAGGATGAACACACTAAATTCGGTTGTCTAAAACAGGCCACTTTCACAGTTACCACGAAGATCAAATCCACATAAGCAAATTTATGACACCTTCATGATAAATCATAGAAGAATACATCATAAACCATCCTGTAACAAAAGAATTTCTTACTTCTGCAGAGGGCTTATTTGAAAGGACCTAAAAAAACTATAGCAGAATTATATGAAGCACATACTACTTTTTCAGCGGTATATAGCGGTGTAACGCAATTCGTTGGCCGGGAAGATATGAGAGAAGAGGAATATGATTAGCCGGTTAGAAAAATAAATTGTTGGACTAACTATTAAAGTATTGAAATATTGGACTAGATTTTAACCCAATTAAGACACACACATGTACCTATACTCAAATTTTTGTAAAATTTTTTTATGTACAACTGTAACCCTTTTCCCCACTGGGTCCGCCCCTAGAAACTACGTAGGCTTTCTTTCTACACAAGTACCATTCAAGTATTCAACATCCAAATCACGACTCCATCCGTGGTCCCTTCAGAAATCAGCACTACCGTGATCCATTCATATATACATTCAGAAATCAGCACTACCATGATCCATTCATATATACATTCAGAAATCAGCACTGGCAAAGTCATCATACTCTCTTTCACTGTTAGCCTAACAATTTCCTACCTCACATTGCGTCAAGTGTCGACCAAGTGAGCATACCACTCCTGTCACTGCACATCAACGATAACCGCAGGAGAGGAAGAAAAACTAGTAAACACTAAACAGGCAGTAAGATGCTAAGATCAATACATCGCCTCAGCAACAGGGGAACACCTCAAAAATGCATTTTTTACTGTCAGAACGCGCCGATGGCCAGTCATTCTCCGGTGATCAATCCTGGCTGGCTGGCAGTCCAGCCAGCCTCACCTGGGCGCAATGGAGATGGAGATGTCGGTGGGGATGCGGAACTTGTCGGCCCAGTCCTGCGCCTCCAGGAAGAGCTTGGACACCTTGGCGGCGACCCACGACATCTCCGGCCGCGTCGCCGCCTCCTTGGCCACGCATCGCAGCGCCAGCGTCGTCAGCCCCTCCGCCGCGTCGACGGGGAACGAGTCCTTGAGCCTCCGGTCTACCCACCGCCGCATCGCCTCGCCGCCGCCCTCCGCCGCCGCGGCCTCCGCGCTCTCGATCAGCGACGTCCTCTCGTACTCCCCTGTCGCTTTGTTGTACTCGTACCGCAACGGCTCCTGCCCGGACACCAGCTCGAGCAGCACCACGCCGAGCGCGTACACGTCCGACCGCCGAGACGGCGAGCCACCGGTGATGAGCTCCGGCGCCATATACCCGCGCGTTCCCTCGATCCGCTTCCCTCGGCTGCCGGTGCGACGGTGTCCCCCACTGGAATCCTGGTCTGTCTTGTCGCTGTCCGGGAGCTCGCCGGCGAGGTCGGTGGCGCCGAAATGGGCGATCTTGGCGCGGAGGCGCGGGTCATTGCCGCAGACGAGGACGGTGGAGGAGGAGAGGCGGTTGTGGACGGTGTCGGCCTGGAGGTGGACATAGTGGAGGGCGTCGCAGAGGTCGGCGGCGATCTGGAGGCGGGACTGCCAGGAGGCGAGCGGGGTAAAGGAGGGGTTGTTGGGGTTGCGGAGGAGAGCAGAGAGCGGGGATGCGTCGGGGAGGAGCTCGTATGCGAGGAAGACAGAGCCATCGGCGGAGGCGGCGGCGCCGAGTAGGCGGGCGATGGCGGCGTGGTGGCAGTGGCCGAGGACCGCGAGGCGGGCGGTGACGTGTGCCGGGTCACGGCGGAGGGGGAGGCGGAAGACGGCGGCGGAGTGGCCGCGGAGGGTGCAGCGGAAGGATGAGGATGATTTGGCCGAGGGGGCGAGGCGGTGGGAAGACGAGAAGTTAGCGGTGGCGGCGGCGAGCTCATGGAAGGTGAGGAGGAGCGGGAGGTCAGGAAGGGAGTCGCGGAGGGCCTGGAGAGAAGCGGAGGATGAGGAGGTGGTGGATGGCGCGGCGGAGGAGGTGGAGTACTGCGTCGCGGTGGTGCGGGGCGAGCGCTGCTGCTTTCTTGGGATGGTGGCGGTGGCCGTGGAGGCGGAGGCGGCCATGGAGGAGGAGAGGGAGGCGGCGGTGGCGACCGAGCTCTTGGTCTTGCACATCCGCTCCTGCTCCGTCTCCGGCTCCGGCTCCAGCGTCGGCTTGGGCTTCCGCTTCCAGAGGGCAACCATTAGCGAGAAACTCAAAATCGGTTCTTGCTTGCCTCCCCTTCCTTCTTACTGCCGGCCAGGGCGGCAGAGTACCCTGCGAGTTGAATTGCGAGGGCGTGCAAGCCGCAAACCTAATAAAGATTGCGCCTTTTTCTCCTCCTCGCCAAGCCCTTGCCTCGATGGGAGGAAGAAGAGCAATCCACTAGGGCTTCAATTATTTCCAGGGCCAGCCAATAGTAAAAATTCCCAAGATTCCAAGAGCATGTCTGTCATGATTAGTGGTTCATTCGAGTTAAAAATTAAGGGCATCGCCGACTTCTCAATCAACTTTTGCCCTATAAAAAACCTGCTGCAGCTGAACTGTATCTCTGCCAGTTCAAGTAACGGAGAAAATAACAATAAAAAAGATCTCCCTAGGTACTAGTACTGTAAAAATGAAATTCAAGGGAGATTTCCCATCTTGTCGAGTTTGAAATCCGGTGGATCCGTGGATGTCTAGCGTAGAGGACTGAGGAGAGAGATGATGAATTGCCCTTAGAACTTTTGGCTCTTTTGGCTCAACGACTCGTGGTGCCAGCCAGTAGCCTAGTGCTGGAGCACAAGTCGGCAGCTGCATCCGATCGGCACAACAATTGCTACTATAGATCGGGGGTGCAATTGCGCAAATGGTGGATGGTATACCTACCTCGTCCTCCGTCTGTCTCAACTCTCAACATGCAAAAGTCTGAATTAACCGATTTACTGTACTCTTGTGTACCTTTGTTCATCATACATTTGCTGGGACCGACAGCTCTCATTAATTTGCTCGTATCGCTAGCTGCTTGATCAGTCTGTGGTCCTCCAGTGCATGCGTACCCTAGCTAGCTCGATCGATCGGGAGTAGCTAATGATCTAGTGAGTAATGAGTTGCGCATCGGATTCTGACTTTGTGATCGATGGTCTCACTCAGACTCTCAGAGTGAGAGACTGTTTGAAATTCAATCCGGTGGATCAGGCTCTGCAGCCCTGCTTGCCGTCTCCAGCCGTCAACGCGCAATTAGCTCCGAAATGCACTGCAAATGCGTTTGCAACTTACTACCGAGTCTGAATTTACCTAAATCCATATCATCCGATTACAGTGACTCTGGCGACTATTCTGCTTGCCCGGTTGCAGATTAATAATCTGCAATATATGCATGCGCGTCTTAGCTAGCTAGAGAGAAAAAAAATGGTTTGCCTTGGTCGACAACATCCATCGGGATAATTACATTTGGCTGCTAAATATAATGCAAACCGCGAGAGAACAAGCAATTGACAGCGACGCGACTGATGCAGCTAGCTAGCCTCCGTCAGACTAAACAGTGCGTGTTGCATGCAGCAATTCGAGGCAAAACGAAGAAGATTGAGAATTTCTTGAGCAACGCCTCTGACCTCAATATCTCACCCAACATCTGCATGACCCCATGAATGATAATCCAGCATTCGGTTTTAACTTGCTAGGCGTCGGACCGACAAATTCGGCTCTGTCTTTGATCTTTTCTAAAATCCGGTCGTAAAAAAAAATAAAAACCAAAATGCTCTGAAAAATAAAAGAAGATCGAGTGTTTCGGTTATTTCTGGTTTTTGGACATGATCGAACTATCAGAACAATTTTAGGTTGACTTGCATAGCTAAGCAATTTCTCCTTTTTAGACATAAATCGTAAGATAATAACACTATATAGAAATCAGTAATATATAAGACTATTACACTACTATAGAAAGTTGTAGCTTAACCTATGATTCAGTTAAACGAGACATATGATTGAAATGCTTGGATTAAATTTGGTTAGTTCACTGAATTTATAACCGAAATTTTTTTGTTTCGTTCTCGCTTTGATTCTTAGGTAATTATAAGTGTATCATGGCTGGAGGAACGCAACCATTGGTAGCGAACCATATTTTGATGGGCCTTATCGGGGGCCCATGTAAGACTCTCTCTCTCTCTCTCCTTTTCTTCGGCGAGAAGAAGGCCCGCCACCGCAGCCTCTCTTTCTCCTCCGACGCGTCAGTTCGCCGCCAT
Organism: Zizania latifolia; assembly: GCA_000418225.1. NCBI lineage: Eukaryota > Viridiplantae > Streptophyta > Magnoliopsida > Poales > Poaceae > Zizania > Zizania latifolia. The sequence continues at coordinate 596,551 of KE373246.1, read as the reverse complement.
GGCTGCCGCTCGGTTGCTGCCGCTGCTGCGCCGCCGGTTCACTAGCGCCCTGAACCAGTCGCCCGCCCCCTTGTCCACCCGAGCCCGAGGTGATTCCCGACTTTTGATTTAGCTCCCCTGCTGGTTCTACTTGAATAGATCTCATCGATCCTTTTAGCGATGTTTCTCATGCCTGCGTGTTTCCTTGGAGAGCCCCCATGATTGCAGATTTGGAGGGCCAAATCTCAAAAACCCGGGATTACTGGTACCGCTAGGGTCTAATCACTGCGTGTGCGCCCGCTTCCCCAAATGATTTGTTTGCGAATAAATGTTTGCTCAATCCTCATACCGTGTGGGGGAGTTGATATCTGGAACCTGTAGATAGGGAAATTTCCTGCTAATGAATTGATTTTGGGAAATAAGGTGATGCGTGGTTGGAATACATTTCATGCTTGGACTAGGTAACAATCAATCTTGGCGCTACTCTGACTGATGAAGAACTGGAAAAAACATGGTGATAACTGATAAATTATAGTCAGCTATGTTTATTTGCTGGTATTATTCAGTTCCTGCCAGATTGGCAGATATTAAAAGCATTTACCATTACTCATTTTGTATGATGAGTATTTGCACCTTGGCAATGGGGATGAGTTAAGCAGTGAGTTGGGAACTCTGTTATTGCAGGATTCTTGTTTCCTGCTCCTGCGACTGCCGGCATACGATCTCTCCAAACCATCATGGAAGCGAGCAATAACGCAGCAGATGATTGTGCCCAGGACACAGAAGATTCCAAAACCGCTTCGCCACATGCTACAGTCCCTTCAGTGGATTCCAGCTTCCAAGTTAGAGATACATCAAACTTGAAGATATCACCAAGACACGACCTTGCCATGATCTTTACTTGTAAAGTCTGCGAGACCAGGTCCATCAAGATGGCCAGTCGGGAATCATATGAGAAAGGAGTGGTGGTCGCCCGTTGCGGTGGCTGCAATAACTTCCACCTGATAGCAGATAGGCTTGGCTGGTTTGGGGAGCCAGGGAGCATCGAAGACTTCCTAGCGGAGCAAGGCGAAGAGGTGAAGAAAGGCTCAACAGATACTCTCAGCTTCACTCTTGAGGACTTGGTTGGGTCTCAGGTCAGTGATGAAGGCCCGTCTGGCCAAGCTTAGCTTTCTCTGCAATATGCTGGCTTCGGATTGAGACATTTTACAAAGGTTAGCTCCTAAGTACGTCCCACAAGTTTTTTGCTTAATGTCATGGGCTCATGGCTTCTTAAGGTGGAGTACTAACCCTTGTTACCTGTTAGCTATGATGTTATTGCAGTGTACTGGTCCACAACCTTGTGGCTAAGTCCATGTATCACGCTAGTGAATTTCTTGTAGTGGACAGCCCGATTCTATACTAGGTTGTACTTTATAAGTCATGTTCTATTATGATGTTGCCGACAAAATTGGTTATGGAAATGTTTTCAGCCGAATGCATAGTCATGCTAATTGATATTTTTATCTGAAAGTATGAAATGTTGTTACTGGAAAGAGCGGCAAATCTCAATGAACAATCACGATGTAATCTGACATTCACTTTTATAACTTCACGCTGAGACAATAAGTGAACTCGAGATGTTTTACCTTGATATGTACTATAGGATCTAGTCTGAAATTTATAGTGCCTCTATCTCTATGTACAGTAATATTTATGGCATTCCTGAATCCTGATCCGTTGCTTGCTATTGATGAATCTGCTGTCATCTGTAAGTGTGTTTGGTTAGGATTTTTCAACTAGTTTCTTATCTGAAAATCTAAAAGTTGAACTAAACAACTTAGCCTAGCAACCTAGCTTTTGTGAAAAGCACACCAGATTTTTGATGTACAAAATTAGATTTCACGTATTCTTAATCCACTATAATTGGACATAACTATAAAGTTAGGTGACAATTACCAGTCATCGATACATAAGTGATAATGGTTTGTTTTTTTCTTATCAGCTCACAGAGCTACTTTTTTTAGAACATACAGTTCGACCTACACCTAAGCATAACAAAATCATCATTATAGGTTCTATTGTACATTCTATTATACAAAAATCAGAATGAATGTATCTATCAGCTAGTATATCGATAGGCAGAGGGAGATGAGAATGGAGTTTCTGCTTGCCGACATCGAAGAGGAAGGAGGTCAGAGTCCAAGTCCAAGTCAAGTCGACCATGGGCCATGGCGCCGACGGCACGGGGCTATCATATCGTCGGCTTCACACTGGCATCAACCTGGATGACCAATGGCAACAGGTCGTCCACACATGACACATGCAGACTTGGTCGTACGATTGGGAAGCTCTGCTCTGTTCTGTTCTGTTCTGCTTCACGTTACAACAACTCTGTCCCGAGTACGCACGCATGCTCAGTGGATGACATCGATCGGCTTCTGATCGAGACTAGCTGCCGTCCACCAAGGGGCCGCTTTCATCGTAAGGTCCTACTCCCGTTCTATATTAATATATTATCGTCTGCAGTATGATACACTGTGTACTCTTAAACGATTTAACTTCTCTAAAATTTTCTACACAAAAAGTATTGAAAACTGTTTATCAGCTTTTTAGTATTAAGTTTGTTTATTTGTACCTATCATGTATCATTATTGTAAGACGGACCCTAAGTCCGTATCACAGGCGATTACACGAGAAAAATAGCACGACATGGATTTTTTTGATAGAAAGCGTGATAAGTTGGGCAAGTTTGATAGAAAGAGTACGACATAAGGTGGCGGGCAGGGGCAGCCAGACTGGATCATTTATATTTCACTTCACTTCAGCATACGCGTTTCATCATCAATGTATTTGTGCATGCAGTTTGACAGTCTTCCTCCATCTGTGCAGGTACATTTGATTTTTCAGTCTCCCCTCCCACTTGTTGGTTTTATCCTATCAGCAGCTCAGCACCCCCTAAGATTTAATCTTTTCTTTAAGACTCCCTCTAAGATAAATTAGATATTGCCCATAACCAAATTCACCATGATTGGAGTGATAACACAAGCAGCTTTTTTGGGGTTGAGATGGATCATTGACGTGGATATCGCCAATAAAAACTATCGATGCAAGTGAAGTGCATATGTATAACGTTTCTTACGATCGATGCAAGTGAAGTGCCCATATTATTAGATTACTCAATGCTCTCTGTCACATTCACATGTCGACTGATCGAGTCTGGGGTTGTTCAAGGGTTATCTAGGTAATCGTAGTAGGCCTTATCTTGCATGTGACTACAAATGACGATACTAACATAAAGTGAATCAAGCCTGTGAACTCTTGCTTAACCCATCATTCATCCTAACCACCTGGCCTGCCACATAAACACCCTCCCGTTAATTCTTATCTACACCTTTGATCTTTCTCTGCTACACACGAGTGTACTTCTCTTTAAGTGAAAAAAACTCAGTTCTTATTGAGTACACTAAACAGTAGACTCTTGTGTGTGTAGCAGTGTAAAAAATAGCGCGTTATATCGCCGAAATAGCGCCGCTATAGCGACCAGAAGCAGCTGCCGTGACGATATTGCACATATTTGCGCTATCTCCTCTAGCACCGCTATGGCGCGCAATAGCGCCGCTAAACTTCATAGCGTAGCTTAGTGTGTAGCGACGCTATTCTCTAGTTCGTAGCCGTGGACCAAAAACTGAAGCCTAGTCGATTTTCGTCGCTGTCTAGCCTACTATTTTCATCACCAGGCAGCTGTAACCCTAGACGGTACCATTCCAAGCATGAGTGCGGCTGCCGGGAGCTGATTTGATTGGGTGACGGCGGCTCCGACGGGCAGCTGCCTCACCTGAGACCGGCAACAAGCATCTGCACCGCTATTGCATCTGCCTTGTCTTATCCTTATGTTTTCTTAATTCTTATGTTTATGCTACCTGTGCTCATGCTTAACAAAGTGTGTATGAAATATCTATTGAAATCATTTAAATTACTCATGTTTTGGCATATATTTTGTTAGTTTTCTTGTACACCGCTATTACATATAGTGGCCGCTATAGCGGCTATAGCGGCTATAGCGTTTTGGCCGGTCTTCCGCTAAATTTTATAGTCGGTGATTTTAAACATTGGTGTGTAGTCATAAGAATCTTTGGATACTGTAGTGAAGTTTTGGATGGAGGAACTCACCAAAGCGCAGTTAGTTACTTTGTTGGGGTAGTTGTTTGGTGAACCTTCTGCCTTCAATTCCTAATTTCCTACTACCAACCAACCAAAGGAAAAGAAAGACATTTTTTTCTAATTTGAAATCAGTGATAAGTAGTACTCCTACATCAATTTCTAATCAAGAAATGAAAAACTTGTAGTTTTTGGTCGGCATCAGGTCGTCAGAGTCTAGTCTAGTCTTCTTCCTCCCCGGTTATCACTTCCCACATCCCATCTTGCTTGTTCATCACAAGTGAGAGAGGAACAATTCTTCTCTTTCTCCCCACTTGATGCATTTGTCACGACCTCCAGAAATTAAGGAAAATATTATAATACTACTAGTTACTTGTAGAATGAGAGTGCAACTGCGTTCTAGTACTAAAGATCAGTAGGTGTGTGGGAGAGAGGGGGTGGGGGGTGGGGGGAAAAAGAGGTCAAGCAAAGCTTCCATCTTTGACTTCTGCTTGGCCCAAGTCCAAGTCTTTCTTCTCCATCTCTTCGCTCATCTTCCTTCCTGCCTCCCCTTTCCCCGTCGTGGCTTGGCCGGATCAGACAGAGATCCCTCGCGGGTCTGTTGCCGTGCTTCCCCCTCGGATCATCTTTGCCTCTGCAAGATTGGCAAGGTATGCCCTTTTTTTCTTTTTTCTTTTCCTGAGATGTTGTGTAGTCTAACTAGAATACGAGATAATAGCCATGCTTGTTTTCATGGTTTATTGTTGTGTTTCTGTTCAAGATTGCTTCGACTTTGGTTCTGCACATCTTGCTCGCTATCCCTCCCGATTTACTGTCAAGAATAGCAGAAGTTTTTATAGGATTAAGGTTGGTTCATGATTCGGTTTAATCAAGGCTAGTCGCGCTCTGTGCAGTTTTAGCAGGCATGAATATGATGCTACTTCGCCCTCGTCAGACTATTTTCCCCCATCTTGTTCTTCTCTTCTGCGACTCAGGGCTTAGGCATGTTGCATCTACAGAATTCTCTCAGTACTCAATTTTGTTCCTTAAGTGTAAAGGTCCCGTTTTTAGCCCAGCTCTGGCCAATTGTTGCTGTATTTGGGCTCTGGAGCAGCCAAAGTTCATCCATATTTCTAGACCAGTTTTTACGGTACACCTCTTACCATAAGGTAAGAGTTGTTTTCATAAATTATACCTGTTGATTTTTTTTGAAAATTAAAATTAAATAAAAAGTTAACTGACTATTACAGTCTATATACTTCATACAACTTTTCTTTTCTTGATTGACTTTTTTCTTTAAATCGGTAGGAGCAAAATCTGACTACTAAATCTCTTTCAAAACAAAGCAACTAATTAATAGACATCAATAATTGACTTTCTAAAACCTTAATAGGTTAGCTTTTTTAATTGTGACCGTTTGATCGATTAAAATAGACGATGCACAATTATTTGAGTATAGTGTAAAATTTGCCCTTTTTCTATCAAGATTTGCTATACTTGTTAGTTACTACGTATGTTAACCTCTTTCCTTCACACGAGATAGCTGGTGGCATTTTACCCAATCCAGGTTCAGAATTTGTACCAGTCCATAATTCAGTACTAAAAATATGGCTTGAAGCAGGGAGACAAATTTTTTTAGCCAATAACTCGAGAATAATCGTTATCTGTTCTTAGCTGATGTCAGTTGGTAGCCAAAACAGAATTTGAATTCACAATTCCTACTGGAGCTTCTTGGTCCGATTTCCCGTTTGTGTGTGTGTTGCATGGGGGAAGCATGATTCATTCCTAATCAGTTCCCACTGCATTGCAGCAATGAGGTGCCTGGCTTTCTTTCATGGACAGTCCAAAGAGGAGGATCCCATCACCAAGTCAGCCTCTGTTCAGTCGTTGAGCACAACATCGACGGAGCGGGATGTCCGGTCTGGTTCCGACTTCAACTCCATGGACGTCTCCGACATGAGCGCCGAGTCGATACGTAGGACGCAATACCCCAGTTTCACTGACCGGCCTAGTAACCTCAGGGTGTTCTCCTTCTCTGAGCTGAAGAATGCCACCCATAATTTCAGCAGGTCTCTCATGGTTGGGGAGGGTGGGTTTGGATGTGTGTATAGGGGTGTCATCAAGAATTCTGATGAACCAAGTGAGCGCATCGAGATTGCTGTTAAGCAGCTGAATCGTAAAGGACTTCAGGCAAGTTCTTTCACCACTGAATTATTTTGATTGTAAAGAATTCAGAACTCGTAGAAATTTCTTCCTACTTGCATACCGTACACTCAATTTTTTCCACACGGAAAGGACAAAATGAACCAGCATTTCCTACTCATCATTTCTCTGGAGAAGAAACCATTCAGTAGACTAGGAGCATTTACTTTAGGAAATGTGCATGGCAATTTACAGCTCATTCCCACACGCTGCTATAGGGTATGAATATGTGTGCCAGCATATAGAAAAAACTAACAAATTAAAATTTGCAAGTCAAGCATGCCATGAAAAATACTTTCAGCAACACTTGCTTGATGAGTATTCAGGAATCTAGCCTTTCTGCTAGTTTGAGTTCCTAATAGATTATCGTGTTTTTCAGGGGCAGAAGGAGTGGTTAACAGAAATGAATGTGCTTGGGATTGTAGAGCATCCAAACCTCGTCAAACTAATAGGCTACTGTGCTGATGATGACGAGAGGGGAGTACAACGGCTTCTAGTATATGAATACATGCCTAATGGAAGCGTGGATGATCACTTGTCAAATAGGTCAACTTCAACTCTATCATGGCCAATGAGATTAAAGGTAGCTCTGGATGCTGCTCGGGGGCTGAAGTATCTGCATGAAGAGATGGAATTTCAGGTAACTCTTGCTTTGTGACGATCAAGACTGCCACCAATTGTTCTGAAACAGTTATGTAGTAATGTTAGCATCACTTCAGATCTGCAATGAAATGTGCAAAGATGCACTTTTTAGCCTTTTTTGTCTGCTATGTCTGTGGTGCTAAATTTAAGATATACATGCAGGTTATTTTCCGGGACCTGAAGACATCTAACATTCTATTAGGTGAGAACTGGAATGCAAAGTTGTCAGACTTTGGATTGGCTAGGCATGGACCATCAGAAGGGCTGACCCATGTCTCTACAGCGGTATGCACATCTATAAACCAAGAACCATTTTTTCACTAATGTATTCTGACTGCATTTATCCCAAAGTCTTTAATTTGGTCAGATGGCAAAATTTATGATGAAGAGAATTAAGATAAAGAAAATCATGATGATAATTAGACAGTTAGTAAGGTGATTCTGCTTCACATCTATAAGGTGATTCACTTTTGATAGCAATGCAGTTGGACAGTCAGTTGCTCCATAAACAGTTGTCGAATTGCCTTTGGGTACAGAATTGATCTATTGATTTATATTCCATAGTTTCTGAAGTAGTCTAGAAGCAAGATACATTGATTTAAGCCAAAAGAAAAGGTCAAATAGACCTCATCAATCTTTTAAACAAAGCCAACATCATGTAGTGTTAAAGTGTTGATGCTAAGTATGCTGTGTAATAATATAATGAAATAATATGTAGATTCTCCCTGCACTTAATTACTTCCATTATTCAAAAACTAAAAATTTTCAAGTAGATTCTCCCAGTACTAAATTTTCAAGCCTAAACCTCTTTACTCATAGTCCATCCACTGAATTACCATTTGAAATTCATAGGTCGTGGGAACTCTGGGGTATGCAGCTCCTGAGTACATTCAGACTGGACGCCTCACTGCCAAGAGTGACATATGGGGCTACGGCGTGCTCCTTTACGAGCTCATCACTGGTCGCCGTCCCATTGACCGGAACCGCCCAAAGGGTGAGCAGAAGCTCCTGGATTGGGTCAAACCATACATATCCGATGTCAAGAGATTCCCGATTATCATAGACCCACGGCTAGAGGGGCACTACAACCTTAAGTCCATGACGAAGCTGGCTACTGTGGCGAACCGCTGTCTTGCCCGGCTACCAAAGTCACGCCCAAAGATGAGTGAGGTGTATGAGATGGTTCAGAAGATTGTGGACAGCATTGAGACTGGCACGCCACAGCCTCCTCTGCACTTCCACGGATCAGTTTCTGAACCAGGCGCAAAGCGGACAAAGAAAGGATCACTGAAGAGAAGGTTCCATGAATTCAAATTTGGTTGCCGGCAGATTGTATGGCGGGGCTGGAGGCCTGAGATCATAAAGACCTGCTGAAAAGACAGTAGTCTGTAAGTATATAGCTAAGTTGTTCAGGATCAGGTTCTTCTTCCTCTGTATGCTTGTCCTCAGGGTGATCTGAGCTCATATCAGTCACAGTTGAGTTGCAATATGAAGTTTTTTTTCCATGTAGGGTCCTATGTAATTCATCTTGTTCTGTGTGATGCAATCTGGGTGCTGCAAGCCTGGAAGATAGCGATCAGTAGGTTCCTTGTGTTTTCATTATTATCCCTGGCCTTTCTTCTTATGCAATATATATCTTGTTTGTGCAAATGCAGCAAAACTGAAAAAGAAAACGATACAAGTTTTCTTGTAGAGAAGGATTATTGATTCAGATGATCACGGATAATTGGATATGATCTGAATGAATGGATAACCGCCAACCAATCGAAAATGAGCTTATCTGAAGCTCGATTTCAGAATGATCCGATGGCCGGCGGTGCATGCCAGCCACTCTTTTGATTAGATAAGACTCGGCTGCGCAGATTGAAAGGGACTCTTTGTCCAATTGGGAAAACCAAATGTGGAGATTGCACTTCAGAAACTAAATACAAGTCAACTTGTTCGTCCATCGAACGGATTGCATCCAAGATGGCTCATTTCCTAGTGTAGATCCTGTGCAAAGCATCCTGGTGTGGTGATTGCACCAGGGGCAGAATTCTCTGAAAACTTTCTGCTGGTGGTTTCCCGATAAGAAAGCAGTGTGACTGGAAGGCAAGGAATTCTTCAGACTTTCCATTCCATGAAAATGAAACATCATATTCTCAACTTTTGTGATATGATATATGCGCTCAGCAGAATTTGACCGATTTAGGCGGTGGGCGTGCATTGTTGGGTACCTTTCAATTTTGACAAAATCGGATCCGTCTCGGTTCGCGTGCCGAAAAACGAAGTAGTACTTGGCAAGAATTCATGCTTATTCCCACGTTGGATGCAAAGAAAAGGATGCTTTCTTCCCTATCATCTTCAGAGAAGCAGCGCATGGTGTTTGGCTATCACCTTTCGCTTGTGTCGCTCTTGTTACAGCATCCAAGATGCCATCTTTCAGGCCTAAATTGACAGTGCAACACAGCTTTTGTGGCAACCAAGAACTGTCAACCAAAATTATCCTTCTGGCGTGTTTGATGTTGAGAGAAGCAAACACATGCATGTTTCTGACCTGGAAATTCTGCCGAGGTGCGGCGCAGGCACATGTTTTGCCTTTCCTCTTCACATCCAGTGCTTATGTGTTTGGTTATGTGTTTTCAATCGGTTAGAAAGCTGAAAACTGAATCAAAAGTATCAGACGAAATCATCTTTTCTAACCATAGCAGCTTTTTGACAGTACAAAATAAAAGTTATCTATCTCTATAAATTCCATAACTTCACGGTATGCGCTATTCGATTTATTCGCTAGTTTACTTGAAGTTATTATATTCACTGATAATTGAGATATGAAATTGTTATTTTTTATCATTAAGCTTTATAAAATCACTCTATCGCGGATCTACTATTCCAACCACACAACTTTCCAGTTTTTTCAAAACTCACATGTCACTGCAGCTTTTTTTCATACAGATGGCGAAGTCTGTCTGCCTTCTGAAGCAAATCCATCTCCCATCTGGCCATCTCTGTATTTTGCGCTGCTACTGGTACCATCAACTGTGATAGCTACCTGGATTCAGACTCTCCTATGATTTATACAGCCTACGAGTCGAACAAACAGAAGCAGAAATTTCTCCCAAGAAACTAGAATAAACTTGCTGTCATATGGATAATTTACTGAAACTGTTTCATCGATTTCCGATCAGATGGCCGTAGATTTCCTCAAGGGAAGAATAGTACACCATCCTAGCTCTGAAGTTTCCAGCCGATCTCTATCTGAAGATGGTGACACCATCTCCTCATCAAAGCCAAAGATGTGACAGCATTCATCCCCCTTTCAGTTCTCTCTGAATTCTCAGAGATAATTTTCTTTTTCCAGCGTAAAAGTTTAAACCGCCCAAGCATCACCAGTTTTGTTATGTTCTGAAAAGTAATTTGTAATTCTAAACCCAATCGTCATGTTTGGATGTTTCTGAACCTTAGCTTTCGCGCGAATTCTCTCTCTGCTCCTTGTGGCCACTTGACTACTTACATGAAGAACAATGAAATTGTCTTTTCCCCGTTGCTGCTGTTCTTTACATTCTTGACCATTCTGCTGGGGTCACTGAATCTGTCAACCATCTGCATGCCCAACTTTTGGAGGTGCCTAATTGCAGTCGCATCTCATCAAGCAATACAAGCAGGGGCTAAGGCATGCATAGGGCAGCTGGGTTTGAGTCTTAATCCTAGCTCTTTTTTATATAATTGCTATGAAAATTCTTAAATTTTTTGAATGATTAGTTAACATCTGTTTTAGAGGAGCTTCGGACTCATAGAATCTGAAACTCCTCTAAGCAGTCTAGATTTTGGCTATAGATTGCGAAACAGAATAGCTGCATAATATAGAAACGAAATTAGGATCCAAAAGCTAGAAAATATCAGTTTGTCTAAATTCTCATAAACCACTTGTTAAAATATGAAGTTCTACAAATAACCCTTAAGGCTAGTTAGTTTAGCTCTAGATGTGATATAATTTTAATCCCACACCTGAATAGAAGCAAAGCACGAGGGATTTTGTGTTGGATCCAAGTCATGCTGATTAAGATCTCCGACCCTACTTTTTTGAGCCCACTTATGGCTCTGTAATTGTTTTCACTAGCAGAAACAGTGAAAGTACAGGCATGAGCATGGCACCACTATTCCAGCCAACATCTCTGTATAGTAATCAAGCACCATGACAGAACAGCAAGCTTGTGTAGCTGAAGCAACACATTACACATACATGTATACCTGGTAAAAAGTAAAAACCTACGCATCCGTTCTATGTCAATCAGACGTGATTGTGAAAACGAAATGTCTCAGTACAGAGATCGAAAGTCATGCTTGTATTATGGAAAGAGGCATGAAAATGTGATCTACCTGCTGAAAACGACACCGCGTAAATGGCAACGGTAGAGATGACAGTGATTTGGATGGAATGAAAAGATGCAGCAGAAGCAGGTGCAACCATTCTTGATCTGATCAAAGGTTGATCAGCAGTTGTTGAGGCCAGATTGTGGTCCTGCAGTGTTTAGGGCATGCTTAATTCATGCGTTGAATGTGGCGAAAATTACAGATTCTAGGGAGGAGGAGGAGACAGGCTCAGGGTCAGGGGTCATGACTCAGGCGCCCAGCAATTGAAAGCCAAGCTGCCGGGGGGGCGCATGCGGGGCCCACCCTCTGACAGCCGTCAGATGCCGAACAGAGCGCTGAGATTCCCTCCCTCCTCGGAACGCGAGCGCCAGCCTCCGCTGACGTCACGCCACGGGTCGACGGCTCGAAGCCGCGCCACTTTGCGATCGGCCCCCCTCTACTTTCCTATAATTACACAAGTATTGCTACAACTTACCCATAATGTAAAACCAATATATCAACATATTATTTATAAAATATATTTTTTATCTTCAATGTACCTATGCTATCTCTAGACTTATTACTCATTACTTTATTCAATAATTTTTGTGCCCGTACTCAGTGAGTTGACTTCTTCTTTTTAGACTTCCTTGTACTCCTTGAGTGGATTAAAAGCCTAAGATAGCTCTAAATCCTCGTTTAGAACAACTTCAAATCAACATTTTTTTAAAACTGGTTAAACTTAGTTTTAAGAAATCTTAGAGTTAGTTAAGTTATTATGTTTGTATTTTATACTAAAAATAAGTTTAAACCTTCTCAAAGGTAGAGCCAAACAAACTCTAAATCTAGTCACGCTTTACA
>KE373246.1:546445-582377 GCA_000418225.1 Zizania latifolia | reverse complement strand
AAGAGGAGTAAATCGAGCAGCGTGATGGAAGGGATGAAAGGGAGGAGGGGGGGTGGGGTGTTTGGCGTGTAGCAATTGAGTCACCTCTGAAAGCCAAGCTGCAGTTGGACGCATACGGGGGACGTGGTACGATCCGCGGAGCCCACCCCCTGACAGCCGTCAGATGCCGAACAGAGCGCTGAGATTCCCTCCCTCCTCGGAACGCGAGCGCCTCGCCCCGCTCGCGTACGGCTGACGTCAACGTCCCTGCCTGACACGGTGGCCCCACTGCCCTTGTGGGTCCCCTCCCCGCTGACGCGATTCCAATGGTCGACGCCGCGCAGCGCACCTTGTGATTCGCCCTCTCTACTTTACCATAATTACATATTAGTCCCTTTGCCTCAAACTTCTACCCTTACCTTTGTTCAATAAACTTTATTTTTAATATATCTTTAATAAAAAACAGTACTATTAAATGATATGTAAGTGATAATTAGTAAGTATTGAAAAAATAAAACTTATTGATTTCTGAACCCAGAAGCAAAGTTTTTTTAAGATAAAGTTAAATGGATAAAAATAAGTTTTTGGTCGGAGGGAGTACCTCCTTACTTATTCTAGATTCGTAAATCAAATTTTTTTAACTATTTTAATACCCCTATCTACTTATTATTTATCACTTCATAATACTATTTTTTATTAATAAGGAATACTTTGATTTTTTTTACCCTCGGTACTAATTTATTAACTTTATCTCAAATTTTAAAATTTTAAAATTAGTAAATATTAACAACAGAAAAAATTGTACAAGTTGTATATCAACTCCTTTCCTTACATCCATCCGCACAACATTATATTAGTTCATTTCAATAGTCTACACTCTATTCGTTTTTTTTTAAATATTTCTAGTGCTTCAATCAACTTTGTCCCTAAATCGGACTTCATTTCTGAAGTAGTCTTTAAAATCAATTCAACTGACTCATATTAATTCCTTCAATCTGTTTTCTTAGCAAAATCAAACAAAAGTCAACAAAATTCCATAGAGTAAAAAATTTGAAGAACTGTCGTCCACAAGATGAGAAGAACGTCTTGTTCACCCCAAGCCACAAGAAAAATTCGAGGTCCTATCCAGAAAAAGCATACACCTTTACCCCCTATATACACAAGCAGTTGCTAGCCAGAAAATAGAAACAAAAAGCACAAATTTTTCCTCTCATCTTCTCTCCCTCTCGCGCTTGTTGCACGCGCTTGCGCCCTCATCAACAGGCCTCCAACTCCAATCCCCCCACGAATTCTGCTGTGCGGCTCTCGCGGTCTCAGGTCAGGTAGCCTCCTCGCGTCGCTCGATTCATGCGGCCTGCAGGTTGCCCGCCTGCCGAACGTTCCCTCGCCGCTGCCGTTCACATCCCACCGCCGCTGCTTCTCCGTCGCAGACTGGCGGCGTCGCCCTGTGCCTCGCTGACGCCGAGCCGAGCCATTGAGCTCCGGTCTGTTTGGTGTGGCCTCTTATAGCCGCCGTGGATCTGCTGTTGACGAGCCGCGACGACGTAATCTGCTCCGCCTTTCTCAACCTCGATCCCTCTTCTGCCCTTGCGGCTTCGGCTTCCCCTACTCCTATCCGCGCTCTTGCGGCGGTGCTTTGGAGCGATCGAGATCGTATTTAGCGCCGTTGTCAGGGAATCGCAAGGCTCGCCGTCTCTGCGGGGGTGAAAAGATCCAATTTTGTCTGCACAATCCTCTGACGGACGCGAGGAATTCACCCTCAGAAAGGAACAGTTGGAGCACGCGGTTAGTCCTTTCCTCTTTTCCTGAATGTATTCCTCCCTTTGTTTACGTCCGTAGCTTTGTTGATCGATGCGGTCTCAGGACAGTTGTGATCTTGAGATGTTCGTGTACTGATTCTTTTGATCTCATTTGATTTTGCCTTCAATTTAGGAGTGAGTTCTAGACGGGATTATCGAGCTGTCTGATCATGTAAGCCATGAACTGGCAATGATGCAACAAAAAGGACTACCTTTTCTGTTTTTCTCTCTTTTTTTCTATGAAATGATTGGATCCATCAGTCCACGAACCGAAAGGAAGAAAGCTGCAATCTTGCATGTTAAGGTTGCCGCAGTTTGGTTCATGATCATTGAAGCTACATTTTAGGTCAAAACTGCGTGTGTTTGTTTGTCTTCAATTGGGAAAAGCTTGTTGGATTATAATAATCTTGCAACTTTTCCATCATTCGTTCTCCTCCAGACAACAGCTATGCAGGAAAGCACTCTACATAGATGCAAGCATATTTACTTTTATTAATAGCTTAATTGTTCGTCCCAAAAGGTTAAACACACATACCAGTTGTACTTACTTATCTTACTCCCTGTAAAACCTCAGTCATAACCTACAGTTAAAAAGCAATACACTATTTTAGGTTTGCTAAAACCATTGCAGCCTGCCCTTTTGGTTTGTTAACATGTGGTGTGGTGGGATGATGGTATTGGACCTTTCAGTCAGTGTGCAACAAACCAAAAAGGTTTTGTTCTTGCATATTAGTATTAGGTTGCTTGGAGTGATGACAGGAGGACGTGGTAGAGTATCTAATAATACGATAGTGGTCCCTGAAGTACTGTGTAATGATTCGTTAGCTTTCTGCAGTCTGCCATTCATATCGTCACACATTTAATGTGATGGTGAAATGATGCATTTCTGTTAAGTCTCACAATATGCTCAAGTTTGATGCAGCCTAAAATAAAATATATCTATATCTTCCCCATTTTTTCTCTGGCTTACTACCCTAACGCTTAAATTACTAATCTTCTTGGTAGGGCAGTGTTTTCGACAGAGAACTTAATTTCAACGGATGAACATGTGTGAGAAAGATCAAAATTTCCACTGGGGTTACGACCTTTTCCATGACCCTTTTGCTCCTATCGGCTACTATGGACCTCCTCATGGTTACAGTTATGGCAACTGTTGTGACCTCCATTATGCTAGAGGTAGTTTTGTTGAATTTCATGCATGTATTTGTGGAAAACTATGAAAAATGAGATAGAGTTCCTCATGTATATATTTTCTGGTTCTGCAGATGCATCACATCCAGATGAGACGCATATGCATTCTTCTGCACTCACCTATGATTTGTACAACCCATCAGTAGGCATCTACCATCCTGGTAGTGAAAATATCTTTAATCTTACTTGACAATTATTGTTCCTTTTGTCTTCCCCCTAATGGTTTTGGTGTGTTGCAGGAAATGCTGGTGAGCATGAACATGATGCAATCTATGTAGAACCACCCAGCTCCTCTTCATGCATGGACAGTGACGACTGTCTCCCAATGGATGAAGAAGTAGGGAAGAGATTTTACCCAATGGTCCCGGTTCCCGTGAGTATATTGACCCTGTGAAGCCAGGTTAATAAGTAGTGTTGTTTTAGCTCGGTTGTGTTTGCATATTATTATGGATCTGCATCTTGAACCACCAGAAGAATGGAAGTTTTGCTTCCAAAGAAGCTAGGAAGAACCTAACTTCTGTTTCATTCACCAAATGAAACACGGGGAACATGCTTCATTATTAAGTAGCTACTAAGCATTGTCGATAGTAGCTAAGATATTGAAAAAAACCTGTGTATGCTTATTAATATGCTAAAACCCCATTGAGTAATATAGCTTAATATATTTGTCAATTGGACCACTTCCTTTAATGGCCATCAGATTTAAATAATTGATGTGATAGCAATTTCTTCCATAAGTCTTTATATACATTGAAAGAACTAGTTATATGGATAGGGGTTTTCTTTCAAAGCTGTGTATGCTGACTTCTTCGTACCATTTGGCATATGTTATCACCCATACCCATGCCTTCTGTATCCTGAGAAAGCAGAAATGCACAAAGTGTATAGTATTAGCACGATTTCAAGGCACAACTGTTATCTGCACTTCTGCACAACTCAAATAACTAAAACCATGCTAACTATTGCTTTTAACCTAATACCATCCAAAGTGCTGCACTGTTGCATAACAACTCATGCTGCTTTCCTTTTATTTTCCAATAATTGTTCAGAAATCAGATGGAAATGAACCTACTGTGATTGACCGTGCAACATCTGTTATTAGTTTGGTGTCTCCTAAATTATTACATTTGATTAAATGACTTGTTTCTACCTTATCCAGCATGTTCCTAAAATTAATGGAGATATCCCATCATTCGATGAAGCTACCATGGACCATGAAAGGCTGACAGAAAGGTTTGACTTAGTTTCAGTTCTGATTGATTTACTGCGTTTTTGTTAAAATGCAAGTCCCACACCCTATCAGACCCTATTTGTGTTACAAATGCCTCTGGAAGAATTGTACTTATGTAATGGACCAAGTTACTAACATAACAATGCATTTTTATTCTTAATTTTTTTAGAGTAAACTGCACTTTGCACCAAATAGAATGCACCATTTTTCACATGCCTTCTTAATTCATTTTATATTCCAACACTCCCCTCATGCGAGACCCCATCAAGCCTTAAGTGTGGAATAGAAGTGAGCTGTAATTTTTATTTAATTGCGCACCAGCTAGGATTCGAACCCAAGACCTCTAGCTCTGATACCATGTTGAATTGTGAGAGAGAAGTACTGTGAATTTTGATTGTATTGTATTGAGCCTCAGACACCGGTAAATATAGGAGTACATGCGTAGAGAGATTAGAAAGATTATCTACAGATAATGAATGACTAGATATAAATCTAGTCCTACCTAATATCCTCATTACTAGCATATACTCAAACCTACCATATATTCACATACCATATACTCTAACACTAGCAAATAATCACCAACCTTATCGACCAACGTCTGAAGCTCTGATTTGGGAACTGGGAAGTTTACCAACAAAAAGAGGGAGGCCCAAATAAGTGCAAGGAATTTTTTTACTTCACATAATATCTGATCTACAATAGTCAAAAGCACCTCATGGCACTGAATAGGAGTAACTGAACATTTTTGAAGATTAGTCTTGAGCCCAGAAGCACTTCCAAAAACCTCAAATATGAGTTTGATCAAAACCAGATCCTCAGGTAAGCGACGAAGGAACAACTACAAGACCACATCATCCACATATAGGGAAACACAGTGATGCAGCCCACGCACTGGCAATGGCTGAAGATGACCATCAATATGAGCATGATTGACTGAAGAGCTCAGAACATCCATGATGAGAATAAAAAGCATAGAGGATAGGGTATCCTCTTGCCTGAGCCCCCGATCCCCCAGCTCTCCATTAAGAATCACCCGAGAAGAGGCAGTGGAGAGCAAACAACAAATGAGATTACACCAACGGAGACCAAAGCCCAATCTTTGCAAGACTTCCAGCAAGAAAGACCAAGAAACCGAATCAAACGCTTTAGAAATATCTAATTTGAGGAGAATATGAGGTTCCTTTCTCCTATGCAAACATCGAGCTGTCTGCTGGACCAAGATAAAATTGTCTTGGATGCAACACCAACCAATAAAAGCACTCTAATTTTTAGAGACCATGGAAGATAGTCTTGGATCCAAATGATTAGCAAGAAGTTTTCCAATCAGTTTTGCAAAACTGTGAATAAGACTTATCGGACAATAATCATTCACATGCAAATCTACCTTCTTGGGCAAAAGGGTGATGAAAGCAGAGTTTAGCAACTTAAGTTTAGAAGCCCTGACTTGCTGCACAACCAATAAAGCCTTGAACACATCATTCTTAATGATTGACCAACATAGCTTATAAAACTGACATGTAAAACCATCAGGGCCCAGCGCCTTGTATTGCAGCAAATCTTTTATTGTTGCCCAAACCTCATCTTTGGTGAAGATCACATCCAGATCATTCAGAGCATGAGGATGGGAGTGGAAAGCATCAAGATCCAAGGAAGAACTTCTCTGTTCGGCACAACCTAAAAGCTTAGAGTAAAAATCAAAGACAGCCACCTGTTTTTCTTCCTGCCCAGTCACCACCTGATCATCAACCAGCAGTTTGGACACATTTTTTTTTTCTTTTCTGAAACCTTGCTTGATGATGGAAGAAAACCGTATTAGCATCTCTGTTCTTGAGATAGAGAACCCAGGAGCGTAGGTGAGCAATAGTACACAAGCGAGGCTAAGCCAAGACAGTGGTGCTTCAGTTTCTTGCGCAGCCATTCTTCCTCCGAAGATAAAGACCGAGAGTCTAGCAATTTCCAAACCGTGCAAAACCTCCTTGGCCATAGGTCCATAGCAAGCTGCACTTTGATGTTACCAATTTTCCGTTGACTCCGACTTTGGAGACCCGTACTGGGGTGCTGCAATCTGATAAAAATTCTCTCAACTGGACAAACATCCGAGACCGGGACATCCCAATTGAGCTGCATGGCCTCCTGAAACCCTTGAAAATTGGGCCAAAAACTCTCAAAATGAAAACTCCTCTTGCCACGCGTATTAATCTTGAGTCCAAGCAAGAGAGGACAGTGATCAGACACGACCGAGGCTGCACTTTGCAGGAGAGAATCTGGAAAGATATCATCCCAATCCACAGAACAAAAAAACCGATCAAGCCTGACAAGAGTGGGAGAGTTCCGTTCATTCGACCAAGTGTACTTGCGACCCAAAAGTGGTAATTATTTGATCTCTGTATCATGAAGAAAGCGCTGGAAATGACCCATCATGGCACGATTCAGATTCACATTACTTTTGTCGACAGCCTGATAAATCTATTTTGAGTTTTTGAATTTTTATTTGTGCAATCTTGTAGGTTGAGGTTGTATGAACTAGTTGAGCACAAGGTGAAAGGAGATGGCAACTGTCAGGTTCGTACCAACCTCACTGTAATGCTTGACTCTTTTCCACATTCAACCTTTTTCCCTTTTATAAGTGGGATCTATGCCTCTATCTTTCCTTCTATTATTATTTTTTCTTTCTCTGTCTCTCTGCTTTGGTCCATGGTGATCCCATAGTGTTATAGTGAAGTTTAGCATAACTGTGTCAGTAATTGGGTTAGGCCATTGGGCTTGATTTTATTTTTGAGTGAAAATGCTTATGAAAGACAACCTATTGATGCTGATCGTGTTTCCTCGATTCCCCAGTTCCGGGCGCTATCAGATCAATTGTACCAAAGTCCTGATCACCATGAGTTTGTGAGACAGCAGATTATTAACCAGGTAAGTATCTGTATTGATCTTTGCTCGAGGATCGCTAGTATCATACTTCATGTTGCATCCTTCCATCAATTTTTATTTCTGAAATCATCCCTTCCAGCTTAAAAGTAACCGTGACGCCTATGATGGATATGTCCCCATGGCATACGATGATTACCTGGAGAAAGTATCACGGTATGTTTCAAAGCACCAATCATTTTGTTGTTAATACAAATCAAGTGCATGTGAATGCTTGCCTAACAAGTGTTTTGGTGCATAAACTAACAGAAATGGTGAATGGGGTGATCATGTGACTCTACAGGCTGCAGCTGACAAGGTGTTTATACTTTATACAAATCTTTCTCCCTGTTGTCTAACTCATGACATAACAAATCAGAGCTGACAAGAATGTGTTATTTTTTTCTATCAAGCCATTCTAATGTAATGCCACAATCTGATGCAGTATGGAGTGAAGATTTTCGTGATGACATCATTCAAGGATACATGCTACATCGAGATCCAACCAAAGGTTCAGAAGTCCAACAAAGGTATATATGCACATGTGAAAGCTAATGATAGACGACGACGATGATATGTTGCCGTGATCTGATGTTGCTACTTCAATTTGGCTGGTTGCAGTGGTGCTGTTGAGCTTTTGGGCGGAGGTTCATTACAACTCCATATATCCGCAGAACGGTGAGTAAGGCCTGCATGCCATTGGCATATGTGCAATGTGTGTCTGGTCTTCGTCACCAACGTATGCAACCACCATCACACAAGCTAGCTGCTGTCTTGATCGCCTCAAGAATCAATCTCAAGCTTGTGCTGCTGTTTCTTCTTGTTTCATTTGTGATCAGATGCACCGAGGTCGCAGATGACAAGGAAGAGGAGATGGTGGCCATTCTCGCATCACCACCACCACCACCATTGATGGTCGTCAGTGGCAATGCTTTTTTCAGATATGATTAAGATTATGATTATGATAATGATAATGATATATAGATACATGAAAGGAATAATTTGTCCAGTCCGGCCCCGTATATAGCTGCTGAGCTGAGCTGCATTGCGTTGCGTTCCCTGTACTAATTATGCCTTTGTATTTCTCAAATTTTGCTGGCTACAATTGATAATGATAGCAATAATGATAATTGATATACACATTCTGTGCCGGAGCTCTGCACGGAGCAGCAACAAGCAAAGTGAGGTGGCTGCCACGGGCAGATCGAGCACTTGGATTCTATTCCTGTGTGTGTGCGTGTGTGTCAAGAGTTGATTCACCAGTGAAAATGAGTTGCTTGCTCGGCATCTGCAGCCAAGCTGTTGTAGCAGCAGAGCAGAGTCCATGTGATGTAGTGCTAGTACAAGTTTAGTCTTGCAAAGTTTTTCTCCAAACAGCAACTTAATACAGTTTCTGTACCCACCCTGACATGAGAGAGAGAGAGAGAGAGAGAGAGAGAGAGAATTATAAAGACAGCAAGAGAGTACGAGTAACCTTTAGTTTTCTGAAAGGTCTGGTTTTGTACAACGTTGAACTACCTTCATGTTCAGAGTTATTACTTGTATTGTAATAAAAGAGAAGAAGAAGATGCACATCTGCTACAAGAGTAGACCGTATCTGTACTCATCCTCCTATTGATAATTGACTGACGAATGAATGAAGAATGTGTACTGCAGCAGACAGTTTGAATGTTGAAATGGTCAGGTCAAGCATTCGATTTCAGTCGGCACCGTCGCCTGCTCTTGTGGACCATCATCCTCCATTTGTGCCGGCATGCTGCAATGCATCATGTGCGTGCCCATGTCAATGTCATCCAAGAATTTTTCAGAGCCTTATCGAATCTATTATTACGAGTACTTTGATATGAAAAATACTATTTTGAATCCCTGCAACAGAAGAAAATTCTATTCGGAATTCATGCGCTGGTTTTCAGGATTCAGGAGTCAGGAGTTTAGGACTGACCTTTTCGACCAACTACCATTAATTACTTGTATTCCTTTCTTTGCCTTGGTAAGCTTTCCTTTACTAATTTCCTTGGTTTTTGAAGTTCAGAAAACCAAAACAAGATTCTCTTGGTTAGGGACTGTTGATGCGAAGAAGATGGGGAGAGAGAACCTTTAAGAAACTTGTTATCGTATTCTAAATAGATTATAAAATATGAGCTTATTATCTGTACATTACAGTGAAAATATTATTGGAATATTAGGCAATTGCAAGATTACTTTTTAAAATAGATAAATCATGACATCCGCAAGCACTAGCATGTACACATCTAACACACTAGTAAACTTGAACATAGTAATCATGATTTCGTAAAATATGATTATTAAACGAACAGTAAAGTAGCGCACGTACTGTACGGTGGCCGAAGACGAAGCCACGGTCGGTGCAGAGTTGCTCCTGTTGGTGTTGGGTCACAGTACCCAACGGCGACCGATGGTAGACGTGGACGGAAGACGCGTCGTGGTGACGGACGTGAGCAGTCGCGTAGAGCGCTTCCTAAAAACCTTATTCGCCCTCTACCGGTGTAGGATCACAAGAGCAAGAGGTTTCGGAGACATGCTCTCCCTCTCGTCGGTGCACGCCGAAGAAAGGGATGAAGTAGACTACACCGACAGCGCAAGAGAGAAGAGAGGCAAATCGATCTATTCTGATCTAATCTGTTGTATCTCTTAGATCACACACGTGTGGAACCGGCCAGATGGACGAGTATTTATATGGGAGTAACACGATCTCGTGTCGCGATCACAATCTAAATCGAGTTGGTTTTCATATCCCATAAAATCTGCCAAGTTCCCAAAAGATCAGAACGGCCAAAGAAAACTGAATCCCCACGAGACGGAAAGCCGGTATTTCGGCGGACATGGGGTCGGGCTTGGCTGGTTGACCCCCGAGTCCTGACTGCTGACCACCAGAGTCCTGACTGCTGACTACTCGAGTGCCGAGTGCCGACCTCTGACTCCCGAGTGCTGAGTGCCGACCCTTGCAGGCTGACCCCCGACCCGATACGGGCCTTTGAGATTTATTTATGAATTTCTAAAATATTTATGTGGGTGTAACCCAAAATTCCAGCAATCCCCCACCAGATCTCAAATGTCCATTTAGAGTTTTGCTTGTTTATCTCTGTTGTTTGATATACTAACGTTTTAGCGAGGACTGCTAAGTTGAACTCCTGCCTAGATCTTCAAGCTACACTCATCCACAACTTGAACAATGGACTATGCCTTGAATTGCAAGTTTTCTGCGAACAAGTTTCACTCAAAGTCATAACCAGTACCTGGCTGCTAGTAGCCTACCCCGCGGGTGGAGCATATGCGTCGTACTCCCTGGTCTCATAATGAGATTACTAGAGATCATCCAAGTCTCGTGGACTGCGACGTTAAACAGTTAGGATCATATAGGTGTATTCTTTCAAGAATGCTTTGTAGGATAGCATATTCGCTAATTAAAGCCAACGGAATACATTAAAGTATAAAGCTAACCTGCCTTACAGTAGTTAAGAGTATTGCATCTTCACTTATAAAGGATTAGTAATAGAAATTACTCTCCTCAGTTAACCAATAGCTTGTTTTTCTCAGGTCCTATTTCACGGGATCTCCGATCACATAGGTTGGGTTACCACTATGGCAACTCATACGGGTCTTACACCCATCTCCCTCGATGCACTTTGTATCACATTCCGTGATAGCCTTTTTGTAAAGGGATCTACCAGGTTTTTGTCTGTTTGGATATAAGTCACACTTATTACTCCAGAGTTTCTTAACTTCCTGACATACTCCAATCGTCTTTTAATGTGTCTCAATGACTTAGCATTATCCTTAGCACTGTTCACCTTGACTATCACAGTTTGATTGTCACAGTTCATAAAGATGTATGACACTGGTTTTTTAACCGTAGGCAAGTCCATCAATAGTTCACGCAGCCACTCTGCCTCTGCAGTTGCTGTGTCTAGAGCAGTGAGTTCTGCTTCCATGGTTGACCTCGTTAAAATGGTCTATTTACAAGACCTTCATGATATTACACCACCTCCAAGGGTAAAAACATACCCAGTCGTGGTATAAATCTCATTAGCGTCAGATATCCAGTTCGAATCATTATATCCCTCAAGCACAATGGGATGCCCATAATAGTGAATCCCATAGCTTATAGTACCTACCAAGTAGCGCATAACACTTTCAAATGCATGCCAGTGATCACTACCCTGGTTAGACATAAACTTGCTCAATTTGCTCATAGCAAATGATATGTCGGGTCTTGTTGCGCTGGCTAGGTACATGAGTGAACCAATTATCTGAGAGTATCTCAATTGATCTTTGGCTATCTTCTTGTTCTTTCAAAGTATCACACTGAGATCATAAGGTGTTAGAGAAGGCTTGCTGTCTTTATAGCTGAACCGGCTCAAGACATTCTCTACATAATGAGATTGTGAAAGTGTAATTCCATTCTCGCCCTTAATCAATTTAATGTTGAGTATAACATCAACTTCTCCCAGATCTTTCATATCAAAACTCCTTGGTAGAAAAGAGTTAACTTCATTGATCACATCAATGTTTGTGCCAAAGATCAGTATGTTATCGACATACAAACATAATATAACTCCTTCGCCCCCACCATGTCGATAGTATACACATCTATCGGCCTCATTTATGACAAAGCCCACAGAAGTTAAAGTTCTATCGAACTTATCATGCCACTGCTTAGGCGCTTGTTTCAGGCCATACAAAGATTTTAATAGTTTACACACTTTGCTCTCTTGACCCTTCACTACAAACCTATCAAGCTGATCCATGTAGATCTCCTCATCCAACTCTCCATTTAGAAAAGATATCTTTACGTCCATTTGATGAACGATAAGACCATATGAGGCAGTCAGAAAAAGTAATGCTCTGATAGTGATCAGTCTAGCAACAGGTGAACAAGTATCAAAAAAGTTTTTGCCTTCTTTTTGTGTATAACCTTTGGCCACAAGCCAAGCATTGTACTTCTCAATAGTACCATCAGGCCTAAGCTTCTTCTTGAACACCCACTTACAACCCACGGTTTTGCAACCGTACGGTCGTTCAGTAAGTTTTCACGTACCATTTGATATAATCGAGTCCATCTTATTATGGACAGCTTCTTTCCAATCATCTGCATCCAAAGATGCATATGCCTCGACAATGGTCGTAGGAGCGTCATCCACAAGGTGTACAGTGAAATCATCACCAAAGAATTTTGCAACCCTCTGTCTCTTACTCCTTCTAGGAGCTTCACTGTCATCCTCCTCAAGGATTTTCTCAAACTGAGTACGTTGTTCAGAAGACTCGAAATTAACAGGTGAATCAGGTTTAGGAATTATCTCAGCAGAAAATCTAGCAGTGTTATGCATATCTTTCATAGGAAATATATTTTCAAAAAATATTGCATCACGAGATTCTAAAATAGTATCAACATGCATATCATGCACCTTAGATTTTAGTAAAAAAAATCTATATGACATGCTACTTTGAGCATATCCTAGAAAGATGCAATCCACTGTCTTAGGTCCCAACTTGCGTTTCTTCACAATTGGGACATTGACTCTTGCCAAGCACCCCCAAGCGCGTAAGTAAGAAAGTGACGGTTTTCTCCCAATCCATATCTCATATGGAGTTTGTTCTTTATTCTTATTTGTAACTCTATTCAGGACATGACTTGTAGTCAACAAAGCCTCCCCCACCATGCCTTTGATAAACCGATAGTATCTAACATGGCGTTAACTAAGTCAGTTAGCGTGCGGTTTTTTCTCTCGGCAACCCCGTTTGATTCGGGCGAATATGGCGGTTTTTTTAGTCAACAACCCTGTTTGTACACAGAACAGAACCGCTAACAAGATTCTTGTTGATAGTAGGGATATGCTGCACGTTTCTCAGCTGCACGATCTTTTTCGAAGTAAACTTTAGATCTACCGTGCCAACACCATGAACAGAAGCATGTGACCATTTCCCATTAGGACGGAAGAATCCTGAAAGGCATGATAAGAAGAAATCATAGAGATGTCAGCACACACATGAACATTGGCACCCGTATCAAACCACTAGCTAGTAGTTTGAAAGACTGATAGAACAGTATGTAGATTATCATACTCATCCTCAGTATTGCCGATGGTCACCATGTTGACATTCTTAGCCTTCTGCCCTTTGCGGTCTGCGCGATCTAGACAATCTTTGGAGAAATGTCCCAGTTCACTGCAAGTGAAGCAATTCAAATCGGCTTTATTTTTCTTCTTCTTCTTAAAGGTAGTGGTCTTCATCAACTTGTTAGGCTTATTTTTTCCTTTGCGCTTGCTATATGGGGATTTCTGCACCAAGTTGGCGCTAGACTGGCCCTCGTCTCCTTTCTCAGAAGCGTCCTTTGCCCGAGCTTTCTCTTCAACATCAAGAGACGCTATCAGATTTTCAACTAATATTTCTTGTCTCTGATGTTTCAGAGTAGTGGCGAAGTTCCTCCATGAAGAAAACAACTTTGCAATTATGCAACCTGCTACAAACTTGTCGAGTAAATGACACTTAACGAGGTCAAGTTCCTTGACAATGCATCCAACCTCATGAGCTTGTTTTACCATAAAACGGTTATTCACCATTCTATAGTCATGAAAGCTCTCCATGAGGTATAGTCCGCTGCCTTCATCTGATACGTCATATTTTACAATCAGAGAATCCCACAACTCTTTCGTATCTATCACAGTGATGTAAACATCACATAGACGGTTAGAGAGCACGTCTAGAATGCATCCCACGAAAAGATTATTGGCCTCAGCGAATTTCTTTTGCTCATTAGCAGAAAGTTCGCCCTCAGGTTTGTCAAGTCTCGCTTCCCATACATTCATAGCAGTAAGTCAGAGATGGACCTTTGCTTGCCATCTCTTAAAATACACACCAGAAAATTTTTCGGGCTTCAGTGCATCCGCAAAACCAGCCATTGAATAAATCGCAGATTGCCTATTATAAGGTTTTTGAATTGTTGGAATATTAGACAATTGCGAGATTACTTTTTGAAATAGATAAATTATGATATCCACAAGAACTAGCATGTACATATCTAACACACTAGTAAACTTGAACATAGTAATCATAGTTTCACAAAACATGATTATTAAACGAACAGAAAAGTAGCGCACGTACTGTACGGTGGCCGAAAACAAAGCCACGGTCGGTGCAGAGTTGCTCCTGTTGGTGTCGGATCCCAGTACTCGACGGTGACTGACGGTAGACGTGGATGGAAGACGTGCCGTGGTGACGGATGTGAGCAGTCGCGCGGAGCGCTTCCCAAAAACTTTATTCGCCCTCTCCCGGTGCAGGATCACAAGAGTGAGAGGTTTTGGAGACCTGCTCTCCCTCTCGCCGGTGCAAGCCGGAGAAAGGGATGAAGTAGACTACACCGACAGCGCAACAGAGAGGAGAGGCAAATCGATCTGTTCTGATCTAATCTGTTGTATCTCTTAGATCACATACGTGTGGAACCGGCCAGATGGACGGGTATTTATATGGGAGTAACACGATCTCGTGTCGTGATCATAATCTAAATCGAGTTGGTTTCATATTCTGTAAAATCCGCCAAGTTTCCAAAAGATCGGAACGGCTAAAGGAAACTATATCCCCGCAAGACGGAAAGCCGGTATTTCGGCGGACATGGAATCGGGCTCGGCTGGCTGCCCCCCGAGTCCTGACTGCTGACCACCAGAGTCCTGACTGCTGACCGCCCGAGTGCCGAGTGCCGAGCTCCGACTACCGAGTGCCGAGTGTCGACCCCTGCAGGCCGACCCCCGACCCGATATGGCTCTTTGAGATTTATTTAAGAATTTCTGAAATATTTATGTGGGTGTAACCCAAAATTCTATCAAATATTGTATTACTCATAAATTTATTTTATTTAGTGTTTAATTAATAATATCATTATTTAAGATAATTTTTTGACATCGGGTGGAGTGAAGATCCAAATAATTAATGAAGCCTCAAAATAAGATTTTTTCCACTAACAGGATCTAATGTTTTGTCATGACTTATTTGTATAATAAATTTTACCTTCTAGACTTACACTTTTTTAAGATCTAAGCTAAGCTAGTTATAAAATATTTAGAACAGAGAGCCTAATGCAGGTGAAGAAGATGGAATGTCACAAGCAAGTGGTAATGGAATGGCGGCGACCGCACACGTGTCCCTCACGGCAACGGCTGAATTGCTGATCGATGGACGCTGTTCGTGGCCTCTCCTCTCCCCTCCCTTCCTTCTCCATGGAATCTTTAAGTCTCGACCGATAATTAATCGGACGGCCACGAATAGCATTAGTTCTTGTTCTTGCAGTGCATTGCGTTACATCTGCGGTTGCAGCACATTAGAGATTGACAGCAACTGCATTACAGATGGAGCACGCCGTTTATTACTGATCGTTGCTGCCTTTGTCGATCTGCTTGCTTCCTTTTTTCGGCCTTTTCTTCTTCTTTTGCCGGATCAGATTATGATCTGACGATCGTCTTTTTTCTTTTCTTTCTTTCAGGACTGTCTATAGTAAATAACATGAGAATCGATGCTGCCTACCAAATTAATATCATGTTTACAGGAGCAAAAGAAAGAAAGAATTCACCATCAATCAAAATGGCCAAACGTCGCAACGTCATACTTCAGTTCTTAAGCTAATTAACTTGCCTGGGTATGCAGCTATTACTTATCATCGTTTTAACACAAGCCCAACACTAGTGTGGTGTGTAAAAGGTGCAAGTGTTCACAAATAACGATTTCTACTGTTACCGACTTAATGTTTACCATTTATAATCGTTCAGTTTCTAGTGGTATCGATTAGACAATTACAATTAACATGCTACACGACGAAAACCAACCGACATGGCGACATCGAACGCGGCGACCGTTGATGGCTTCTCCTCTCCGTCTCGTCCGCTTTCTCTTTTACCATTTCGCGCGCTGGGATCCACAACGTTGTGCTTCCTTTTTCCTTTTTCTTTTTGCCCTGAAAGAAGCTGATACTCATACTGTTTAGATTTTAGGTAAATATTTAAACTATTTGAGCTAAATATGCATCGCTTTGTTGGATTTATTTGTACAAAAACTTCGTCAGGCCAGCTATCAAGAGAGCTAGAAAACCGCATACAGTGGTCAATTCCTTGTGCCATCAGGATGCCGCGTAGAATTGACAATGTTCTCTGCCATATATACCAGAGTACTTTTACATCGTCAACAAAAAATGACATCTTTGACCGGGTACCGTAGCTGAAGGGTAACCATGTCTAGGTCGTCTAGAGATAACACGTAAAACTAAAGCATAAATAGTTTTTCAATATTAATGTAGACGTGCTGGATATATAAATCCATATATGTTTGACTTGGATGTTAATTTCATAGAAAAAATTCAGATTAAATCTGTAAAAAAATGCTCCCCCGTCCTAAAAAAGACTTCACTTGTATCTTATTAACTTTGTCGAAAAAGATAAATCAAAATGTTTTATTTCTTTGAATATCTCTAAATTATCAATTTATAATATGATTTTTATTAATAAAAGACATAAAATTTTGTGAGACAGAGGGATTGGCATATAGCAGTTGTACTTTAAATACCGTACCAATTGTTTAAAACCATGTGAGTACAGTACCACACGCATTGTAAGATGGTGCAGAATAAATTACATGCATATCTACCAAAGTTGAAGCACACCTTACGCATTCACACAATTTTTGAGCAAAGCAATTTGGTGTAGAGAAGCAAAGAATCCAGGGAACCACACCATAAAAGCGGAAGAAGAGGAAGAACAGAGGAGGACAGTTCGAGTAGATTAATGAACCCCTAAAAATAGGAGAAAACCAGGGAGAGAAATCCAAAAGGAAAGGAGGTTAATAACAAGTTAAAAAGAGAGGCCGAAGGGCAGAGACAAAGGTAGGGGAGAACTGGAGAAGCAAACAAGGAGCGCACGGCCATGTGGACGCCATGGGCGTGCGCTGCGTGGACGTCGTGACACCTGCTGCCGCCCTCGCACCGCCATGCCCATGCCGCCGCAATGCGCCTCAAAATCCCCTCCTCCTCCCCTCGAGGTCCACCGATTGCCGCTCGCCGCTTCCTAGTTTGATCCGGTTCCGTGCGCCGACCGCTTCTTGATTTCGGCCGCTGGCCTCTTGGTTGCAAGTAGGGGACATGGCGGAGGCACCGGCACCACCCAAGCTTCTCTACATTGCCGTCTCCGACGGCAGCGACCGGCGGGCGTTCCGGTACACGCGTCCCGTGCTGCAGGGCACTCTGCAACTCATGGGCTGCAAGGCTCGCCATGCCTTCAAGGTCGATCCATCTTCCTCTCTTGTTTATTTATTCTCGCGAGTATTTCTTCCGGTGTTCATGTGGCCTTGTCATCTTGATCCGAACAATGGAGGACGAGGTGGAAAATTGCGCCTTCTCCTACTTAATTTCTGCCTTTTGTGGTAATCTGGCGGAGCTATGCGGAAAGGTGTCACCTTTGATTTGAAGATTGCCTCATCTGGTGGCGATCTGATAGGCCCGCGTGATTCTTCGCTTCGATCAAACTGAAAATTTTGCTATTTCTCATATCCAACGTTTTCTATGGTTTGCACGTGTTAATGCGATAGATCCTCACGGGAAGTTTGCTCCTTTCTGTTAGTTGCTTGTTCTTGGTTTAAATATAGAATTGCACGTCTAGTATAGTATCTGGTAATTGTATGGTTTTCCATGGATGACTTTGACCCGGAAAGGTGACAACTTTTAGCAACTGATGTGCAGATTTGTTCTTAGCTCAATCCAAACTCCCTCAAATCAGTGAGGTCTTTACACTGCTTTTGATTAGATAAAAAACCTTCACATCATTTTCATTATCTTTTTGCGTGAGGACGTTCTTTGCAAGGGAAAGTTGAACCCTTTGTCAAATTCGATCCCCTAACGCTTCACATGGTTCCAATTGGTGTTTTTTCGAAGCCCAAAACTGAGCATATCTTTCAAGATATTGTTCTTGTTGCAAACTGAATTTGTCTTTTGGTGATACTTTGCCTGTTAGTCAATTTCAGAGATATACTGTCATGCAAGTGTTGCCTCTTTGTATAACTCGTGAATTACTATACCTTTCTTGGTATTATTTTGTTCTATCGATAAAGACAACACCATGCTGTATGATGTACACCTATTTTCTCTGCCTTGCTTGATCTTTTTGCCTTTGGCCCTGTAGTTTGATGGGTCACCATTCTAGAAAGTATCTGGTAATTGACTTGAGTTGTTCCTGGGTTCCCACTCGGTTTGCTTTCTTTTACTCTGATTTGGTCTTGGCTGTTTGACATCTTTTCTTTTTCTGGGTGTACAATTAGGCTATCTGCAAAAGAAACTAATTGCTGATGCCTACTTCTGTAGAGTAGCCTGCATAAAGTGTCTTTTTTTCATTTCTCTCTTGATTCATGAAATTAAGAAGTTTTTCTTTTCATCATCAGATTAGCAAGAGAGTATTCAATGTGATGAGGAGTGAATTCTTGGATGCATCAAAATCAGATAACACAGTTAAAGAAGAAAATGGCACTTCCCTTGGCATTGACAAATACACTGAGACACTGAACCCAGAAATTATGGAAGTAAATGGCAGTAGCATACCCTTTGAATTATACAAGACCCAGACAACCATTGTTGTTTCAAGGGAGAAGTTCCTAAGTGTTGTATGTGATGCCCTCTCTTCATACAAGTATGTGGGACCAAACCAGAAGGCTGACTTACATCTTGCTTGCAGGTAACATGCTTTTCTTTCTTTAACTTTCTAAATTCACAGGAGTTACAATCACCAGCATTTTTCCATTTTATTTTATTCACATATTTTCTTCATTTCTTATATCCGCAGAACTGCCTTAGGACAGACATACATGCATAAAATGCTTTATTAAAGCAAAATTTAAGAAGTAGTCAAAATAGTCTTGTAAGCTCACTGCTTGCATTATCCTGAAAAAACATCTATTACCAATCATCAGTTCATCACAGCTGCAAGAAAGCTATCTGAATGTACTGAATAACGATTGTTTTGTGCAATTGTGCATTTTCCAAATGTCCTGTTCAGAATCAAGGAGAGAAAGGAATCAGTGACAGTACTCTTATGTGGGACAAGCGGATGCGGCAAATCCACTCTATCATCATTGTTGGTATGTTTATGACCTAAGAAAGACATCCATTTCTGGAGAAGTGATTGCTCTACTGTATAAGCAGCACAGTAGTTTGTTACATGTACAAACATTTAATAACAAGCATATGTATAACAAGAGCCACTTGAAAGCACTGAAAATCCTTTCTAGATTCATCAAATGTCTTGTTGCTTTCAGAAGATTGTATCATAATTTTTTTTTAAAAATGATATATGGTGTCTCCTTGATTAATGCTTGGTATGATCTGTTTGTTTTTCCCAGGGTAGTAGGTTGGGTATCACGACAGTGGTTTCTACTGATTCCATTCGCCATATGATGAGAAGCTTTGCGGATGAAAAGCAAAATCCTCTTCTGTATGCCTCAACCTATCACGCAGGTGAATGCTTAGACCCTTTTGCAGTTGCTCAGGCAAAGGCAAAACGGAAGGCAAAGAAGCTCGACATTGTTTCTCTGCCCAATACCAATGAAGGCAGAGGTGACGCTTCAGATGATAAAGCCCATCAAAGGTCCTCAGAATTACCTCCTAGAACAGAGATGATCGGCAGCAAGCAGATGGCAATAGAAGGGTTCAAGGCACAAAGTGAGATGGTCATAGACAGCCTGGACAGATTAATTACGTCCTGGGAGAAGCAGAAACAGTCTGTAATTGTTGAGGGAGTTCATTTAAGCCTCAATTTTGTGGTGTGTACTAGTAAAGAAAAAGCCAGTGGATGTTTCATCAGAGTTTTCTTTATCCTATACATGCATTAGTTACCTATACTTCATTTCACTCCAAAGAACTGATGAACCTTCTCTTTTTTCATTATCTATAGATGGGGCTAATGAAGAAACACCCTTCCATAATACCATTTATGGTATATATTGCAAATGAGGAGAAGCACATGGAACGATTCGCTGTACGTGCAAAGTACATGACACTAGACCCAGCGAAGAACAGATATATCAAGTACATCCGGAATATCAGATCAATCCAGGAATACCTTTGCAACCGTGCTGACAAGCATCTGGTGCCCAAGATTAACAATACTAATGTTGACCAGAGCGTGGTGGCCATACATGCCACAGTTTTCAGCTGTCTTCGCAGGCGAGAATCTGGGGAGCAATTGTACGACCTCAATGCAAATACTGTAGCGGTAGCGAATGAGGAATACAGGAACCAGTGTGCTGCTAACTCGTTGGGTTCCAAGGGCATGTTTCAGTTGATACAAAGGAAAGGGTCTCCAAGGAATCTGATGGCTCTCCTTAATACTGACGGTTCTGTAACCAAGGCTTGGCATGTGGATACAACTAATGGCAATGAAAATCTTAAGGGTAGTACAAGCAGTGACAATTCAATGAGAAATCCCATGTTTGGTCAAATTGGGAAGGCAGAGCCAGTTAATCTCCATTTTGGATCTTTCGGGATCAGTGCGTGGATGAGTGACACAGGTGGCACCAGCCATACAGGAAGTGTAGACGACTTGAGGGCTGATGGCATAGAGACAGGCGGTAGATATTATTCCTCATGCTGCAGTTCACCAAAGATGTCAGATTGCCCTTCCAAAGAGGTATGCATTGTGCAATAACCGTATGATAGGAGATGCATGCTGTCATCATAGAACAAGGATCTATACAATCATTCCCTATGTTTGTTTCTTCTTTTGCATTTGTTATCGTCTATATACAACATTTAGTTGAGTAGGTTGCTGATGCTATAAATTCTAACCTAACAAATACCTTGCCCTTTCAGCTTATGGAGGATGATTACTCAGTTTTCGGTAGCGAAGAAGACGCTGACGATCATCCTGAAGCTGGAACTGACGAAGACCTAAGTGATGAAGAAAGAGATATTCACGAGGTAGCGAAAACGTTCCCTGAGATAAACACATTGGTTTTCCAAAACTACAGCAATTGTAATGTGTTGTGCGAGTAGACATATCTGAAGGCATTGCAGATGATAACCCTTGCCATGCTTTTACAAGTAGAAGATGCTAATTTTTTTTGTAACAATGAATGCCTACAGATAGAAGCAGGCTCTGTGGACGAACACTCCAAGTCGGACGAGGAGTACGACGACCTAGCCATGCAGGACGTGATGGAGAATGGTTACTGGTCTGACGACGAGCAGGCTGCAAGCAGCACCAAGAGCTCACCAAACCCAGAGAACATCCTTGAGCAGCTGATGGCGATGAGGAGGGTAGGTACCACCACAACCTGGCCTTCTTCCTGAAGATGTCCAAGGAAGTAGCCGCCACAGAGATGCCGTGTGCCACCGGCGATCAGGCAACTGTTGCTGATTCAGATATACTCCCAACTCTGGACTGGTTGCTGTCAATGTGTATCCTGATGAGGTTACCTCGTGACACCTTGACTGTAGATAGGATATGGTGCATGTCTAAGCATTGATATCCCCTGTGTAATCCAAGAACTTCTAAAGCTCAATTAATAATAGATAGTATAGTATACGGCTGAAAGATGCATCCACAAGTGTAATGTTTGATCTGTTGATTGATAGCTATGACAATTTTCATAGTGTCAAATTTTGATAGAGCAACAAACTAGATGTATCTTAGCCAATGTAACCACGTTAAAATTTGCCAATTCTATAAATTTCCCCTTGAAAACAATATTTAGGCCTCAAATACCATAATTTTATCACGTTAAAATTTTGACATGACCAAATTTTAGCACAATCTGTTTATGCTACAAATCAAACATCTCTAAATTATGCTAAAATTTCGATGACTAAATTTTGGTACAGTTTGTTTAGACTACAAATCAAACATCCAAATCACGGTAAAACTGAAGGGGTTAGAAAAAAATCGTTGAGGCCGTTTATTTGAAGGCGACATGACCCAAATCACGGTGCTAAAATTCCATAAACCATCACCAAAAAGAAGATTGTAAATGATCAAGGGTGAACACACAAATTTCGCAGTAAGTTTATAGCTGAACAAAGTCATTTTCCATAAACAGAGGCATGCATTTGATTTGTAAAGTAGAAAACATTTACATAGATGAAACCTTTTGAAACTTATACACTGATGAAATTCAAGGCAAAAGGATCTACAGGTGTCCTTGCTTCCCATCATCTAGCCTAAGATTTTTTTTGCCCTAATTGCTTCCATACTTTGCCTTTCTTTTATCGTACTCGACGAGGGGAAAACGTACACATATACAACTTCTCTCTTAAGAACAAGCATACCCTCTCCTTTTTATTTCCAGAGGCCCTCACTTTATTTACATCAAAGGCTTCCAAAGCTCAGCTTCTCCGATTGTACTGAACAAGACTAAAAGTAAGGCTAGCCTCGCTATTTGTCTGTACAGGTGTTATTCTGTCAAACTAACCATTGCAACCTCACGAAGATGACGAAGAAACTCCGCTGCGCCTTTCTGAAATATATACAAAGAAACAAGACGCAATCATCGAGTCGATCGAGTCGGTAGCTGGGAAACATAAAAAAAAGGGGATGAAGTTTAATAAGCATATAGCCATGGGCTTCAAAATTTTACCTCCTGCAGCAACAAGCTTCTCAACCCGGGCAACGATATGCTTCCCATAGGTGTATCTCTTTAATGCATTCAAATGGACCTTGATACGTGAAAGGATCAATTCACGGTTCTGGTCATCACAAGTCTCCAAAACCTTCTGAACTACGTAGTTAGCAAACTGGTCTTTCATCATTGCCTGGAGATGAAACATTCACATGAATCATTTTAGAAGAATGTGAGCCACCACATCCAGTATCCACACTTTGCATGCTGAAATGGTGGGTACAGTAACAAAAGAAAATGTATCCTCAAAACATTTTTTTTTTAGAAAAGCAATACCTTATGCCAAGTAACATGTTAAAAAAACAGCAGCCACACCACAGCAAAAGCTAAAAACATCACTCATGAATTCCACAAATCTATTGTCCTTCCTTTCCAACTAAAAGGAATTCAACAAATCTACTGTCCTTCCTTTCCAAATAACAGAAATTGTACCCTTAGATAGCTGGATCAAAACATACCTGTAATGGCTCATTCTCATCAGTTGTGCCAAGCATTTCATTGATTAGAATCTGGCGTTCCTCAGGAGTACCATAGGAAAGGCACTTCTCAACAACATTGGAAGCAAATTTCTGTTGGCTCATCTTCACAATCTGCCCAGCCAGTTGTTTAATTATTGCTGAACGTTCTTCTGGTTTCCCATGTTGCAAGACATGCTACAAATATGAAGCAGGAAGTTCTTTGTGTAAATTGCAAACAAAAATTTGAATTGGTAACTGATGGCAAATGAATACAGCACATTTATCCATCACAATACACAAGAATTAAATGAGAAAAAACTGTTCAAAAGCTATAATCATATGGTCATGATAAGATGATGATGATGATGATGATGAAGATTAAACCAAAACCAAATAAAAAATGTCAGTTACTTGAGGGTGAACTAAAAGTATCAACAAAATAGCAGCAGCAAACAATAAAGTAACTCCAATGAGATAAACAGAAACAAGAGAACACGTCACGTGTGTGGCTGCTAAACTTGACAGAAGACAAGTCCAACATTGGGGGATCCATCCCATTGCGGCATTGCTTAAATAGGTACAAGTGAACTTTTGACAGCATAAAGTCAACAGCAGTTACCTGGATAACATAATTGCCATACTGGTCTAGTGTCAAAAGAACCACAGACGGCATGATCTCTTCCATCATGGCGCTTTGTGTATTTTCATCGTCACAGTGCTCCAAGACTCGCTGGTGGTACCAAATTACAGGTCGGTACATTTAGCAAGTTGCAAAAGCAATATTTTGATTAAAACTAGATATGCACTCACAGCACCTGAATTACACGGCAACCGTATGGATGGGTTGAAAGTTCAATCACATGTCCATAAAAAGCAGAAATAATAAACTGTATCCTTTCTTGAGAGATGCATTCTATGCACTTCTGGATTACATGGTTGCCATTCTGATCACGGACACATTTCATGACAGATCCATCAAGCTCCAAAGCCATTTGTGTTTGTTGTTCCACACCAACCACTTCTAAAGCCTACAGCAGAATAGTGTGCTTCTAAGTCTCCAGAGATATAAAGCATTGATAACACAACAGAAAGCCAGTCTTTAAACTCGTATCTAGAGACAACAGGAGGGACCAATACACATACCTTCTGAATCACCCGGCAGCCATACATTTGAAGAGACAGCTGCAATACATAGCCCTCGACTAAGCTAGCCAGTTGCTTCTTTTGTGGTTCAGTCCCATATTCAAAGAACTGTCAAGCTCAAGTAATTAGAGAACCAAGAAGTCTTAAATGATAAACATAAATTCGCAAATCGCTAAAAACATGCCATTGTTTCCAATACTGATAGTATAGTAGGGTTGCTCACCTTCTGTATAACATAATTTCCAAAAACATCAGTCATCAAAGTCCGTGCGTGAGGAAGGATCTCTGGGAAAATGGTATCCTTCTCTTCAGCAGAAGCTGTTTCTAGTTTCTGTTGTATAAAGCGACTTCCGTACTGATCCGAGCTGCAACATGAGGGTTGAATGTATCAACATCACATCTGAAAACAGCAACTTTACTCAGTGGATATACTAAGCATTACCTGAACTCGACTACATGACCTACAATATCTAACAGCTCAAAAGACTTGGTTTTGTTGGTCTTGAATTCCTCTAGCAGAGAAGATCCATAACCATTATCTATTAGACCACTATCTGAATTCCAATATCCCATAGGCCCCCCAGTGGTGGTCTTTGCCATAGATGGGATACGAGCCAGCCTATCTCCTTGCCTGACATGGCCCTGAGGAGACGAGATAAAGGGAGTAGATGTTGGACTTGATAGATATGCCATTCCCATGCCAAATGCTGGGTCACTGCCATAAAGATTCGGGCTAAGACTAGCAGACTTGCCCAGGTATGGCATTCCATACTGTAACTTCTGCTGAGCAAGTAGTGATGCAATATAAGCTTTTTGGTATCCAGGACTATCCAGGGACCCTGAACCAGAAAAGTTGCTTCCTTGGAAAGGACTCATGTTTGCAGCTGCACCAAGGGGAGAGTCAGAGTTTGCCTGCAAGTATGGCATATACATTGTTTCCATTGGCTGGCCCTGAAAACCAGATCCCCCTTGGTTCGAAAGAAGATTAACATATTCACCATCTGCACAGGGAATGAGGGAAACAAAGGTCAAAACTCAAAAGGTAATAGGGGGACAGAGTGGGATGTATACGTGTGAGAGAGGTACCAGCATTCAATTGATTGTTCAGCATGGATGAACCAAAACTACTAGAACGGATCTTAGTATTCCGTCCAGATACATCAATATTGGAGCTATCGCCATTAAGGTTCTGGTAGAGAGACACAGATCCAGTAGGGCTCATCAGAGATCCTTTATTGTGGGCATTACCATGTGGTGATTGTATAGGAAACTTGCTCTTGCTATCAACAGCCAGTTTGCTCATATTTGAATTACTGAAGTTGCTGCTACTGTTTGGAAAAACTGTATATTCCAGGGCATTTATTGATTCATCATCAGCATTTTGAGCTAACTTTTGCTGAGGAAATTGTCTGCGCTCCTTTGGAACATTAAAGAGTACATCCGCTTGGTCACCAAAGTTCTGGTACATGTGATTTTGCACTTCAGCTTCTAAATTGATCGTCTTGCGACCAGAAAGGTTCATAGAAGATAAAGCTGCTGCAATGTCAGCCCCATCATGATTATGTGAAACAACAGCTGAGCCTTCAACCTTTTTATCAGTATTTCCCATCCTAACTCCAACTGGAGGAAGGCAAGGGCTTGGAGTCCTCCGAATCAACTGAGGGTCTGGGGTGGTGCTTCTTGATATAGAGGAGCCTACTGCAGAAGCAAAGTTATGGGAGATTGAAGAACCTAAACTCTGGACCCTGACAAGACTGGGTGAAGTGGATCCAGATCGCAAGCCATTCATAGATTCTGATCTGCTCTGCAGTTGTGCTCTCGATGAATCAGGTCTAATTGGATCTGGGCTGTCAAAAGCATTCCGGCTATTAGAGCGCGAAAGTTGGCTGGCTGTAGAAGCAGGACGGCTAATATTTTCCTGTCATGAAAACAATTACAAATGAGAAGACAATCAACGACTGAAAAGTACATGCCACAACTGGTTAAATGAAAAGCACTGTAGCAGTGCCCTGTCAGTATCACGGCAAAAAGTTTCACACCATATTATCAAGTACAAAATTAAAATCATCCTTTCATGGATGAAATTCAGGTGTAGACATATGTCCAGTGCTTTCTAGGGCTGCCAAATACAACTGCACGGTGTCAGTCTGAGTGATCCAAAGTTCCAAACAACACAACATGCTATGTATACCATCCTCATAGATCAATCTAGTGATATCTGTCTGTTTGTACTAATGGTTATTAATTTAAAATAATATAATGCATATGTTTGTACTAATGGTGATTAATTTAAAATATTCCCTCCAGTCATCAATTTATGACACTTTTAACACCAAATTTACTGTTAAAATTGTCATATATTAATGAACAGAGGTAGTAATATAAAGCATCTGCTTCTACTCAAGGTTTAAATATATGGTGGCTAAAGAAAATGCAAAAACCAATAATGGGAGACTTTCCTGACCTGCAAGGCATCAGCAAAACTCTTGCGATGGGACCCAAGCCCACTGGCATCCGATAGACCAATGAGCCCATCTGAGCCTCTACCAAGCCACTCTGATGATTGCTGACGTGTGAGCCCATTTGTTTCTCCTCTGCCCATCCTATCGCCCACACGAAACTCCTCTCCAGTACCATGACGTGCCCCTGGCTGCACTGAGAACAGAGAGCTTTCATCCCCCACCTCTGAGGGCCTCCTCCTTCTATCCCCAATACCTCCTGAAACAGCCTGAAATCGCTGTGCCGCACGCCAATCCTCCTTTGACACCATTGGTGGTGGCAACCTTGGATTGAGTCGTTCATTGGAATAGTAGTATGACAGATAGGCTGGGTGAGACCTCATCTCCTCATCAGAGAGCATGTCACCGCCACTGCCACCGCCACCACTGCCACCGACAAGGCTGTCAACGTGAGCAGGTGCAGCAGAGAAGAGGGAGCTAATGGCAGTGCGGGCACCCTGAACAGTTGGGGGAGCACTGCCGCTACGGAACATGCTGAGCTCATCAGCAGTCGTTGCATGGTTCTGGTCCATCAATACTGCCTGCAGGTCGCGCTCAAGGTCCTCGAAAGTAGGGCCAGTCGCTGCCGGCGCCATGGCTGCTGTACTTGCCTTCGTCACAATCTGTTTTGTTCCTCCTCTTCTTCTTTTCCACACAAAGCCTACCAAAATATATGTGGTAATCAATACATATGCAGCAACAAAAATGTATGGTAACCTAGGGAGAAATCTGTTTTTTACCAGAACTGAATAGAAAGAACGATCAGAAACACTTTTAAGAGAACTGCAGCCTAGAGAACAAATCAGTTCCAAGTTCTTCCTATCAATTCTCTCTCAGCACAGTCGGGGAAAAACCCCAAAGTCCCACCTTTAAGGAGACTCCAGCATCAAGTTGCGGGAGCATGAAGGAACAGGCAATAGAAAAACCCTAACTTTGTGATGAATCCATCCACAACTCTAGATTGAAACACCGGAAAAGAATCCCAATCCACCGAGGAAACAACGAATCGTTTCCAGGCCTGGACTAAAGGAATCGCCAACAACAGACCTTCGCAAAATTCCCAGCGTCTCGCTCGATCGAACAGCGAAAGGTACGGAAATAAAAATCTCACCTTGAGAAGGACTCTACAGCAGGCAGCCGGCCGATTAAGTCCCAGCCCCCCGACGACGACGAGCGCCTCCAATCCACTACGGAATCGAGAGCTCCCGCCGCCTGGCCATCCAAAGCAGCGCAGCCTCTCACCTCCGCTCGGGGATTGGATTCCTCTAGCCTCTATGAGGAGGCGAGAGGGGGATTTATTTAGGGTTTGAGGATTGGGGAATTTCAGGTGGCGGCTGCGGCGCCGGAGCGGAGAGGAGGAAGGATTAGCGAATGGGAAAGGAGGCCGCGAGAGGGAGAAGACGCCGAAGCAGAAAGCGACGCGTGCCTTGCCTTTTTTTCTTCTCCCCTTGGACCGCGAGCTGGGCCTCTCCAGCCCAGCCTCCGCCGTCCGATCAACCCAGCACGAATCTTCGAGCACTGTAGTAGTCTGTGTCTGTCAGATACGCAGCACATGTAGGCCGGCGACCACGAACGGCTCACGCGCGACACTTGTTTTTCTTCTTCTTGTCAAGCGATGAGCAATTGCAATTCTGAGCTGAATTCCCAACCCTAACAACAGCCTGCCTGACGTTATTCATGCGTCGTTTGCTATTATCTCCAGCTCTCATGCGTTGCATGGTTTCAGGAGAGACGGTTAACCATGATCTTCTTCACTACACTGGTTCTTCCTCACAGGTTTCTGATGTGTGTTTAAGCTGTGATTGATAGTCGGATCATATGCTTTGTAATAGGCTATTATTGTTTCTCGAGTCAAATCCAGCGATATCAATTTTGTTGATACCTGATCTAACGGATATTAGTTTGAGTTCAAATTTTGTCCACTATTTTATAGGTTTAGGTACTTGGTTCAGATCATATCGGACGTGTGCGTAGTTTAAAACTTACAGGTTTAGTCGATTAATAAAATTCTCTTTTTTTTCTTCTGCTACAATACTACTATTTCTACTTGGTTTGATGCCATTGTCATCCCTAGTGAGCCATCCGATTTGTAAATGCTGAGAAAGAGATTAGAAGAATCTAAAGCCCTTCAGTCTGGGGTTTGTCTGTGTGTTCCTTTCCTATATTGCAGAGGGTGTAAAGATAGTGCTGTGCCGTGCTTATTAAAGTGCCAGACACAAGAAAGTGCCGAGGTTGCGGTCATATTAAGAAACCATTTCAAAGATAGGAAAACAAACAAATGCATTTGATGTTGTTTGCGGTTGAAAAAAAAAAGTAGTTTAATCCCCG
This sequence comes from Zizania latifolia, assembly GCA_000418225.1. Taxonomy (NCBI): domain Eukaryota; kingdom Viridiplantae; phylum Streptophyta; class Magnoliopsida; order Poales; family Poaceae; genus Zizania; species Zizania latifolia. The sequence goes on along the minus strand of KE373246.1, from coordinate 553,183 downwards.
GTACCCAATGTTGAAGCATGGGACGACTAATTCAGCTAATAAGAGGGAACCTGCTTCCACTTCTCCCAATTAACTACTTATATTTTGCTCACCAGAAACATCTCTTGTACAAGTAGTTCAAATCAGTCACAATTGAGCAAGCACAGGGTCAACACAATGGATTTGGGACTACAACACTTCAACATGCCTTCTGGAAGGAGCACATGACTAAATATTATTACTATCTAATGACTAATTTAAATGCTTGTCAGTACTGACAGTACATGGGCAAGAAGTCTTGCCTCTGATTGAATAGATCCCAAACAAGACACATGGATACATCAAGGACATCACAGGAACGCAGCCACAAGTAAATTCTATCGACCCCAAATTTGGAGAGAACACGGTGAAATCCTGCCCTGAGATGTGTTTCCCTGTCTGTCGAGCTGACTTGTCGATTCAAGGCGTAATATATGGCTCCATCTCTGGAAAGGAGTTGATACTGGCTTTGGATTTATCCATTTGCTATACTGAAAGATTCTTCCTGTTGGACATCATCACGTCATCATTGCACTAAAGTACATAATGGGTCATTCCTTCTGATCAATCATTCTCTGAACATCGTCAATTACTAGCCAGGATTTGTGTCCACCAATCACCTCAGCTTGTTTGCAAGAGTCACTCCAGAGCTGTACATGACAAAATACCAACGTAAGGACTAAGGATATACAATGGCAATATGGAAAACATGGAGAAACAAACAAGCTTAGCTTGTACCTGTATAGAAGGCATCTTCTGCACGAACTCCACATAACAGATCATATACATTGGACAAAAGAAGGCATTAATATGTAGATTAAAATATATACTTGGGATCAGACTAGTTGTCTAATGTATAATTGCTGCACGACAAGATAATAATGAGGCCAAATAAATGATGGCTACATCATTGCTATGGTACTCTGTTACCAAAGCTAAAGGATAAATCTAAGAAAGGCTTACATACAAATTGCAGAAAGCTGGCAAGTAGCAATAAAGTTTCCATGGGCTCAAGAGGAAAGCATTTCCACCAAAACAGGGAAAGAAGCACAATAAAGGAGCTCTAAGAATGTCAAAGAAAAGCACATAGAGAATGAAATGTCTGAAAATGCCTTGGAATACTTTTTAACAATAGGAAGCACAATTTAGTGGGAGGAACAAAGTTGTCTGTTCATTATTTAGTAAGGAGAAACAAACATGGAATAACCAATGTAGTTCATGGCTAGACTTACTGTTACTCCCGCACGATTCACAAGCTTTTGAGGGACAACATTGACATCAACACAGTAGAACCGAATTCTGCATAACATGTACTGACGGAGATCATCAATTTGTTGAGCGTGAATTCCAGCTGTGCATACTTTAGTGGAAAAATAATCCCTGACCTTGGATAGTATTCTGCTGCCAACTTCTCAAGCTTAGGCTTCAAGTTCTGCACCAACTTGCCATCCTACACATTGCAAAGGCTAAGTGTAATGCTAGTGTGACACTGAAAGGTGCTATGTACAAAACAATTTGTCACTGGTTGTCTATTTATCACATCACAAATGTCTTAACACATAAACAGCCAGTTGTTTAAATTGATATAGTATGATCAATTGCACATCTTTTAAATAAAAAATGGAAATATTGTTAGTGCCTTCCTTCAAAGTTAATGTAACTACAATGAAAGCCAACAACAGAACAAAGGTCGATCCAAGAAAGACGCAATCATATGTATTTTAGTTCAGGTAACTAAAAGCAGCTCTTGAATGAATTGAAGACGAAACAATCATTTCAAGCAAGATGCTGATCGAGACCACTTCACCTAATAAGGTAAGATGCACCAAATGAACAATCGCTTAATCGTGTAAACTGGACTGCCAAGCACTGAATAGATGGTACCTATTTCATTCAAAATACTACCAAATTTGAACACCAAAAAGGCATTTTTCATCCAAGAAACTGAACTTGCAAGCTAATCCCCAGTAATACAGGATTGGTGTTCCCATACCATGCCTTTATCAAAGAATATTCCCATTTATCATGTCTTTAACGTTTCTGCAGTAATTAGTAATGACATAATAATCAGTGACAATTGACTTGAAATCTATGGCAAACTCACAACTCCCAAGAGATCTAAAACAAACTATCTACTTTCTGGATTGATATAAAAAACTTAAAAAGGGATTCATCAGAACATTTCCCTGGTAGGCTGGTACCCTAGCAAGTTAAAAAAGACTTGCAGTGCCTGCTAGCAAATCTAAGAAAACACAGGGGACAAAACAATGTAGTGAGTTGTGACAACTGTTAGCAATGGGCGATAACTCCAAATCAGAGTAAAAATAATATTAGTCATTGTTTATGTAGCACAGTGGCAGGGTAGAGAATTCCTGAATGTGATTCTTCAAAACAAAAAATAAAATAAAATCCTGACTTTATACCGAACTTCTAATTCAAAAGAAAGGCTAGTGCACTTACATGTATGATCTTCACGTAAAGAATATCAAACTCATGCTCTGTCTGAAAGAGATCAAATAGAACTCATGCCACATAGTTTTACTCTTTTACCACTTTTACCACACATTGTGTTGATGATAATTAGGGCTAGAAGCCACATGTTATATATAGAGAGAGTATGGTAAAAGAACAAACACTACTTAACTACGTGGCATGAGAGCAGACCTTAGCGAATGGTGGGATCGAGGAGGCTTGTAGATACTAACACTTATCAGTTATCACAATACCTCGACTTCAACACCTGACGGAAACAAAAAATGACTAGTTTTCCAATATTCAGTGATTGCAATTTGCAAATCTAACTGTTTTGGTAAGTAAACATTCGGAGTGCTCGAAGCTACCAACTGATGCATTCAAAGGAGTTACAAAGTTAGATCAATACGATCGGCAGCCGATCCACCGTGAGATGGATTCCAAGATCGAATGGAGGTAAGAAAAAAGATCTACTTTTGCGCAGGCTTGGGGATTTTACAGTCCAAAGCAAGAATCCAAATGACCTAGCAACGAAAAGCACGTAAATTCCAGGGATGCGGAAGAGAAGAACATGGCCAAGGAAAGGGAACGAGATCTCGGACCTGTCCCTGCGGGTCCTCTACGTCGGGGGAGAAGGCGGCAAGCACCGAACCTGGGTCGGCAGCCGCCGCGCAGAGGAACGAGAAGGAGCAGGCAGCGACGGCGAGGGAGAATGCGGCCGCGTGGCCGCGCCGGCCGTGGTGCCAAGGCCGAGCCAGTGGTCCAGCAAGACGAACACCGTGGAGTAGTACTCTAGAACCGTCACGGAAACCGCCCCGACGGCAGCCGGCGAGGCCGCGGCCGCCGCCCCCTCCGCGCCATCTCCGGCGAGGTGATCCCCTGCGCGGCGCCGTCGCGAGGCCGGCCTCCTCTTCTTCTCACATCCCCTTAATGGGCCAGGCCGTACGTGGGCTTTGGTACGGAATACGTGTTCTCAAATACGCCACCAACTGGGCCAATACGTATTGGGCCTAAACAAGGCTGCAGTGTTAGTGTGATTTCGTTTTTTTTATTTTGTTCTGTTTTTTCGAATACGCGTCTTGAACAATCGAATTCATTGCAATTGTTTTAGCATGCAAAATAAAAAATAATACCGTACGGAGTAGCATGTAAAATACTGCTCCCCTCCGATTATAAATATAAGTTTTTTAATGTTTTTAGTAACATTTAAATATTATTCTCTCACAAATAAACAATTTAGACTTTTCAAAGCAGAGGTGAAAAAGTTGACTGAGTTGATTTTTCTAATTCTTATACATAAGACCCGACCCTGAGACAGCTTAAAATAATTAATATTATAAAATGATCATGATTATTGGATAAATAGAAATATGACTAGTTCTGATTATTAGTTATACTGTTGATTATGATTATTACTTAAGTTATCTATAGTTTTTTTTCGTTTGATATATAATCCACTTATATTTTAAGCATAAACTATCAATAAGTTATTCCGAAGAATACCATAAATTCAAAACGGCATTATATAAATTAAAATGAATCGTAAATAGTAGTATAGTGGATAATACATGTTGGGGAGGTGGAAAACGCGTATTGATCCTGGGGTGATTGATTGATTGCGATTTGAAGTGCTAGTTAGTGGCAGAGATCTTCTTGTCGATCTGTTCTACACCACTAATCCTAGTAGACTGCACACAGTGTCGGTGTGAGAGAGCCTTTGGAAAAATTTAGCCGAAATTTGGGTCAAAGTAGAGAGTTGGACGTGATTGATTTGGCATTTTTTTTTTGCATTCTTCCTTTTGCTTTTTTTTTTTTTGTAACGGGATTAATTTGGCCCCCATCGAGAGATTAGAGCGTGACCACCGAAAGGGCAACCCACAAAACATAATTAAATTACAATTTTGTTCTTAAAATCTAAAGTAATTACGGTACCATTCTTTATCTGGTCACTTCTCCTAAGCTCTTGTTTATGAATGTTTTTCTAAAAAAGCTTTTTAAAATCAAATTTTCACCTTTGTAGTGTTTATTTGTGCCTCAAATAATTACCATAAAATCGGTTTAATTCATCCCTAATCCACCATCCATCCATCGGCGGCACTTTAAAACGCTACCTAAGCGCGCGATCGAACATATATAATTTACAGATGGAATATAATGCACATTACTTATTCATCCGATAACATATATAGACAATTAAACCACTGTACTATCGTTGTCGTTGTCGTTTTTATTTGCTGGAAATATATATATATCATCGTTGTCGTCGAGATATTTGTGACATTATCGTACAATTGGTGGTTGTCATATATATACTCATCTTTAAGCTAGACATAGCCATCAAGAGGTGATACTGATATACACTCGCTATCGATTTTGAAAAGTCTCCACCTAACGTATTGTAATATAATTGTACTTGCTCTCTCAAAATGTGGTCACTGGCCACGTACACATGCTCCTAGTTGGCGAGTTAATTACCATGATTATTCTCTGTGCCTAACTTCAAGTGTAAATCAGTTCATCTATCCGATATAATAAAGTTAGTTCACTCTCTGAAAGAGCACTAAAATGGATTTGATTATATAATTAAATACATCCACAAAACAAACGATGGTGCTAAGTGCACAAGTAAGTGTACCAGCACATTGATTGGGATGTGAGAATGATAGTGGGTCTAAGGTCATAAGATGGAATATATGAAGCTATCCTAATCTCAAAAATTAAAATTAAGCCATCTCATCCTTAGAAACTGAGATATAACTATTCTATCCCACCGTGCTTTCTAACCAAACACATCCTAAAGGATGTGGCACTCAGGGCCGACCTTGAGAGGGGCCAGCGAGGTAGCCATCCCAAGCCTCCAAAATGCACGCAAGGGCTCCTCTCTGAACATGACTATAAAACATATATAGCAAGTTAAGTTTTAGGTGTTATGACGTATGTTGTCACATAGAATTTCACATATTAGGTAGGAACCTTGTCTCCTTCGTAGGTTTGCTCCTTTGGTTTAGAAATTGATCAGAGCAAACAATCATCATTATTGTCTTTGATTGTATCTGGCTAGAACCAAACTAGCATGCTAATTATGTTTAATAGTGTACATATTTTTAGTTTTTTTTTCTCCGGACCTCTAAAATGTCACCACCTACCCTAGTGGCACTATATATATGTAGTAAGATCTATAATTTTGTGAAATTTTGCTCGCATTTTGAGCTTTCTGAACTGGCAAAAAACATACAACCATCGATTTTTAATAGATTTTGATGGATTTCAAGATTTTCGCTCGGATTCTATAGATTTTGTGCTACCTGGGGGGTGGTCAAATTTGTGCTATTGAACCAAATTGCAAACCCTAATATTCAGCAGCCACTATGGAACAGAGACACACGGTATAGTGGCTCTCCGATCCATAAGACACACCAAATCTAGTAGCACATCCATGTACAATAATGTACAGCACCACTAGTTTGTATACGTCGTTGTTACCTTTTTACCTAAGAACAATAATACATATATATATTGTATTATGCATCGCTATTGTTGTGTATACTGATCGAGTGAAAAGAGACATCTCGCGACGTATGCACGGTCGAGAAATAGGAGTATATGTTGGTGGAATTAGAGATGGGGGAACATGAGCGTGATCATTCAGCACCAACAACAGAATCGTCAAGAAAGAGTTCAGATGAAATCAGAAAGCAGCACTATCGCACCAAAGGATGCGTTTAGTTTATAGCATTAGGGTGCATAGGATTTGACTGCCCTTTTTATGGTCAAGAAAGAGCTCATCTGTGAGTGTGGTATGCATGGGTGGTTACTAGGGAAATATTTCTCAATGTGCCAAGCTGGATGATGGCTTCTGCTGGTGTGAATGAGTTTAATTTTTTTTGTTAGAAAGCTTTAAACGATTTTTCTACTAAAACATTTATTTGATTTGTGATCTGATTACACCGTTACTTTTATTGTGATCTTAGATAATTATATTTTTATGATATATATTTATGACAAGCGTGCACACTGAAAATTTAGGTTTATCCCATCTAAATCCAAATTATATCTTCCTAACCAAAAAAAAATCGACTCATCTTATGCACCCAATTAAACACGTAACATAATATAGATCATCCCATCCCTAAAACGGTGTATCACCACATCCCACCAACTAAACTTGCCTTTCTTAGGAAAAAGTAGAGTGAGATTCATTTGTTAGACTTTATAAACTAATTTTTGAGCTAGAAGATATAAATATTA